>CM021104.1:564389897-564413679 GCA_007115665.2 Sequoiadendron giganteum | reverse complement strand
CTTTAGCCCATAAGATTATGAGACTAGGTTATTATTGGCCTACAATGGAGAAAGACTCATACATCTTTGTAAAGAAATGTATACAGTGTCAGATACATGGAGATTTGATAAGAGTACCAGCACAGGAGCTTCATCCGATTACATCACCATGGTGCTTTGCCTAATGGGGACTTGACCTCATAGATAAGATACACCCTCCATCATCCAATGGCCATAAATTCATCATAACTACCACTGAATACTTCACCAAATGGATTGAAGCTATTCCCATGACCTACATCATCGGCATGCAATTATCCAATATTATCCTAAACTATATCATTTGTCAATATGGTGTACCCCAATCCATTATCACAAATAATGGCCACCCATTCAAAAACCAAGAAGTATGCCATTTATGTGAAGATTTCCATATCAAACATCATTTTTCCACCCCGTATTACCCACAAGGTAATGGCGAAGCCGAGGCATCTAATAAAACCATTTTTAGAATCCTAAAAAATAATTTCAATGACGCTAGTCGTGACTGGCACCTACAGCTTAATCCTGCCTTATGGGCTTACCGCACAAGGATCTGTACTCCCATTGGCACCACTCCATACTCCCTAGTATTCGGATCCGAAACTATCTTACCTATTAAGGTTGAAATACCTTCCCTGAGGATATCCTTGAAAGGTCACATTGATGATGAAGAATACTATGTATCTAGATTACAAGAGCTAGAATTACTGGATGAATGAAGACAAAAAGAACTAGAAAGGTCACATTGATGATGAAGAATACTATGTATCTAGATTACAAGAGCTAGAATTACTGGATGAATGAAGACAAAAATAACTAGACCATTTGCAAGCATATCAAAATCCTCTTCGTCATAGCTATAATAAGAAAGTTCTAAATAGACACTTTTACATTGGTGACCTGGTTTGAATGGAGAATCCAAAGAATCAAGCTGAATGAGAAAAGTCAGGGAAGTTTGAACCTAACTGGTTGGGGCCCTATATTGTCATTGATGCTTTTGGATCAGGAGTGTACCAACTCTCTACTCCTAAAGGAGAGCCACTTTTGTCACCTATCAACAGCCTTCATCTGAAGAGGTTCTATGTGTAGCTTATGATAATCTATGTCTTAATCTAGAAAATACAAAAAAACAAAAAAATGTTTACCTTGATGAAAACCTAGCAAACAGGCATCTTTGTAACACCAAAAAATTTGAGAAAATCAAAATAGTAAAGAGAAATAATTCGTCCAATAGTGAAAACTACTTTGGTGGCGCTATGGATAAGTACCATGGTGAAAACCTGGGAAACAAACACTATGTGTAGTTAAGCTTGCTTTTTCATCTACCATCATTTGAATCAGAATTTTTCATCATCCATCATAATAAATGTTTGTCTTATCCATTCTTGGAATGATTGACATCAAAGTCCATTCCGTCACATTCCCCTCTCCATCTCACAAGTCTTATTCCTGACTGGCAGAAAATCCTTGTTCGGTGCTAGGATGACCTTGTACATAAGATTATACCATCGAAGATGTCCTGAAAAATCCCAAAAACATCAGAAAACTTTAAAAATCCAAAATAAATAAATCAAAACATGTAAGAAAATACCAAAAATAGAGTCAGGTTAGTCATGTTAAGTCAATCGCATACATAGTCAAACTACATTGTCTCTACAATTGGGATGTAGGAAAGGCCATCAATCGATGTGCCCCTGAGGCATTAGGTCTATCAGTCTAGGTTTGTCATGTATCACACACATTTAAAATCATGACTCATTTTACATTCAAAGTCATTGGTCATGTCAAACTACGAGGTCTCTACATGTACAATGTAGGAAAGGCTAATCAATTGATGAGTTCCTAAGACTGCACTAGGTCAGTCCTTTAGGGTATCATCTTATGTCATACATTGTCTACACACACATTAATAATCAGTCAAGGAAACAAAACAAGTCATGCATCAACAAGGCAAAACATCTCAAAGTCATCAAGTCAATATCATACACATTGTCAAAATGATCAACTTATGTCTTAAGCAAGATATCTCTTTCTTGTCAACGAACATCGTCAAATTTTCATAGCCTCATATTTCTTGTCACATCAACATCATCAGGTTCCAATGTCTTATACAACAAGTGTCTTTCTAAAACCAAGCTTTTTCATGCCTTATACAGAAGTCACCAAGTCGAAACCAGACTCAACATCTTATGCGATATGTGTCATCTCTCACATTATGCTATGTCAACATCAAACAATCAAACAATCCAACAAGATCAAGTTTTGGTGAATACTTTTATTTGGCTTTATGAACTTACATCTTATTTTGTCTTATCTCTTTATCGATTTGTGAATTAGTCCAGTTTCTAGCTTTCTCAAGGATGTCCCTTGAAGGATTTAGAGAAGCAAGGATATCTTGGGACTCTTTTAGTTTGACTGTTGTTTGTCAATTGTCTTTTTAACTTTGGTTTTTGAGTCATGTTACTAGCTTTCTCAAGGATTTCCTTTCAAGTATTTAGAGGAGCAATGACGTCTCATGACCTATCTTTTATTTGTTTGTTGTCTGTGGTTTGTCAAGACAAAACGACTGGGGCAACTTTTTCCTTTGTATGAGTTAAGACACTCCTTGTCTACGACTGTCTATTTTTGGTAGATGGATGAATTTATACACTATGGTATATCTCATATCATGGTGTCTGCTCTCCATTTGTGTCATGTCTTTCCCAATGATGAAAAAAAAAGAAGGCTTAGCATATATGGAAAAATATCGAAGATCATATGTTTTTCTCAATCAACCATCTTAATTGTTTCTTACTAACATTCATAAATCATCCATGCTAACATTTCTCTTTTTTGACATAATGATAGAGTCCTATGACACAATGAAAACATTAGATCATATGCATACATATTATAAGCATTTCATATAGTTACATTGCATTTTACACATATAGAAACACTAACATCTTCATTGCATATCCATGAAATCATTGCATAATAGGCATTCCATCATCATAAGATACATAATGTAAACATTGCATTTACATATCACCATCACATATAAATAAGCATCATATAGAATCATCATTACATCATAAACTCATCACATGTAGAAACATCCATTCATAACACATGTACAAACATCATTTAGGAAACATAATCATATAGAAATAATGCATCATCCATAAAATAGAACTGCATATCATATAAAATACACCAAAAATCATATATATATCGCTGAAAATAATAATGTGTCATAGTACTATATTGAAGTGTATCCATAAATGAAAACGAGCTCATAGGCTCTTTGATCAAAATACAATGTCTACATAAATAACAGTGTCAACGTGTCCCATTGCCACTATTGTCACATGGTGAAGGTGGTGGAAACTGCCTCAGAGGTACTCTCTATGAGGTGGAAGTCCTGTCATATGGACCTATCCTTAGTGGTCCTACCACACCCTCTGTACTCTATGTCCTCGTCTGAGTCCTGCTCTGTGACCTTTGACTGTAAACCTCTGAAAAGGTAGGAGCTCATCTCTCTACTGTTACCACTGCCTCATATAGGTCCTTGAAGTAAGTAGCTCTCTCAATAGATCTGACTAACTCACATACTATACCATCAGATGAAGAGCCACTACATAGGTGTCTAAACTCTTTGAACTGCTACTTTATCTCCTATCTCTGAGCTATGGCTTGATCTCTCTCCATGAGTGTACTATCTCTCTCCATACGAGCACTATCACTCTCTGTGAATGCACTGTTTCTATCTATCTGCATGGAATCTAGCTCTGTTGTGACTAGTCTCAATCTCTCCTCCAAAGCCTCCTAGCCACTATCCCTAGGAGCCTCCTCATCCCATCTCCCCTCTATAATCCGATCTTAGAGCTCTCTCTCCTGCTCCTCCATAGGTATCTCCTTCTTGACATCATCCTCCCCATAACCTACCAGAATCTCAAGAAGATCAATATCCACATCAGCCTCCTCCTCTGCAGGGTCCTCTCCAACAATCTCTACCTCTGCATGCTCCTTTGTTACTACCTCCTTGGAAGCATGCTCATCCCCAACCTATCCATCTACTCCACCTCTGAGGTCTCAGATAGGTACATCTTTCTCCTCTGCATCTTGAATAGGTGATAGTCCACTTGCTCAACCACCTCTTCATCCTCATCTACCACCACCTCTACCACCACCTCTGACACCATCTCTACCTCTACGCTGTCCTCTTGGCACTATACCTCATCTCTCCACTGGTGTCGGCTGGTCGAGATCTGTGTAAGGAACAAGAGGATGCTCTACCCACCATGTGTCGTACGTAGCTATAGTCCTTGGATTTGCTACTCTATCTCTCGATCCCCACTATACTAGTTGTAAAGCCTATATCTCTACCTCTACAGTAGCTACTAGAATCATGGGCCCCTAGTGTGGAACCTCTCTAGATGATCGAGCAAACTCTGCTCTACCTCTAGGCTCATCCTGAACCTCTCTGAACTATCTCAATACTCTATCTAGCAAGTGTCTCTCAATGATATGAACACTTGAAATAGTCCTCCCAATCAGGTACTGTGTCTATCTACAAAAAGTCAAATGCTCATCCTCGTCAGACCATCTCTCACAATCCATGTACGGTCTCCAAGTAAACTGATCTAATACATCCAGTGCATGTCTCCAATAACCTGTATCATCAACATGACTCTGAGTGATGTTTCCCATATACTAGAAAACATATGGATATCTGGCCCATCACTGTACAGTCACAAGAGGATGAAATATCACAATGTGCTCCCATGCCCAAATCATGAGAAGTGTGGTACCACAACTCATAGACTATGTGTCTCTGTATACTATGTCATGAAGATCGAAGTATAGCATGCCTAGCAAACATGGACCCCATGCATATACAGTCTCTCTCTAGCATCCCCACAAACATCTCATCCACCCAACAAGAAAACCATGACCCTGCTGGTCTAGAAGAATGATCCCCCCTATCAATGTACATAGGATATAGTCTATCCTCTTGTACCTATCAGCCAACACCTGCCATCTAATCTCATAGTGCTCTATACCTAGACTCCTAATTTCATAAAAAACATAGTATCTGGTCAGCTCGCTGAATCCACACTCAGTATCGTACATCACCTGCTCTCCTCTAATAGGAAGTCTCATGATCCTATAGACATCCTCCAATGTGACATTTTCCTCCCTAGTTGACAGATGAAACGAAGACATCTCAGAGTGCCATTGCTCGCATAACGCAGTCAACATGCCTCGATTTGCCCAAATCGTGGGCATAGTAAGCACGTGATGTAGTCCAAGTCTCCATAGTAATTGAGTCTCTTTATTTTCTAACTGAGATCTCAACTCCAGAGTATGAGGTCATGTCTCCCATGTATAGATTAGATCTAAAATAACCTGTATTTCAACCAACATGTCAAAAAAATTCACGTTTTTCTTAGAAAAAAATTCAAAAAATTTTACCAACCAAATGCGGTTCACTATAAAAAAATGCAGTGCATTCCTACAAATGCATTGCATGACAAGCATTTGCATCGCATATCACATATGCGTTGCACAAAACCTATCCCATTTCTTAAAATGCAAATGCACTTCAAAATTACCAATGTGGTGCATTATACTACATGCATTTATCCTAAAAGCAGATGTGATGCATAATTACAAATGCGGTGCATTTTCATTCACATGTGTTTAATTCCTAATCTAGTCTATCTCAGCCTTGAAATCTTTTTACAGATGTGTCATTCCACAAAAACATGCATTGCACACAAATGCATATGCGTTAAACGCAAAAAACCGCATGTGTTTAATTCATTTTTACATGTCTAAAACTATGTGCAAAATGAAATTTCAAAAGCTCATTTTAGGGTACAAACTAGTGGTCCTGCGTTGGTTGGCCATTTGTAAGTTTGGATCTGATATCTGTGATGTGCAATGTAGGGAATTGGATACATCTTTGTCCAAGGTCAGAGCAACTTTTCTCAATTCTTCAACTCCTTCGGGTACAAATGAATTGGTTTTCAACCTAATTCTTATTTCTAACTAGGGTTTGGGTGGAATTTCTTCTAGCCTTCTCTATTGGCCACTTAGCCTTCCAACTTCTAATGACCCCTACATGTCTGTAACATCTCCAAATTCAATTCCGTCAACTCCATAGCATTTCTGGTCATCAAATTGACTTATCGGGAATATTTCTTGATTTTTTTGAAACTTTTCAAAAATTTGTCAATTTTCCTAAGGGGGCATACCCTAACCTATTTCATGTTGGGGCATGATCAGGGCATATTTTCTTTGACACAATGCCTAAACAACATTGTATCAAAGAGGGGAAAACTGTAGATACCGAAAATTGGTCTAGGCCTACGAGTACCACATTCGACATAATTTTTTATTATCCATGGTCATAATTAAATATTGTTTATTATTTAAGTATTTTTTCTAAACACATATTTCCTCTACTAATTAAATTCCCCTTTTAATTAATTCTTCCTTCTCAATTAATAATTTATTATTTAATTACCCCCTTTATCATTTTTCAACTATAACTAAATATTTATTATTTAATTATTAAAATTTAACCTTTTCAACTATAATTAAATATATATTATTTAATTATTCATTTAAACTTTTTCAAAAGTCAATTAAATAAATTACATTATTTATTTAATTTAATCTCTCATTTTTGAATGTTGAATTAAATAAACATTTAATTCATATTTAAATCATTTAAGTCACATTATTCTATTGTTCAGATGACTAATCATTCACTCACCTTCTGATTCGATATCTATTTTTAGTTCTCCAGTTATCTCCAGATTCAACATCTAATTGTCTCTGTGAGAAGACTCTTTGTCACAACTAGTCAGTTAACTAGTTCTAACTCGTATGCATGAATGTGTTTATTAATTAAATCTCTTTATTTAATTAATTAACTCATGTTTGCATTCAAATGCATTATTCTTCGAGTTCTAACTTTGTCTTTGACATTCAAATTCTATTTCTTCTATTTTCAAAGATTCTTAACTGAATATTAAGATCTTGAACTGTTGTTCTTCATATTTTCGAACAGTCTTGACACAAGATTAAGTTATAGTTCTAACTTAATCTTTATCATGCAGGCTTTTCTGACTCATCTTCTGACTCATGTTCTAACTCACATTCTAACTGAGACAGAACTCACATTGCATGAAATTCATCAATCTCATATGTTGATCTCTCTTTCAATCTGAGCTGATCGTTCACAAACCCAAAATCTATAAAATGGCCTATCATTATCATTATTCCTCCTCCCAAAATCATACACTTTTGAGAAGAAACTTATCTTCTATATTTTTCTTAGACATCCAACACAATTATTCTTGCATCAATACTAAAAATACGAGGGAAAGAATAGTGAAACAAAAAAATGGAGAGGACGCATATTCGGTCAGATGCTTTCAATTATTTGTTTAGTTATTTCATGTTCATTTACTCATTCTTTGTTGTTTTTGATTTAGATTATTTGTTAGATTAGAATTGATCATCTTAATCTATGCAGCTAGTAGCATTAATCTCCACGAAAATATATAATCTTACAAAACCAAATGACAAAGGAGATGGCTATTTTTCTTGATGCTAGAAAATATTAATGGCACCATCCTTATGGATACGAATGAACTTGATCCTAGTGCATGTGAATGATAAATCTCATGTAATCATTGAAATTGGTATGCATATTTTTGTGCACCTTGATTATTAAGAGCTATAATAAAAGCACCAGTGGGTTATCGTCTACTCGCTCGTGTGTTTTTATTGAGCATTTTATTGATCAACCTAATCATGATGCTCGATAAATATGAGGTAGTTTCCTTTTTTCTCACCATTGTAATTGAGGGCTTAAATCAGTAAGTTCGTAAGAGGATTGTTCTACATTTTTGAGATCTAGTCCTTGCAAAATGAGTAGGTCAATGGATCCTTCAACCTCACTGCAAAAGTCTCCAAGGCCCAAATTGCATGAATCAAACAAAAATGTTCTAGAGCATGAATTAAACGTGCCCATTGTTGCTTCAAATCCAAAGCAGGAGGATGAGAAAGAGGCTTGTTGTAAGAAATCTACACAGATTGTTGTGAGAATCAATTACCATTTAAGGAGCCAATTTATTGGAGACATAGTGGAGGCCAAGGGAAAGAAGCCTATAGAGTTAGTGTGAGGAAAGAGGACAAGGATAAGGTATGGTCAAGCCATGCTAGAAAGGAAAAATTCCCCTATTGAAATTTTAGATAGCCCTTCTAATAGTGACATGGAGACGACCTTGGTTTATGGCCATTACCTCATGCTTTTAAATGAACCTACTTACTCGTATGGTGAGGTGGTAGTGGTTTCCCTATTTTCAGTGAAAACTCCAAGTGGGAATGATCTTTCTATTGTTGATAAGGATGCTAAGGATAAAGAGACACTGGTTTCTCCAACCTTTGTGAGGACACAAAGTGGGCATGTGTACTTTGGCTCTGGTTCTAGCTTTGGTTAACTGGTGGTGGTTTGATAATGTTTTGTTGTTGTTGCAACAACCTGAGTGATTTTTGATGGTATGATGATTAAATTTTTTTCTTGATGTGTATGTAGAATGTAAGGGGCTCGTTTGTGACTAATAGTGTTTTGGTGGCATCAACTGGTTTTAGTTTTGCTTCCCCTGCATGGTAAATGATTACAGATAACCATTTGGGGAATTTATTGGATGCATTTGAATTGTAATTCCATTTGATTCAGATTCTTGTTGCTCCCTCAATCTATAGAGGGGATTTCACAGCTCATTGGAAGGGGTTCTATTTTGGAATCATATGATAATTCAAGTAGAAAATTGGCTTAGGAAGGAGCATACGATAGAAAATATGAATGAATAGAACAATACATTGTCTTGGGTGTGAGTCTTATATGTGATAGTCTTAAATAGTTTTATAGAAATTACTGATATCAAAGCAAATCATAACTCCAAAAAATGCATTCTCCTGTGTACATTCATTTGTCTTCAATTGTTTAATTGAATGTATGACTTTTTTTCCTACTTTAGCCTCAAAGAGTGGATTAAATGATTGAAGAGGGTTGTAGATTTGTAAGAAATTACATAGGATTTGGTAAGAAGTTATATTTTAGGCAATTGTGAATTTTCATATTGCAAAATACTATGAAAATTATCTTCCAATATTTGAATCAAGTATTTTGGATATTACAGGTCGTTAATTATCTGAATCTATCATCCTAATTGATGAGGCACTAGTCTACTTGTTAAATTAATCTTGCAAGTGAATGGGTTATGGGTGTACCTAGCTATATATATTTGAAATAAGAACTAGATTATTAAAACTTTCAATCATAATGAATGGATCTAAGGTAATTGTGTCACCAAAAATTATACACTCTTGAAGAAAGAGACAATTTTGTGCCAAATTTGGTCCTATTTTAGACACCCTAGTCCTAATTACCCTTTACATCATCATTAAATATGCCCCTATGACCCCATTTTGTGTATCCCAAGGCTTATTTTGATCAAATACTCGACTAAATCAACATATAAACTTCATTTATGCATTCCTTGACATCCCAACTGGAAAAAAGGCCCTTGTGGGACCAAGTTGCCCATCTAGGAAAATTTGTCCCATCCAAGTGGGACTAAGTCACCCATCTTGGCAACTTAGTCCTATTTGAGCTATTTTTAGGGTTTTAGCGAGAAAAATTAGGTTTTAAGTTTAATTTTCCTCCATTTCAGCCTTGGGGATAAAATTAATGGGTGTTCAAGGTGGATTTCCTATATAAACAAGCCTATAAGGCCTAATTCATAACTCATTCATCATTCATTCATGATTCATCTTCCATCTCAAGCCAAGAAAGCTAGGGTTTTAACACTCTAAGTCATCAAGACATGTTTCCAAAGCATTCAAGGGAAGATTCTTTAATAATCATTAAAAAAACTCATGATCTACCATCAATGAAAGTTTTTTATTCCATTTTTGATGCTTCATCACATTATTTCTTCATTTTGGTTTAATTACCTAAAAGGGGTTTGACCAAGGTAAACCCCCATGCCCTAAGTTACAACATTTCTTTCTCTCTTTGTGTGATTTGTAGGTATTGTTTTTAGATTTCTCAAAGAGAAAGGTGTGAAATATTGTCAACAATTTATCAAAGCTCTTCAAGTATGTCAAAACCCTAAGAGAAGCTTGGAGAACACCTGCAGGCAAAATTTTGTAGTTTCAGACTCACAAACTTATCAAGAGCAAAATTGTTGATCGAGGGCTACAACTTCCCCTTTCGAATATTTAGAAAATATAAAGTGGATAGTTCCCCTAGTTGTGGTGACTTAGTCCCACTATATAGTATTTTCATAGATTTCTATAGATTCATACACCCATTTGGCTGAAACAAAATCCGGTGCAATTTTTTAGATTTGGGACTAGGTTGCCCAAAATGGTGAATTAGTCCCAATAGGCCAAAATTCTTGATTCATCAGCATTTATAGAGCTCCTGTCTAGCAATTTCTAGTTTCCAGGTGTAGTTCTCCAGTTTCAGTCATTTATGTTACAATTTACTTGCATTTTTAGTTTATTTTGCATATCATAATGTGTTTTCAAACAATGTGTATTTTCTAGGTTTTGCATTAGCATTTGATCTCTTTCATCAATTATTTTCATTTAAGACACTCCATTTAGACACATTTAAATCATATTTTCTATAATCTTGAATGAACCCTCCAAGTTTTGGGTAGAAAGACCTCTCTGCTTCTAGGTGAAAAACCGTAGAAGTGCAAGAGAACACCCCCTTTTTCCCCAAAATTTGTAGTTCATTTAAGTGAACCCGCTTTTCAAATACCTTATTTTCTAATTTGGATTCCATCATTATCCTATATTTATCTTGCATTAACATTTAATTTCATTTTTCATTGTTGAATTTACATTCTAGGGTTTCAAAACTTGCATTAGTGAAAAGCTCATTTAGCTTGCATTATTGCATATATTTTCTTTGCAAATTTTTGAAATTGTACTTTTTCATCTTAGGTCTACATCATACATCATCAAAACCATCAAAACCAACCAAAATCCTCAAAAAATATAAGAAAAGAACCCTATTGGGACTAATTCGCTATTCTGGGTGACTTAGTCCCACTCTAGATTTCTCATTGTCTATTATAGGATCAAAAACCTCATTTGTGTGCTTCCTAAACCTCCTAGTATCATATACTATAAGTCTAGATTGTTTTGGGAGAACTTATTTTATGCATATAGGCCAAATACATCATTTTAAGGTAGTCATTCTTGGAATCATTTCATCATTAGGTCTGAAAATGCTCACATTTTTTAAATTTTGCATAACATGGATAAAAGTACTTTTCACTTTTTCATACAAATGTTTCTATTCATAAAAAATTGCATAATTATGATAAAATTTCTTTTCATTTTTGCATATATACATTATTTACATTCTTAAAGCTTTGTATATATTGGATAAAAATGTTTTCCATCTTTGGATATACATTATTTATATTGCTGAAACATTGCATAAAATTGTTACAAGTGATTTTCTTTTTTGTTCAAACAATGGTAGTGTCTTACATATCTAGATATTCCAAGAAAATTTCCTATCCCCTCCCTATGAGAGTGTTTTAGTGAGAAAGAATACAACCTTGGACATTCATAATGATCATATTTTTTCATCTCCTAATATCTCTCCTATTGGTGATGAAGATATTTTGGTTAAAGAACCAATCAATGAGATTTTTGAAAATCCTAGTTGTTTCTCTCCTCTTACCTTTGTTCATGGACAATACATTGATAAACAAGACAACACAACCATAGGTAATCATGACAATAACATTTATTCTTCTCCTAGTATTTCTCCTAGTTGTGAAGAAGATACTTTGATGTAAGAAGATAATTTGATGTTAGAAAACACAATCGATTAAGGTCATGAGTATCTTAGTTGCCCCCCTTCTCCTAGGGAAACACTTATTGAGCAAGAAAATTCAACCATTGATCATTCCCCTACTAAAGATGAGGTCCTTTCAAAAGAACCTACATTTAAATGTCAAGAACATTTGGTTTGCAGTTCCTCTAAAAACTCTCCTCCTAGGGAGGATATCATGGTGCAAGAAACTATAAACATTCACACATGTGTAATCAGGTTTCCTTAGGTTAAGTGACATTAGAATCCCCTTCACTGAAAATTCATGAAAATAAAGGAAATATTCTTGAGGTTATGACAACACAAGTGGGATCTTCTTTAATTAGCGAGCTTCCTAAGTCACTTCCCACTAATGAATCACACAAAAAACTAAGATATTTCTTGAAATTGATGATGCAATATAATCATAACAATGTTTTGCAACCGCTAAGTTGTAACTTAGTGACTCAAACATATTGGGGATCACACATCACTGACATGCCATTACGCTTTTATCAACCTAGAGTCCCTTGTGTTGATGACCTTAAAAAGACTCCTGCTAATATATTTGTATGGTAACTCATTCAACTATCGAAAAAGTGTCTATTTCAAGAAATATTGCAAATAAAGTAGGAGGAGATCCAAGCTTACATAAAATTGAATAATGTATCATCGTCCTCTTGTCCCATGCAAGTCACCCAGTCAGAAATCACATTCTCTAAACATGAATTTCCCTCACTTGAGATTCAAAACAAGAATAATCCCTTGATGATAAAGGTGATCATTACCGAAGCCTTAATTAGACACACTCTCATCGAAAATGGAGTAGAAGTTAATATTTGTCACATGGACCTCCTCAACAAACTTGGCATGGAAAAAAATCTCATTCAACTTAATGATGTTCATATTCATGGCTTTCCCAATGTTCATAGGCAACCACTAGGGATGATCACACTACCTATTAAGGTCAGACCTATAGTGTTTCCTACCTCTATCCATATCATACAAGGACCCCTTCCATACAATCTTCTCCTAGGGATACCATAGATTCATGCTATGAAAGGAGTCCCATCTATCCTTCACTATACAATTAAATATTAGTACAATAAAAAGATATACACAGTTGGCACAAATGAGTGTAGCTATGAATCAACTAATCATAACATTTTCAACTCCCCTAATCCTTTCATCCTAGTTCAAAACTTGAACCTATACAATTTGATGCTAATTCTTCACCTACAACAAAACTCTTTCATGATAATTGGGGGTCATTAGATTCTACACCTCCTTTCAATAAAATTTCCAAAATCTCACCCTGATAGTCCAAAGAGTCATACAAATGATTCATTTTCCGACACAAGTTCTAGTAGTGAATGGGGTTTCACACCTTCCTTTAGGGGAGAGTGCAAAATATCACAACTTTAAAGAAAACAACATTGTGTTTTATATGCTCAACTTGGTTATAAATCAACAACATTAACCTATGATAGTAATGGGCTATCTAAATCTCATCCATCATGAAGGAATGACACATCACTTTAAAAAGGATTTATGTTCTCATGAAGAAACCAATTCTTCTCTTAAACATAAACCCCCTTCATCTGACTTGGAAGATTGTATCAAATACAATCTTGCTCGTTCACATGGATACAATGAAGATGCAAACCCCAATCCTATACCTGCACAAACACAACACATAAACA
Organism: Sequoiadendron giganteum; assembly: GCA_007115665.2. Lineage (NCBI taxonomy): Eukaryota > Viridiplantae > Streptophyta > Pinopsida > Cupressales > Cupressaceae > Sequoiadendron > Sequoiadendron giganteum. Next base: position 564,400,050 of record CM021104.1, on the reverse strand, counting down.
CATAGTTAGGTTCATATGCAAGATAAAACAAGGATTCCCCATGAAATTATATTGAAACATTAACATAGGAATAAAATGAAGAACAATTAAAATGAGAGTAAATGAATCCTATTTGAATGAACAAACTATCATTCCCATGGGGGAATTGGTGCCAATTGGTGTGTTGAAATTGGCCCTTTCCCAAATCCTTTATAAGATTTGATGATTTGATGAAGATTTATCCACTTTGTTGATGAAGAACAAGATGAATTATTGAGAAAACCTGCAATAACCTAGCTATGGTGATGGCAATGGATAAAATTAGCTCTCAATATGAGGAGAGTAACTTTTCTCTCAGTGTGGATGTTTGAAATAAAGGATAGCCTCTCCATTTATAAAAGAGTTTTATGAGAGAAGAAGAAAAGTTGAGGAATGTGGGACTAATCCTCAACCAATAGGAAGGAGCCACTTGTCACCATGTGAATGGGCCAAGGTTGCACACGTTTTGGTCAATGTACCAATAAATGACATTAGGTGGCCTTTTCAAATTTGAAATTTGACTTGTTGGAGGGAAAAGAAGGGGTCTTAAATGCCAAATGGGGGACATTTAAGAGGGGAGTTAATGCCATGTTTTAAGGGAGAAGTCATTTGAGAGGGAAATTAAAATTGGAGGAACATTCCCTAAAGATGCCATGTGAGGGAAATTAGAAGATTTAATAAATGAATTAAATGATTTATTTGTGCAATTGGCAAAAGCTAGAAGATGTGACTGGAATTAAGTTTAACATAAATCATGATTCAATTAACTTAAGAGAGGATTAGGTGATTTGACCATTTTGATTTATATTTATTTATTAAAATAGATCAAAAGGAGATGGAAAATGATTTAGATTTAGTTAAATAAATATTTTGATTTATTTAGCTAAAGGGGATGATGTTAGTGTCAATGATGAATTTATTTAATTTTGGTGGAGGACTTTAGAGTTTAATTAAATAAACATGATTTATTTAATTAAGGAGAATATGATTAATGCATAATGTTAGTTTTTCATGTGTACATTTTTCCCCTCTTTGAAGCAATGTACTTGTTGCGTTGGTTCAAAGAATGTCACTGAAATCAAATGAAAAAAAATCTGATTTTTTTAGATGCCCCAGCGGAAATAAGTACGTTAGTATATTGCCCCTCAAGAGATCGAGTGAAAATATATGATTTGAGGTCGATCTCGTGACAAAGAGGTTAAAAATGGATGTATGGATGGCTATGAATAACTGATCTATATGATAATGATGATGTCAATAAGATTTTTTTAAGATGCTTAGAATAACAAATCTATATTATCATAAATAACTTAAATGATGATGCAAATGAGATATTTTTAAGATGCTTAGAATAAAAAATCTATATTATCCTAAACAACTTAAATGATGATGCAAATGAGATGTTTTTAACATGCTTAGAATAAAAAATCTATATTATCCTAAACAACTTAAATGATGATGTACATGAGATGTTTGGAAGATGCTTAGAATAACAAATCTATATTATCTTAAAAATCTTAAATTATTATGCAATGCATGTGAGATGGATGAGATGGATGGTGTTGTCCTATAATGATATGACATGATTATGCAGGATTAGAGTGTGGATGTAGGATGGATGCATTGCTAGCGTGGAAGAGGATAGAAGAATGAGAGGGATACATGCTTAAATCCAAGAAGATGTAGAAGTCCAACAAGTCCATTAGTCGTCAAGACTTTATTAGATATAATGATGAATGATGATGATGTATTGCTTATCTAGGGATGGGAGGAATAAAGAGAACAACTTTCCTTATGTTTGATAACACACATAGGTACAATACATCCAGGTATAAAGAACCAAGATGGCGTTACGCCTAGTGTGATGGACTTTGACTCGATAATCAAATAGGAGTACTCTTGTTCACAGTTCACAAATGAAACCTTATTTGGAGTGTAGTTCAGATATTCTAGATATCTGAGACCAAAACATAAAAAGGCAAGCCTTCTTATGTGGTCAACAAGACACCTAAAACATCCTCCCTACAAACAAAACAAAGCATGCATGATGAAGTTATTTTACAAGAACGTCCAAAAAGCATAGCAGATAAGAAGATAATGATCATTTCCCCATTCCTTTCTCTCGAGATATTTTTGTCTAGACATAATTGAGAGGTCCTTGGAATGAGCACAAAATAAGATAAGTCTAAAAGACCAAGATAAACTAAAAAAACAAGCTAATGTTCTTCGTACTGCTAGCCAAAGCTAAACTAAGGTGATACCTAATGCTGATGTCCATCATAGGAAGGTCGCATTACTAGGACATGTTTTGATCAGGTTTTTGATGAGATTTATTGGATGATAAGATATTCATACTCTTAGTTGACCAACTTGCTGACTTACGGATCTAGACTTGAGACTTTTGATGATTAGGTTCGCACTTTTGGATCTGCTAGACTTGCATCTGATTGCTTCACCAGAGGATAAACGTGATGATTGATTTATGAGGATTGAGACAATCATGAGTGAAATCAAGATGAGACGGGTGCACCATATTGGGTTTTTTCAAATATTTGGATGTTTTTGGTTATTTTTGAATGTTTTGAGGTTGTTTTGATTATTAGATTTTCTAATGTTTTTGGTATTTTTTTGATTTTATGATGAAGAGACTAACTTAAAGACCTATCCTAGGGGTCTTGGGAGCTGATCCATAGTTTATCTTTTCCTCCATTATACACGCAAAGACCATATAGTTCAACCGATGATAGACTTAACTTAATGATGAGAAATACGGGCAAACGAATTACCAGATTGCGATGAACGCCTAAAGCACTAACCTAGGGTGTCTTGGGAAATGATCAAAGATAAACCTTGCCTATGTTCCAGCTCAGAGATGATGTAGTTCGGAATAAAGATGCCATATTTTGTTTTTTCAAGTTTTTGACATGTTTTGGATTTTCATTGATCATCTAAATGTTTTTAGATTTTTTGATGGATTTGAGGAAGATCCCAAGAATATACATGAATCTGATCCGATGCAGGTATAGGAACATGCCCCCAGTGTAATGTGATAGACTACTTCAATGAAGGTAGTAAAAACTGACCTTAGGAATATGCCAAGTAGTACTATGGTGGAACATGATACGAGCATAAGATCAAGCTATGGTACATAATGCAAATGGATAGTTTAAGGATAAATGGAATTGGATGGATAAGTGAGTGCATGAAATAAGCCTTAAAGATTTTGGTGGATGGAGAGTGCGTTATTTATAGTTGGTGCCTGTTTACCAAGTTTTCACCAAGGTACTTTTCCAAAGCACCACCGAAGTGGTTTTTAGTAGAGGATGATTTTTTTTCTTTACTGTTTTCAATCCTTTTTCTGATTTTTTTTTAATTTTTTATATTTTTTGATTTTTTTGTTATCACCAAGATGCCTATTTACTAGGTTTTCATCAAGGTGACCATTTTTTTAGGACATTTTCTAATTTTTTTGTATTTTTCGATTCTATACCTTGCAAGAGTTTAGGCATAATTTCTTTTGAGACGACAACTATTCATGGGCTCCTGCAGATGCTCAAACTCTGGTGTTGACAACTGATATACCCCTGATTTATAGCTTGTTGTGATGATGAATGGTCCCAACCATTTGGGGTCAAATTTTCCTTTAGTTTCTGGATTTGGTACGTTCTTCTAGTTCTCTTTTAGTACAAGCTCGCCGACTTGGAAGGTGCATCTTATGATCTTCTTGTTGTAGCTGCACTTTAGTCGATTCTGATAGACCTGTAGATGGTTGAGGGTATTGATGCATCATTCATCTAATAAATCCAACTGATTTAACCATGAAACCCAATATTCCTCATCTATAATGAAGTTTTGTAGTGATATCCTTAATGATGAGAGCTGTATCTCGATTGGGAGGATGATTTATGATCCGTAGACCAGGGAGAATGGGGTGGAACCTGTTGGCATGCAGATGCTAGTATGGTAGGCCCATATGGTGGGATTTAACTATAGATGCCAGTCATGACCAGAGTCATTGACTATTTTCTTAAGGATTTTCAAGATAGTTTTATTAGTGGCTTCTGCTTGGTCATTTCCTTACTGATAGTTCGGAGTAGAAAAGTGATGTATTTTTAATTTGTGGCATAGACCACGAACATCCTGATTCTTGAAAGGTGTCCCATTATCAGAGATAATGGATTGAGGGACACTGTATCGAAAAATGATATAGTTCAGGATGAACTTGGATATCTGCTTTCCAGTTATGTAGGTCATGGAAATCACTTCGACCCACTTGGTAAAGTACTTCGTGGTGGTGATGATGAATTTGTGGTCATTGGATGAGGTGGGTGTGATTTTGCCTATGAGATCGAGCCACCACTGTGAAAAGGGCCAAGGTGTAATAATAGGATGAAGCTCTTGAGTTGGTGTATGAATAAAGGCTCCATGTTGCTAGCACTGTAAACACTTTCTGAAAAATTTGTTTGCCTCTCTTTCCATTGTTGGCCAGTAGTACTCGGTCCTCAACAACTTCTTAGCCAAAGTCATACCACTTAAGTATGAACCACAAATTCCATTGTGGACCTCAGTCAGAGCAGTCAAGGCTACCTCAAGATTTAAGCAATGCAACAAGGTTCATTCAATATTCCTACGATAAAGTGTTTCTCCTAGGATGACAAAACGTAAGGATTTTTTGACAAAGCCTCGTTTGAAGTTTGGGGTTATGTCACCTGGGAGGACTCCTATCTTTAAGTAAGTATAGATGTTATGATACTAGGTATCATTGATACCAACGAGTTCACACACATATTCTGACTCTAGTACCTCGAATGTGGGTACGAGAAGTTGCTCTACCAAGAATTCATGTTTTAAGATATTGCAAGGGATATCTAGTGAGAATCCAATTGTTGCCATGGTAGCAACTGCTCTTTTGTTAGCCCTTTGTATCTTCTCAAAGGTGATACAAGTGAATGATTCTTTGAGGCTTGATGGAACTCTCAAAAGTTGTAAATTTGAGATGCCCCTTTCAATATATTGCCTCTGCACTTTCAGAAGTGCGCATGACAAATCTACCTATCTAACCTAGTTTGGAGGGTCGTAATTTGAACCCTATTATTTTTGTACAAAACCCATTTGCAAACATATTCAATTGACATATGTGAATATGCATGTCATTTTTTAGCTTCCCATGATAATTTTTGATAGAGTTTCAATAAATGAAGCTGGAGGGTTTTGTCACCTTTCTATTGTTTGCAGACTGTCAGTTTCGTAAAGTAGCTTCCTATTTGGGTTTGAATTTTGCAACCATATGTCTGTGAAGACAAAATGAGTGTTTTTATGTTCTCTCCATACCTAAATGATCTCGAGTGTTAGTGTTCAGAGCCTCATGATCTGATTTGTTATTTTAAAAAAGTCAAAACCTAATGCAGTTTGTTCAGTTTCACATCTGCATTTCTGCTAGCATTTCAAAAAGGTCAACTTTGACCGTCAATATATTTTGACCAGTGATAATTCAAAAATATTCCTTTTGCACACATGCTGGGGGTACCTTAATGAAATTTTATGTTTGGTGGAAGCTCGCGAGGAGTTGATTCACTATTTTTACAACTTGGCAGTTGAATGAGTTTCAATTGGTTCAAAACAACTACTGTTTTAGAAAGGTTTGATTGAATAACTTTTCTGATTAATCTTTTTCACCTCATGACATGTTTTTCTGAGCTATTTCTTGCATTGTATTCTCGGTCAAATTTCTAAATGCCTACAAGTTTTGATGTCTCCTGGAGGTTGTTTGACCAATTTCCAAGATTGATTCTTGAGGCAGCTTGACTAGTTTTCACCATTCTGCAAAAGGGACAAAAAATAGGTTTTAATGAAAACCCAGTTCATGTTTTCACTTATAAAGAATTCAGAGCATGTCTCAGATCAATTCAAAGGTAAAAGTTGTTTGAAAAAAAAAATGTTTTAGCCAGGCCCACCTGGGACCCAACATGCTTGGTACAATGTGGAATGCTTTGATAGAAATGATTCAGTCATGGTTATATGAATAGTTGGCGGTTGTTTGTCAATAATTGTTCTTGTAATTGAAAATGAAGATAATTTGTGTGATGAGGATGTTCAATTATAGTGCTCTAAAGCATTGAGGAGTTTATGTCAATGTTTAAAATGCTTTTTCTCCAAAGCATATAGAAAGCAGGTGGGGTTGCATTTGATTCCCTTGGGATAAAAAAAAATAGTTCAAATCTTGTTTAGTTGTTTAAATAGCCACATAATGCCGAGGACAAAGCTTTTCTCATATGAGTATAGTCAATTTTTTCTAATCAGGTAGATGCACATTTACATCTTGCAAGAGGGCAAGAGGCTCGATGTGAGGTCCATTTTGAGTTGATTGAGGAGGCATTCAAGATGGATACAATATATCCAATTCTTTTTAAGTGTTGGAATGTGGAACTAAAAAAAATACTAGAGTTTCCAAATGGATGACAGCCAAGGCTCGACTATACCAGGTATATTATTTCATTAGAAAGACATTCAATGTGCTAGTGAAGAGATAGCACAACAAAACGCATGAGGAAGGATGTCTACGATAGATTTTTCTATTAAAGGACCTTAGAAACTCTGTCAAAATATAGACTACAGGGAATAGGATGCCATACTTGTGGTGTCCACACAAAGTGGACTACTGAGGAGGCTCATTGGAGATTCATGGAAGCATCAAAGTTTGAATTCGCGCCAAACTAAGATCATTGAAATTATTCCCTAGAAACTCATAAGAAAATGTAGAAGGAAGACTAAGGGCATCACCATGGGCATGGGAAACAAATTTAGGCTACTCTCGGTTCTTAGATATGTTTGTTGCCAAAACTACAAGTGATTCCCCATACAAATAGAAGGTCATGTTCTTCGAAAAGATTGCGACGTGATTGTTTGTCCTTCTGATGTATGCACAAAAATTTGTGTTTGCATGCTCTCACCCAAATTGGTTGCACATTGTGAAGATAATTAGGGGGTGTATGAGCTTGGAGGAGGATGCTTTGAATAGCATGAGGAAGCAATATTGAGAAGGCATGCAAATTGGTTTGGCAGAGAGTCTCCAAGAAAATATGGTCTCAACGAATGCCATGGTTGTTGGGCTCGCATTGGAGTAGGGTCGTACACATTGGAACAGAAGTGTGAACATCCATCAAAACTGAGGGAGGTTCCCTCATATATGAACAAAATGGGGATTGCGGGCCGTGCATCCATCAAGAATATTAGGGAATCCCACCACTAGAATAGTGAAATACGCATCCACCAAAGCACATGCTCGAGCACATGGAGCAATGGTGGCCAAGGTTGCAGAATAAAATGAGAAGCAGAGCTCAGGAACGAGAAAATTTTTAAAGGTGAAATACACAGGGAAATGTTTGATGCAATAAATAAAATGTTTACTTTGCAAATTTGATTTTGCCATGAAACGTAAAAAAAGGCAAATATCTTAATAGGGCACGTGAAATAGCACGGGGTAAATTTTTTATTTGGCTAGGTCAATGTAAAGTGAATTTAATATTCACTATGTGAGCAAACATTCTCTTTGTTGGGAAATAAAATATAAGAGGATATGGGTAAAATAATTTTAATATTCAATTTATAATAAAAAGGCCAATATGTGTTGGGTTTTAATATGCAACAAATTAACGAGCATAAATATTAAAGTTATCAAACTTTAATATATGGAGGAAAAAAAAACTACAACATTATAAAGTGGGGAAATATTTCAAAGTGCAATGTTTGAAATTAAAAGAGAGCTGAAACATAATTTTCACGGGAAAGTGGTTTTCTCTAGCAGCTGGGTGAATGATGAGATTCTCCACATGGGCAGAATTTCTCTTTCAAGGAATGATGAGAAAAGATAGTTTTGAGAGAATAAGTTTGTTGCTAGAAAGGAAGAGAGATGAGAGATTCTTTTCAGTTTGATCAATGGGAATGAATCTTCGAGATTGCATTTGTAAATCAAGTTTAGGGCTGCTCCTGCTTGCTTCTATTCTTCTATATCTTCTCTTTTGTTCTCATTATAAAAGGGTTCTGAGTTTTTGTATTGAGTTGGGTGGATATAGAATTGTAAATTTTGAGTTCTTTCTTTAGTCTGTAAGTTGTAATTTTCTAAATTCATGAGTAAATACAACCAGTTTATGAAAATAAAATCATGAAGGTGTTTGCACATTCATGAATAACTTCAGATTTTCTCCATATTTTTACACATTTAGTGATATAAATTCAATAATACAAAGTGTCTTTGTGTTTATTATCTCAAATTTCATGAGATTCTTTTGTCTGTTCATTATTTTGTTTCAAATAAATGGTTAAAATGCATTGAGCAGGTGATTGTGATTTTAGGTGTGTAGAATGGATTTGATAAGGAGAATTTGATTGATAATAAGAGAAGGATTGTTGGTGCAAAACACTAACAGTTGATGCAAAGAATTAGCAATTTCAATCCACTGGTTGAAGTCTATTTGCTGGGGAATTCATTTATGTGTTTGACTCCATGGCCCAGAATTGGCACTGATCTATTATTCAGTTTTGTGCATCTCAAATTTTTTTATAAATGCAAAATAATTCTTAATCTTACTATTTGGTTTGTTGTATGTCTTTCTTTCCAATGTTGAGAGAGGGTTGAGTTACTGAGAATTTAGCCAAGTTTGAAGTTTCCAATGCTCCCCTTAGTGTATTTTCATTGGGAATTATCTGCTTAATAAAGCAATTCCGGTGTATGAGTGAATTAAGTTTTGGGCATTGTATAGGTTTACTCACCTTGGTCATGCAGAGCTAGAAGTGTAGGGGAAATGTGTATCAATTCCATTTCCTCTCAGTTGGCCACTAGCCTTTGTGGTTATTTAATATAGATGTTGGCTACCTCTTAGAGAGTTGCAAAGCCTAGTTGGGTTGCATTTTAAAACACCAATAGAATGGTGACTCTGCTGGGAAAAATTTGTGAAAATTCTAATGGTAGAATCTAGCCTTAAGAGTCATTGCATAGAATCAAATGATTTACCATTCTAAATTGAGTTCAAATATTAAAGGATTTCAACCCTGGAGAAGAATTTGTTTCAGTGAACCTGAACAGTTTTGTAATCTATGGTGCTCTACTGATGGAAGGAACTCTGAAAGAAGTTTATATGTAAAAGAGATTCATACTGCTTGAATTTCAGTCCTCTATGAAAAGAGGTGGTGAATTTGTTGATAGAACCTGTTAAAAATTTGAAATAAGTTTTAGATCTACAAATATTACCGATCACGAAGACAATTTGCAGCAGCTACAAAGTTTTCAAGTATTCTTCAGTTTTGTTTTTCAAGATATTTCTATATATGAAAACCATATTTTAACATCTTAGAAATTTTCCCAATAAATAGGTATTATGTGTAAATTCATTTGTATTATGCATTATGGTATTCTAAGATCATTATGAAAACTAGAAATAGGGCAATGAATGATCAACTATAGAGTTGATAAGTAAAATTTGAAAGAGGTATATCAAAATGTTCCAACATATGCACCCTAGTATGGTTTCAGATGGAACTATGGTTTGCAATCAGTCCCATCCAGTTTGTCAAAGAGGTTTCAGCACTGGAAGGTACAAAGCCATCAATTTCAGTAGCCTTAGTGGTTACCCAAATGAAATTCCAACTAAAGTCATAAATAAGTTACCAAGGTTCATTGGTGATAAGGCTGAATCAGCAAAAAAACATCTGCAAGAGTTCAGTAATATGATGGATGATTATGAGATTGATCATGAGGTTATTTGTTCATTCCTTGAGAGGAGATGCAAGAGATTGGTTCTCTTATTTACCACCATCTTCCGTTTATTCATTGGAAGAGCTCAAGGCAATGTTCATGGAGCATTTTGGAGAAAGGATTAACATTGTTTTGATAAGGAAAATATGAGTTAGTCCCATCTTTTAATCTCATATTTTCAATGATCATTAGAGAGATCCCAGAGAACATAAGGCCAAACGATGTTGAATGTTTGGTCGTATATTTGGGAGCATTTGACAAAAAGATAAGTTATCTATTGAGGGATAAAGAGCCTACAACCATGCACCAAGCATATCAAATGGCTATAGACATTGAGATCAATTTGAGATACTCAATGATGAAATGACATAGGGTTGTGAGTGT
>CM021104.1:564307882-564388972 GCA_007115665.2 Sequoiadendron giganteum | reverse complement strand
GACAAAGATGGAAATGTCAATAATACATAAGAATGATGATAATGTGCACAGTGATAAAGGAAGGAATTGAGTTTTGAATAATAAAGTTGTTCATAGTGACAATCACATGGATCTAGAATTAACATTATCATCCATAGATAATGTGAAACAATTTGGTAGACTTTCAGATTGTGTTGAAATTGCAATGCCTATTGATCAATGTGAAGAGAAGCCATATGATCCAAATAGTAGTGGGTGTGATGTCAGTTAGTATGAGATTGAATGTGGACCTTGATTTGATGATCTATCTCATCTTCATAGTTTGAAAATAGGTATGTCTCGTTTGAATAAGGAATACATCAGTGTCAAAAGAAAGGAAGTTTTTAGGTCTATTGTTGATGAACAATTTTCAGATAACAGTGAGTCTCTTGTACATGGGTTAGTATTCCTATCAGATGAATGTGCACATGAAAGTTTCTTTGCTAACCGTATTACTCCTGAAAATGATACCATTGAATATTTTATGAAAGATCAATGTGAGACTCTTAGTTCTGGGTTAAATTCTAAATTGTCTAAATCTTTGTTTGAATTTTTTTATATGAACCTGCATTGTGACCTCAAGAATGAATCTGATATCTTGTGCAAGCCTAAGATATAAAGTACTGCTCATGCATTTGAGGTTGATGTTTTTGCTGAATTCCATGATGTGAATGAAGATGAAAGTACTTTTAGTGTTGAGAAATCTGATTTTTAGAATCTTGAAGCACATGATAATGTGTTTGGGCTATGGTGTTTGGATAAGGAAAATCTAGCCTATGATGTATTTCAGTGGGAGGAGATACAGATGTATGAGAAAAATTTTCTCAACACACAACATGATTGCATGTTGTTTTTCAACCATGACATCTCGTCTGAACTTGACCATGATGAAGGGGTTAGTGAATGTGATAAGACCATATTTTCATGTGATCTTGGTCACCAATTTAAATTGTTTCCCCTTAGTACAAAATCACAAAATGAAGAGAGTGGCAGTGATGTGGCCTATATAATTTGGGTGCCAAGTGATGATAAAGTTAAACAGGAAACACGTTTTCACTTGCACAAGGGGAGTTTGGTATTGTTGTTTGCAAAAATGTAGTCACCTATATTGTAATGGTTTGATAGAGGAAAGCATGACTTGAAGGAGATAATCTCCTTTTAAATATTGTTGTTTGATAGAGGTAAATATTGATCCCCATTTTTCATTTAGTGGCCTGGGGTCACTGGATGAAATTGAAAAAGAAAATTGAATAAAGAAGCAGTTTGAGCACTTGATGGACTCAACTTTTGGTCTACTCTCCACAGCTCTGGATTCTTTCTATTCCCATAGGGGCATACATCCCTAGTCGGAGCCACTAATGGCACTCTCAAAATTTATAAATTTGAGATGCCCATTTCAAAATTTTGCCTTTGCACTTTCAGAACTGCACCTGACAAATCTACCTGACTGACCTAGTTTGGAGGGTCATAATTTGAACCCTATTGATTTTTGTACAAAAACCATTTGTAGACATATTCAATTGACATATGTGAATATGCATGTCATTTTTCAGCTTCCCATGATAATTTTTGACAGAGTTTCAAAAAATGAAGCTGGAGGGTTTTGGCACCTTTCTACTATTTGCAGAGAGTCGGTTTCGTAAAGTAGCTTCCTGTTTGGGTTTTCATTTTAAAACCAGATGACTATCAAGAAATAATGAGTCTTGTTCTATTTTCTCCATATCTAAATGATCTTGGGTGTCAGTTTTTAGAGACTCATGATCTGATTTGTTATTTTTAACCAGTCAAAACCTAATGTAGTTTGTTCAGTTTCGCATCTGCATTCCTAACAACATTTCAAAAAGGTCAACTTCGACCGTCAATATCTTTTCACCGCTGATAATCCAAGAAGATTCATTTTTCACATGTGCTCGGGGTACCTTAATGAACTTGTATGTCTGATGGTAGCTCGCCAGGAGTTGATTCACTATTTTTACAAATTGGTAGTTGAATGAGTTTCAATTGGTTCAAAACAACTGTTGTTATAGAAAGGTTTGATTGAATAACTTTTCTAATTAATATTTTTCACCTCATGACATGTTTTTTTGAGCTATTTGTTGCATTTTATTCTTGAGTCAAATGTCTAAATTCCTACAAGTTTTGATGTCTCCCAGAGGTCATTTGACCAGTTTTCACCATTCTGCAAAAGGGACAAAAAATAGGTTTTAACGAAAGCCCAGTTCATGTTTTCACTTCAAAAGCATTCAAAGGATGTCTCAGATCAATTCAAAGGTAAAATTTGTTTGAAAATGATTTTTTTTAAGCCGAGCCCACTTGGGACCCAACATGCTTGGCAACACTATGGAATGCTTTGATGGAAATGATTGAGTCATGGTTATATGAACAATGGGTGGTGGTTTGTCAATCATTTTTCTTATAATTGAAAATGCAGATATTTTGTGTGATGGGGATGTTCAACTATAGTTCCCTAAAGCATTGAGGAGTTTATGTCAATGTTTAAAATGCCTTTTCTCCAAAGCATGTAGAAAGCGGGTGGGGTTGCATTTTAATTCCCCTGGTTTAAAAAACAATATTTCAAATATTGTTTAGTTGTTTAAACAACCACATGATGTCGAGGAAAAATCTTTTCTCATATCGGTATAGTCAATTTTTTCTAATCAGGTGGATACGCATTTACATCTTGCAAGAGGGCAAGAGGCCCAATGTGAGGTCCATTTTGAGTTGATTGAGGAGGAATTTAAGATGGATACAATATATCCAATGCTTTTTAGGTGCTAGAATGTGGAACTAAAAAATAGAATGGAGTTTCCAAATGGAGGATAGCCAAGGCTCAACTATACTAGTTATATTTTTTCATTGGAAAGACATTCAATGTGCTAGTGAAGAGATAGCACAACAAAACACATGGAGGAAAGATGTCTTGTTATAGATTGTTATGTTAAAGAACCTCAGAAACTCTATCAAAATAAAGAATACAGGGAATAGGATGCCATACTTGTGGTGTGCGCACAAAGTGGACTACTAAGGAGGTTCGATGGGGATTCATGGGAGCAAAAAAGTTTGAATTCACGCCAGACTAAGATTATTGAAATGATGCCTTAGAAACTCATAAGAAAATGTAGAAGGCAGACTAAGGGCATCGCCATGGGCATGGGAAACAAATGAAGGATGCTCACGGTTCTTAGATATGTGTGCACCAAAACTATAGTTGATTCCCCATACAAATAGAAGTTCATGTTCTTTGAAAATATTAGGATGGGATTGTTTCTCCTTCTGATGTATGCGTAGGAATTTTTGTTTGCATGCTCTCACCCACATCGGTTGCACATTGTGAAGATAATTAGGGGGTGCATGAGCTTGGAGGAGGAAACTTTGCATAGCATGAGGAGGCGATATTGAGAAGGCATGTAAATTGGTTTGGTAGACAGTCTCTGAGAAAATGTGGTCTCAGTGAATGCCATGGTTGTTGGGCTCACATTGGAGTAGGGGTCCATGCATTGGAGCAGGAGTGTCAACATCCATCAGAACTGAGGGAGGTTCCCTCAAATATGAACAAAATGGGGATTGTAGGCCATGCATCCATCAAGGAAATTAGGGAAGCCCATGCTTGGAACAGGGAAATATAGATCCACCAAAGCATAGGCTCAAGCACATGGAGCAATGGAAGCCAAGGTTGCAGAAGAAAATGAGAAGCAGAGCTCAAGAACAAGGAAACAAAAAATAAGGATTTAGGGCAAACCTCAAGGGCCTCGCATGAAGAATGATGGCATTGGCCAAAAGCCCGCGAGGTATGCAAGGCACATAAAGTGTGGGCCCGATAAAATATTTTAATGTGATTACAAAATATGTGAGAGGATTAAATGTGCCCAAATAGGGCCTTTACCATGGTAAATTTAATGTTAAAGGTAAGTGTAATCTCACACTTGGGAAGAGATTGAGGTGGGCCCTCATAAATTTGAAACGTTCTCATGAAATTTTCTTTCTTATTTTAAAAGGAGGGAAAATTTTTAAAGGTGAAATACACGGGAAAATGTTTGATGCAATAAATAAAAATTTTACTGTGTAAATGTGTATTTCCCATGAAACGTAAAAAATGGAAAATATCTTAATAGGGCACGTGAAATAGCACGAGGAAAACAAATTATTTATCCAAGTCAGTGTAAAGTAAATTTAATATTAACTATGTGAGCAAACATTCTGCTTGTTGGGGAATAAAATATAAGAGGATATGGGTAAAATGAATTTAATATTTATTTTATAATAAAAAGGCAAATATTTGCTGGGTTTTAATATGCAACAAGTTAAAGAGCATAAATATTAAAGTTATCAAACTTTAATATATGGAGGAAAATAAAAATCCAGCATTATAAAGGGAAATATTTCAAAGTGCAATATTTGAAATTAAAAGAGAGCTAAAACAAAATTTTCACGGGCAAGAGGTTTTTTCAAGCAGCTAGGTGAATGATGAGATTCTCCACATGGGCACATTTTCTATTTCAAGGCAATGATGAGCAAAGGAATTTTTGAGAGAATAAGTTTGTTGCTGTAAAGGAAGAGACATGAGTGATTCTTTTCAGTTTGATCAATGGGAATGAAGCTTCCAGATGGCATTTGCGGATCAATTTTAGGGCTGCTCCTACTTGCTTCTCTTCTTATATATCTTCTCTTATGTTCTCATTATAAAAGGGTTTTGAGTTTTTGTATTGGGTTGGGTAGATAGAGAATTGTAAATTATGAGTTATTTTTTGAGTTTGTAAGCTATAATTTTTTGAATTCATGAGTAAATACAACCAGTTTATGCAAATAAAATCATGAAGGTGTTTGCATATTCATGAATATCTTCAGATTGTCTCCATATTTGTACACATTTAGTCATATAAATACAATAATACAAAGTTTCTTTGAGTTTATCATCTCAAATTTCATGATATTATTTTGTCTATTCATTGTTTTCTTTCAAACAAAATGGTTAAAATTCTTTGACCAGGTGATTGTGATTTCAGGTGTAAAGATGGGATTTGATAAGGAGAATTTTATTGATAATAAGAAAAGGATTGTTGGTGCAAGACACTATAGTTGATGTAAAGCATTAGCAATTTAAATCCACTGGTTGAAGTCTATTTGATGGGGAATTCATTTATGTGTTTGACTCCATGGTCTAGAATTGGCACTGATCTATTATTCAGTTTTGTGCATCTCAGAAACATTTTATAAATGTAAAATAACTATTAATCTTATTGTTTGGTTTGTTGTATGTCCTAATTTCCAATGGCTGAGAGAGGGTTGAGTTACTAAGAATTTAGCCAAGTTTGAAGTTGTCAATGATTCCCTTAGTGTATTTTTATTGGGAATTATCTTCTTTATAAAGCAATGTCGATGTATTAGTGAATTAAGTTTTGGGAATTGTATAGGTTTACCCACATTGGTCTTGTAGAGCGAGAAGTGCAGGGGAAATGTGTAGCCATTCTATTTCATGTCAGTTGGCCACTAGCCTTTATGGTTCTTTAATATAGAGGTTGGCTACCTATTAGAGAGTTGCAAACCCTAGCTGGGTTGCATTTTAAGACACCAACTTATCATCCTTTGTTTGGTACTCGCCATTGACTTGGTTGATAATAAGTTGTGAATCCCCATAAAATTTTAGTGCCATGATCCACCACTGTGCTGCGATCTTGAGACCTATGGTTAAAGCCTTGTACTCTACATTGTTAGTGTAGGGGAATGCCAATTTGTAGGATCTAGGAATGCAATCCCCTTGTGGAGTGATGAAGAAAACAACAGCTCCTGATCCACATTGTGTGTATGAGCCATCGAAGTAGAGTTTCCAATGATCGGTTATGCTGAGATTAAAGATGTATTCCTCTAGAAACTCTGATATGAGTGGATTCTCTGAATAGATTGGAGCCTCTACCAGTTGGTCTATAATTGCCTACCCCTTGATAGCCTTGCGCTCTACATATTCAATATTATGTTCTATCAATATCATGACCCACTTGGTTGTTCATCCTATGAGAGTGTCCTTAGAGGGAATGTATTTTAGTGGATCTATCTTTGCAATCAACTTGATTTGATGAGCTAGCATGTAGTTTTTGAACTTTTTGGCTGCAAACATGACTGCTAGGGAAGTCATTTCTATTAGTGTGTAGTTGAGCTCATGCCCTACCATTGTCCTACTAATATAGTATATCGCTCTCTCTCTCTTCCATTTTCATCATGTTGAGCTAGTGAAGCACCGAGAGTTGCCATGGTTTCCGAAATGTATAGGATCAACGGTTTTCCTCGAATAGGTGGCATTAACACTGGTGACGTAAGTAGATAATCTTTGATTTTACTAAACACATGATTACACTTGTCATCCCACTTGTATGTTACTTCCTTGTGGATTAGATGAGAATATGGGATATTTTTATCCACTAGCTACACTATGAATCTCTGGATTGATTGGAGTCTACCTTGTAGGCCTTTGAGTTGTTTTAGTGTCCTGGGTGCTTCCATGTCAAGGATCCCCTTGACTTTGGTGGGATCCACTTCTATTCCTCTCATTGATACTATGTATCCCAAGAGTTTGCTTGATTGCACCCCAAAGATGCATTTCTTGGGGTTACGTCTGACCTTGTATTTCTCCAGCCTGTCAAAGATGGTGCTTAGAGTTGCTATATGATCCCATCTTTTCTTTGACTTGGAAAATATATCATCCACATAATATTCCACAATTTTTTGAATCGTGTCATTAAAAATTAGTTTCATGGCCCTTTGATATGTTTCTCATGAATTCTTCAGCCCAAATGGCATCATGTTCCAGCAGTAGGTGCCCCATGGACATGTAAATGTTTTTTTATGCTGGTCTTCCTTTGCGATCATAATCTAGTTGTACCCTGAGAACCCATCCATTAGGGATAGCATCTTGTGTTTGGCCATCATGTCAACTATCATATCAATGTTGGGTAGTGGAAAATCATCCTTAGGACATGCTTTGTTTAGGTCTCTAAAATCAGTTTAGATACAGATGCCACCATTCAGTTTTGAAATTGGCACAAGATTTGACACCCATTTCGTATAAGCAATTGGGCATATAAAGCTGACATCCAAGAGTTTCTGTAATTTCACCTTAACTAGTAAGGCTATCTAAGGGTGCATCTTTCTCAACTTCTGTCTCACTGGCTTTGCCCCTGGGTAGATAGCTAAGTGATGAACCACGACTTCTAGATCGAGACCCAACATGCCAGCATAATTCCATGCAAATTTCACCTTTCTTTCTCTTAAAAGTGTAGCCAACAATTCTTGTTCTTCTGTCAGAAGTGATTCAACATAAAAGTTGATATGTGGCGTTTCTTTTGTTCCCAAATTAACAGGATTGCACTGTTTTGCTAGGATTATTGATTTCTCTTGGTGAAGTGCAGTAGGGGGGATATTGAATCCTTCATCCTCCAATGCCTCAGAGAGGTTTTCACCGTTGGATGCATCCTTTATTTTTACTATTCTATGGTTAGAGAGTGCCACAGTTTGGTTGTCACTCAATGACCTTGAGCTTATACTCATTCTTTTGCTTTTGCGACTGAAGGACTCAATTGTCTCCCCATAATATGCTTGTGTGTCCAGTGTGATGTTGAACCCAAATTTGTGATCTCCGCATGGTATTGTATACCTTAGTCCCATGAATTATGAGAGAGCCTCATCATTTTTTAATGTGTCTATAATTTGTGGTCCTCGTTGGTTGTAGTCGATGAGTTGAGGATAAACTAGGTTTATCTTGTGTTGCTGGTGGTTTGACTCAACAGGTGAGGAACTAATCATTAGTAAGGAGGAATCTTCAAAATCATGGGAAGGCCTATTATGGTATCCTCATCATCACTACTACGACAAACGTCAGTTACATCAAAGGTGAAATTATCAAGGGGAAGACCTATTGATACATGTAGTTGAAGGGCAACTACCAATAACTGAGGAAAAGACATGACTTCTCTACTAGGGGTACTTCTACCACGTACGATTATAATCAAAGGGGTACATCCAAGGCTATGGTTTCTAATTCATCTTTCTACAATGATGGGCTCTAGCCATCCATCAATGTTCCTTCCAAGACTTTCATTTTTGTTGTAGCCCATACCAAGCATTATTTATAGCCCTCTACTAGCTTCATCCATGGGTAGGGTGGGTGTGGGTCATTCATCTTGGTATAGTGTGCTTGAAATGTCTCTTTCATCCACATTCTCCCAACTTAGATCCCCCCAACAATAGAATATACAAGGGTCTACCCTACAAGTGTAGGTAGTTCTTTCAGCTGATTCAAGTCATCCGTGTAACCTAAGAGATTGAGGTAACTCTCCTACAACAAAAGAATATTTCTCATTCTATAATATCCACACCCATTATCTTGGATCATGAGCTTGAAGTATGATATATTGTGGATGGAAGGTGTCTCTATCAGAGAAGTGGAGGCGAGGTTAGATGGATCCACATAGGGAGTGGAGGGGCCTTCATCATTTTTTTGTACTTGGGGAATTTTGTAAAACTTGGCTTCCAAGTTTTTGCAATAGGCAAATGGCTTCGGATCACCATGTATTGTGACCTCCTCATTTTGGTATAAGAATTTGACGCAGTGGTGGAATGTTGAAGCAACTGCCTTCATTCCATGGATCCATGGGCGTCCTAGGAGGATGTTGTAAGGAAAGTCAAGGTCAAGGACCTGACATGTGGTTTCCATGGTAGTTGGCTCCACTTTGATTGTGAACTTGATGGTGCCTTGAGATAAAATTTCTTGGTCATCATACGCTATGATGGTGATGCCTTTGATTTTGTCGATGGAGTCTTCTGAAATTCCCAAGTTCCTGATGAGTTTAAGCAAACAAATATTGAGGCCCATGCCTCCATCCACCAGGACCCTTTTGACTTTCTTCTTGTGAACCAACACTCGAAGGTGAAGTGCACGATTGTGAGATGGCTGGGTGGGGAAGTCTTGATCGGAGAAGGTGAGGATATTTGGGGTAACGATGTTACCAACCATAGTCTGGAATTCTTTCATATCAAGGGTAGCAGAGAAAGTGGATGCAATTAATGCTTCAACAAGGATTTTCCTATGGGTGGTGGAAATTTTCAATAACTCCATGATGGAGATTTGAGCAGAGGTTCTTTTTAGCTGGTCAATGATGCTATAATCATAGGGAATGAATTTTTGATTTGAAATGGGGGTCTTAGATGGATTTGATGCCACTGTAATAGTAACCTTTATGAACTACATGTGGTGACTCCACAATCAGCGTTGGCTCCTTTGACACTAATGATAGTGACCATTTTGTCTATGCATGTGACAATATCTTCATATACAAGGTTTGCACTGGCATAATTTTTCTTCCCTTTCTTGTTCCCCTTGTTATTTCCTTGATTATTTCCCTGATTATGATTCAGCATAATATTCGCGTATATTTTGAGGTCCTGATTTCCAGTTGGTTGTTCGACATTTATGATCTTGTCCTCAATAAGGTCCTAGATGATTTTTTCAACCTCATGCAATTTGCGGTTGTGTGCCCTTTGATTTTGTGAAAATTACAAATGAGATTTTTGTTGTACCATGGTGGTTTTGTCATGGGTTCAACATTATTGCTCAAAATTGGAAATTTTGATAAGGTTCTCTTTAACTAGTTTCTTCATTATAGATTCGATTGGTTCCCCAAGAGCTGTAAACTTCCACTTGGGAGGGTACTTGTTTCAGGGAGGTGGTCCTCCTTGATTGTTCAAACTACTGATTTTGTTGTTCAGAGGTGGTTGTTGTTGTGCTACCACATTGTTTTGCACATTGTTGTGATTATGATTATGTGGTTGATGATGGGTTTGAATATTTTGCATAGGAGCACTGATGACAACCTTAGCATCGACCACTCCATAGTTTGTGACATTTTTTTTCCTTGACCATGTACAAGGTTTATCATTATAACTAGTGGATGGGTAGTTATCTTGTTGCATAGGGAATGTCAATGCACCCCCTCACATAGTAAGGGCTCTTTCGATATTGAGCGCCTTTGGGATCAATTGATCATATGTCATAATGCATTACATTTCTAGATAGAACACCAAGTTTTCTTCTAGATTGGATATGATTGTGAAAACTTGTTTCTCTTCTGGCATGGTCCACTTGCTCTGATTGGCCTTGGATTTCCATATTTGCAAGAAGGATGCGAATAGCTCTCCTTTTCTTTCTTTGAGAATTGATAGTTCCTCTAGACTAACATTTTTACCCATGTTGAATGTGTAGTTTTTGAGGAATTTGTCAATAATTTCTTAGAATATTTTGATGCCTGTGAGTAAAAGAGAGAACCATTCCATGGCCAGACTAGTTAGGCTCTGAGAGAATAGTCACATTAGATATGTGTCATCATATGCAACTTCCATGCAATGCACTTGAAATTCCCTAACGTGATTTTCAGGGTTTCCTGTCCCATTATATTTGTCAAATTTGGGGATTTCAAATCTCTTTGGGAATGGTATGATTGCAAGAATTCTATCAAAAGGATAGGGGCACAAATTGCCTGGCATTTTTGTTGTTTTTGCTAACTGGAGGTCCAACACTTGTTGCGAGAGCATTTTGATTTGTGTTGCAACATATTTTTGTAGATTAGGAGGTGGTATGAATGTGTTTTGAGGTGTTTGTGGTGCTTGATTGATGAGAGGGGTATTGGTGGGGGTTTGTTGTAAGCTTTGTTGTGCATTCAAGGCCTACTAATATGCCTGCATATGTGCCAACACTTGTTGTTGGTCCTATTGTTGTTGCTCCAATAAAGCATGTTGTTGGACCTATTGCTATTGTTCCCACAAAGCTTGTTGTTGGCCTAGTTGTTGTTGTGCCAACAAGGCTTCTTGTTGGTCTAGCAACTATTGTGCCAACAAAGCTTGTTGTTGGTATAGTTGTTGTTGTGCCAACAAGGATTGTTGTTTAGCTTTCTTTTGTGCCTGAAAATCTTGCAGGACTTGTTGGTATGCTTGTTGATGAATTACTTGTAGTTGTGCATTGTACTGTGCTTGTTCCTATTGAGCCTGGTGCTAGGCTTGAGCTTGAGCTTGTTCTCGTTAGGCTACTTGCGTAGATTGTGCAACTTGTTGGACTTGTGCAGCTTATGCAACTTGTTAGGCAGCTAGTCACGCTTGCGCTTCCTGAGAAGCCTATTGTGCAGCTTGTTGGTTTTGAAGTCTGCTTTGGTGGCTGGCTTTTTGGATTGCCTAAATCATGGTGATGAATGAATTTGTCATATTGGCTTTTGGTGGAATTGGTGGTGGATTGGGGATAGTACTAACCATTGTGGTGAACTCAAGGGTTGTGTTGGTGATCGGGATTTGGGTTGTGGGTGGTGTGATTGAGATGCTTGGTCCTTGGGAAACCAAGCTTTGAAATATTTGGGGACTAGTGTATGTTTTGACCATTGCAGTGTTTTGAATGGTTTTCATTTATTTTTGCAATACTACTAGCAAAAGAAGGGGACTTGATATGATGCTCTAATTGCTTTGGTTTGAGAAATTGGCAATGGGTAAGCGGGGAAGACCCAACCCAAGAGGTGATATGGATATGAGCAGTAATGGAGGGAATGATGGTATGTTCCCTTGAAAAAGTGATGATGAGGAGGGGTCAAAGACTCACCTTGTCCCGAATAACCCACCTTCTCCTTGCAAAATCACAGGGAGAGAAGTTTGTATGTTCTGCAGATAGGTTGGTGTTGCATGAAATGAGGACGAGTTCGTCTGATTATGGAGAGTGAGTGGAACATGCGGGTGTAATTAATTCATTAGGATAGATTTATCTGGTCTAGTGTTGATATTTACCTCTGTGTTGTTTACAAGTGATGCTTTTATAGTTCATGAAACATGGCGCTTCCCTTGTTAATAACTGGTGGGGTTTATGGGATTGTTGATGTGATTTGGGGAATTTCCTAAGTGATGTTTGGAAGTGACATTGGGGGTGTGATTGTAAGAGGTCTTTCCATATTGGTACTTACATCAATGTCAGAAGGGATTTTTCCCCTTCTTTCGTTAACACACATATATATAGAGAGGGATTAAGTTTCAACATGGCATTGACGATTCTATGATTCTCATGATTCTGAACCATTTCAGTTATTTCCTCTTGTGTCATTCCCAAGTCATCATCGATGATGTCCTCTATATTGCCTTCCTCATGAGGGTTTTGTGATGGTAGAGAGGAGTTGTTTGGAGGATTGCTTGATCCTATAAGGTTTACTTCAAAGGTCACTTGGCTTAGGTCACTTGAAGTTGATGTTTCTTTAGTGATTTCCATGTTCTTCTTGTATTGGGATCTTGTTTGAACCATAAAATAGATCGTTTGATCTTAATCTTAGGCACAAAAAAGAAGAACTAGGAAAGTCTAAGGATCAAAAGCTGATGATTGGGATGAAAGATGGATGATGTGGGTGAGTGAAGTTCTTGAAGAAATTTGGGGGGAGGAGATGCTAACCTTTTTAGGGCTTTAATTGATTTGATTTTGATAGTTTGACTAGGTGTGTTAAGCCAAACAAGATGATGATGAACTTGTAAGCGCTAGGAAGTTGTGTTATCCTAGAGCAATTTTTTTCGAGAGGGTGATCTGACTAAGTGTGCTAAGCCAAATGAAGTGATTATGACCTTTGTAGACCTTAGGAAATTGTGTTATCCTAGGGGCAGATTCATTCAAGAGGTTGATAATTTGACTAGGTGTATTAAGTCAAACAAGGCGATGTTGATTTTGCCTAATAGTTTAGCATGAATAATGTTTCAAAGTTCGCAAGAGTTTGTTGGTGAAATAGAATTTTATTTCGATGATTGTGAAATGGATGAGAAGAACCAATTTTGATCCTACACCTGGCCTAGACAAGACTCTTTCTTTCAAGACCTCGGTATTTAAGAACATGCCATAGTTCTAAGTGAGAAAAGAAAACCTTTGAAAAAGAGTTGGATTTTGTTCATAATAGAACTCCTACAAACTTGGGTTGTTTTTTGAGGCTTTCTTGTAGAAATTTTATAGCAATCTTTCTCTAACTTCAAGAAGCATTTCAAGACGCTTCTCATGAGCTTTTGGGCTAATCTTTTTGAACCTTGGTTTTCGGATTTTGATCTTGTGGGAAATCATTTGAGAGAACACATGTGTGAGGTCCAATTGTCCTTATCTTTGTCTAATGAGTTCCTTTTATCAAAGACAATTTCTTCATTATGATTCCAAACTAAATTCCTATGTCTCAATTCCTTTTCATTCCACAAGGTCCATTATGTGAGAATCAAGGTTTCAAGAGCATAGTTCCCTAAGTTGAATTTAGTGAAAACAAATGATGATTAAACCTAAGCACTTAGAAACCTCTAAGGACATAATCCCTAGAGCAAGCAAGAGCACTTAGGTTTGTCAAAGGATATTTGTTTCCTCCAAAGGGT
Organism: Sequoiadendron giganteum; assembly: GCA_007115665.2. Taxonomy (NCBI): domain Eukaryota; kingdom Viridiplantae; phylum Streptophyta; class Pinopsida; order Cupressales; family Cupressaceae; genus Sequoiadendron; species Sequoiadendron giganteum. The sequence goes on along the minus strand of CM021104.1, from coordinate 564,375,550 downwards.
TTGAAATGTTGAAGCTCTTTGTGAATGTTTGTTTTCAAATGTTTTGAGAACCAAGCAATGTATTTTTTGATTCCAACCACATGTACAACCCTAGGATGAAGAGACAATATTTTGTTAGGTTCCCACTTGGATAAATATAGCTATGCATATTCAGTGTGGATGATTAGAGGCTTGACCACATAGGCTCCCACTTATAGTGCACTGGCTTCTCGGGTTAGACAAGCATCAGTACCCATGAATCTCCCATGGCATACTTTTCATCTCTACAATAGAACCACATGTATACGTGGGGTGGCTTCAAAGGACATGACCTTTTGCACCAACAAAATAGTTAAGGATTTGGCCTTTACTAAACAAGGGTTTTAATTCAAAATTTCTATTCATAGGAGTTGACCCATGTGGCAAGAGACCATTTCTGCCCTTCTTGTTAGAGCCAACCATGTGATTTTGGATTTTGTTCCAGTACCCACTTTAATATCCCAGCTGGAAATACACCTGTCCTTAGTGTGTTACCGATTGGGTCGTTCACTTGGGTGAGTAATTTTTCCCACATGGAAGACCCGCTAAGATAAACAAATGCAATCAATCATATTCATAGTTCGATCAACCTTCATTTAGAAAAAAAGGGAGAACACACGCAATATGCTTACTCACACTCGCAAGATGTTTTGTTCAATTTTTAAACCCAAAATGAAATGTGGAGGTAATTGTTTTACTCAACTTAAGATCACCAAAAGAGATTTTGATTCTAAATATCACCGTGAGGCACGAGAGAAGTGCAAACATCCTTTTGCTGATATTATTTTGAGTAAACAATTACAAAACAAAACAACACTTGTTCATTTTAAGCCCACAAAGCAAAGGTGAATTATTTTTAAAGCACTAAATCAAATGTGAAATTTGTCTTGTTCAATTTTTAAACCTTAAACCAAATCTAGTAAATTGTTTCTAAGGTTATTTTTAAGCCTTTTGTTTGCAAACTTTGAAAGGAAATTTGTGTTGTTATTTTTAGAACCCAAAAGAAAATTTATTGTTCCCTAAAGCATGAAAGATAACAAATTTCTTAAAAGGAGATTGAAAATCCTCTAAAAAGTGTTAAACAACACTATAGTGTTCAAAAAAACTTTGTATAGGATGAGAAAGATGTTATAATGGAGCCTTCCTTTTTGCTTCCTCCCTTGCCTTAACCTGCAAAATGAATAAAACCAGAAGATGCAGAGACAACAAATAAGTTAGAAGTTCAAAAGCTAGAAATAAAAAAGAACATGTTTAAAAAAAATTAAATTTAAATTTTTCACTATCACCTAGTGGTGTAGTTAGGATATACGGTGCAGTTTGGAAATCCCATGACATAATATAGCACAACACCTACACTGAGTGTGGCATTTTGTAGAAGACAAAGAGCTCAAATGTAGTGTAGTTTGAGCATGCGACACAATTTGTGTTTAATAGATTCATGACGAAGTTTGAAAATTTGAAATTCCTAGGAGGGAAAGCAGGTGCAGAGGAGTTTGAGGTTAGAGTGGTGCAATATATCACCACCTATCTGAAAGCAGTGCAATATTTCATCGCATGACTATAAGCGGCGCAGTTTCCTGTAAGCACCAAAAAATGTCAAAAACAAAAACCATAGAATTTTGGAAGAAAATGATGAATTTCTCCAGCTTCGGCCTCCTTCTAGCACCAAAATGTGAACCCCAATCCCTATTGGCACAAACACAACAAAAAAACACATAGTTAGGTTCATAGGCAAGATAAAATAAGGATTCCCGATGAAATTAGATTGAAACATTAACATAGGAAAAAAATGAAGAACAATGCAAATGAAAGTAAATGAATCCTATTTTAATGAATAAATTATCAATCCCATGGGGGAATTGGTGCCAACTAGTGTGTTGAAATTGGCCCTTTTCCCAACTTTTTTGTAAGCTTTGATTATTTGATGGAGATTGATCCACTTTTTTGATGAAGAACAAGATGAGTTCTTGAGAAAACCTGCAATAACTTGACTATGGTGATGGAAATGGATAAAATTAGCTCTCAATGTGAAAAGAGTAACTTTTCTCTCAGTGTGGATGTTTGAAATCAAGGATAGCCTCTCCATTTATAGAAGAGTTTGATGACAAAAGAAGCAAAGTTGAGGAATACGGGACTAATCCTCAACCAATAGGAAGGACCCACTTGTCACCATGTGAATGGGCCAAGGTTGTGCATGTTTTGGTCAATGTGCCAATAAATGACATTAGGTGGCATTTTCAAATTTGAAATTTGACTTATTAGAGGGAGAAGAAGGGGTCTTAAATGCCAAGTGGGGGACATGCAAGAGGGGAGTTAATCCCATGTTGGAAGGGACAAGTCATTTGAGAGGTAAATTCAGACTAGAGGAATATTCCCTAAAGATGCCATGTGAGGGAAATTAGAAGATTTAATAAGTCAATTAAATGATTTATTTGTGCAAGTGGCAAAAGCTAGAGGATGTGACTTGCATTAAGTTTAACATAAATCATGATTTAGTTAACTTAAGAGAGGATTAGGTGATTTAACCTTTTTGATTTATATTTATTGATTAAAATAAATCAAAAGGAGATGGATAATGATGTAGATTTAGTTAAATAAATATTGTAATTTATTTAGCTAAAGGGGATGATGTTAGTGTCAATGATGAATTTATTCAATTTTGATGGAGGACTTTAGAGTTTAATTAAATAAACTTGATTTATTTAATTAATGAGAAAATGATTAATTCATGATGTTGGTTTTGCATTTCTATAGAACACATGAAGCAAACCAATGTATATAATACTCTTTTCTAGAAAGATCTAGGGTTACCTCCTTTATCTCCATCCTCATCTAATGTCTTATCATTTAGTGTATGCCTAAAATCTTGCACAAATAAAGGAACATATTCTCTTATTGATCAAGAGAGTATCTTGTTGAGACTCCTTCAAGGTCGCTTGATATCTCTCCCTCCAAAAACATGACAGAAATTTTACTACAAAACTTCATTTTGTGCATATCACAAAATTCATGGTCACTCTACAAATGAGTGTAAGGATTTAGACAACAATATTAAACATATTTAGTAGTATGGTTCTCTTCCTTGTATTGAAGAACCTAATTCCTCTAAGTATTACTCATTTTCATCCTATTCGTCTCACCCTTGTCCTGCATTAAGTGGGGGCAAGGGGCTAGATATCTTTGTCCTCATATGTCACTTTTCATTTCCTCTTTCGGCTAGTTGATCACCTTTCATGAATATAATAGAGAAAGATTGGGATGTGGATGGCATGATTTAAGTTGGATCACATGTTACATACACCCTTTTTCATGACATATCTTATCAGAAATATATGACTTGGCATAGGGCTTTCTGAACAAGCTCTCGTATCTTCTTCTACTTTATAGAAATTTGTCATAGTAATGGTGTTAGGAACCAATTTAAAGTGGGGGTATACATTGACATTCACATTTCATTGTGTCATTTTATTTTTCTTTCAATTCACTCTCTTAGAAAAATTAGGTACAATGTTTCTCAAGATGAGACATTGCACTTGTCCTCCCTTGGAAACAAGATGAGACCATTTGCACTTTTCCTCTCTTGGAAACATTAAGAATGATGTTCTTTAAGATGAGACCTCGCACGAACTATAAAAATACCTTTGAACATTCCTTACACTATTTCACATTTATAATTTTGATTATATGGCCACCTTGCATAACACATCTTGCATGCATGTGGAGCCATCCTGTTTGTTCATGAACTCCAAGAATACAAAGTTTTTCCTGTCTCATGAAGCTCAAAAACTAGATCATTTTTCTTTTATGGCACCTTATTAAAGTTATCAACAAGTATAAATTTGGCATGGTTAAGTGGGAAGCCCAGCTAGCAGCACGAATTTCCCCATAGCCATTTGTGTGTGTGTGAATGTATATCAACTATGAGTGTATGTTTCTCACCATTTGGCCTTCTCACCCAACCCACAACCAAGAGTTCTATCACCTGAAAGTGAGTATGCATTTTTGAAAAAACAATCTAGATCTAATCCACAATGTGTTGGAAAAATGGTCGAAGCTTGATCCACCTTTTGGCTTTCATTCTTCTCTTGCTTCTAGTTCTTGTCATTACATGATCACATATCTTGTTTTGCTAGAAATAACACACATTGTGTGTGTCCTTTTGCACTTATGTTGGTTTGACTTAGGATCTTGCATCTTGGGGGCTTGACCACTACTTTTATCCTTATCATTCTTTGTCATCTGCATAAGTACGATTGGACCCCTCCTAAATGTCTACTTTAGCATGAGTTTGAAGCAAGTTCATTCTCTCACTCAAGTGGGGGCTAAATGAGTCACCAAAAATTGTATAATATTGAAGAAAGAGACAATTTTTTTCCTAATTTGATCCTATTTTAGACACCCTATCCCTAATTACTCTTTATATCATCATTAAATAGGCCTCTATGATGCCATATTGTCCATCCCAAGGCTTATTTTGATCAAATACCAGCGTAAATCAACATATAAACTTAATTTATGCATTCCTAGACATCCCACCTAAAAAAAGAGCCCCTATGCGACCAGGTCACCCATTTGGCTGAATTAGTCCCATTCAGGTGGGACTAAGTCACCCATCTTGGCGACTTAGTCCTACTTGAGCTATTTTCAGGGTTTTAGTGAGAAAAAATAGCTTTTATGTTTAAGTTTCCTCCATTTCGGCCTTGGGGATCAAATTAACGAGTGTTTTAGGTGGATTTCCTATATAAAAAATCATTTAAACCCTAGTTCATAACTCATTCATCATTCATTCATGATTCATCTTCCATCTCAAGCTAAGAAAACTAGGGTTTTATCACTCTAAGTCATCAAGACATCTTTCCAAAGCATTCAAGGGTAGATTCTTCAACAATCATTGCAACAACTCAAGGTCTACCATCAAGGCAAGGTTTTGATTCCATTGTTTCATGATTCATCACATTATTTCTTCATTTTGGTTTAATTACCTAAAAGGGGTTTGACCAAGGCAAACTCCCATTCCCTAACATCCAACATTTATTTCTCTCTTTGTGGGATTTGTAGGTCTTGTTTATAGATTTATCAAAGAGCCAGATTTAAAATTTTGTCAAAAATTTATCAAATCCCTTCAAGGTTGTCAAAAGCCTAAGAGAAGCTTGGAGAACACCTTCAGGCCGAATTCTATAGTTTCGGATTCAGAAATTTATTAAGAGCATAAGTGCAAGCCGGGGGCTACAGATTCCCCTTTCGAATCTTCAATAGATTCAAAGTGTACACTTCACCCAATTGTGGTGACTTAGTCCCACTATATAGATTTTTTAGAGATTGATACAAATTCGAACACCCATTTAGCTGAAATAGACTCCAATGTAGTTTTCCAAATTTGGGACTAGGTCACCTAGAATGGTGAATTAGTCCCAGTAAGCCAAAATTCTAGATTCAACAGCATTTCTTGAGCTCCTTTCTAGCATTTTCCAGTTTCCAAGTGCACTTCTCAAGTTTCAATAATTTTTGTAACAATTTACTTACATTTTTAGTTTATTTTTATATCATAATGTGTTTTCAAACAAAGTTTATTTTCTAGGTTTTGCATTAGGATTTGATCTCTTTCATCAATTCTTTGCATTTAATACATTTAATTTAGACACATTTTAATCATATTTTCCATAATCTTGAATGAACCCTCAAAGTTTTGGGTAGAAAGACCTCTCTCCTTTAAGGTGAAAAACCCTATAACTACAAGAGAACACTCCCTTTCCCCTAAAATTTGTGTATAGTAATATATTTTAATTTGTCAAACATCAGCCAAGTCTTTAATAAATTGAGTCTATCTACATTTTGTAGGAATTGATCTATGTTTAAATGTGTTCTTGATGAATTCAAGATGAAATGAACACAAATAGGAGCACCCTCCTAGGTCCCATATAGCCTGAAGTGTAGGAGTAAAGATCTCAGGTTTGTTTACTCGTTGTGTTGGCCACTATACTAGGAATTTCTTGAACATAGGGACTTGCTACCATTTATATAATTTTGAGGTTCAGTTGGGAAAATAAAAACACCAACAAATTCTATCTATGTGTCCCTATTTTTTGGGTCAGGACTAAAACACCACCTAGGGTGTATTACTCCCCCAAACATCTTCGGACCTTGATTTTGAATACAAATAAAAAGATCCCTTTTTGAAGTTTGTTCCCAGAGATTTGAGCCTTGGTACTAAGATGCCACCTAGGGATTCTTAGTCCTCCTTGGCCTATTTTCAAGATTTAATTTCAAATTCTGGTAGGATTTAGCCTCCTTTAATTAATGTTTTCCTATATCGGCTTGGTGTGATGTAATTTAGGGAAATTAATCATAGATAAGTATAAATACAAGGTTCATTAAACCATTTTCATAATAAGCAAGATATCTAAGATAATAATAATTATCCAAGGATTCAAGCATTCATCCAAGAGTAGTTCTTCAAACATTTTGGAGCCATCATCAAGATTCAAGCATCATATCAAATTCTATTCATGCATCATGTGTGTTTTTGAGCTAATATTTGTGATGTATGGTTTTGATTCAAGCAAGAAATTCAAGCAAGATCTATGAAATAATTCCTTTGATTCAAGATCTACATCCATTGCAGCCATTTCATAAAAGTTTACAGACTTTACAATAATTGTTTGGTGAGCTGTAACATTGCATGTTGTTCATTCATCATTTCCCTTCATTATTCTATTTCATTTCAAGGTTTAATTACCAACAACGGATTTGACCAACACAAACCCAAATTCAATAATACTCGATCAACAAGATTTCCCTCTCTTACATGCTTGTAATTGCAGATTTAGGTTCAAGACTTGAAATCATTTTGAGTGCAAGATTGTAAAGTTACAAAGTTGCATTACAAAGTTGTCATCTTCATGGAAACTCACCTATAGGCTATATCAGGAAGATTCATAACCTAAGATCTGAGAGGAAGCAAGTGCAAACCTTGGAGCTTAGAATCACATTTAGAATTTTTAGAAATCCAGAATGGGAATAATACACCACCTAGGGTGACTTAATCCTCCTAGGGGTATTTTCAAAGATTCTTTGAGATTCTATTTCAAGATCTGAAGATTTTGCATCTTTCCTGAAAAATAGCAGTGGGACTGAGACAATAGTAAGGGAATCTTTGTCCTCCTGACATATTTGGACAACTTATTTTCATTTGTAGAATCCTCATCACATCTCTAGACTTCCTAGGTACACACATCCTATCTTTTTTTTGCATAATTTCATCATTTGCATCCCTCATTTAGCTTGCACAACTAGGTTTTGTAGGTTGAATACATATTTATCCTTCCCAAGCATTTTCTTGGTGGTGAACTCCTAAAACCTTAAATAACCTCCTTCTTAGGTCCTCCTAATTGAGAATTGACTCACCTTATGAGGTTGATAGGCAATCCAATTAGGGTTCTTAGGAAATTATTGAATGACCTAGAGAAATAGGTGGCCATTCTCCCACCTCATTTTTCATATGGTTCAAATTCCTCAATCACTGTCTTAGGTTCTACATTGGAAAGTAGACAAAAAATTACTTGTTCTTCTTTCATAGCCATTTTTATCTTGTCATCATGCCTTTTCTCTTATCACCAATGAAAAGATCAAAAATATTCATTTTCACATAATTAGGAGCCCTATGGATCCTTTTCAAATCTTCTTCCTCTTCAAAATAAATCTCTTTTTCCTTCTTCTCTACAAGAAGACTCATTAGTTTCATATCATTCTATTATAATTGAGCTCTTATGTGGTTCCTCACCTACTTTGACACTTGCACTTGTGGATCAAGGTTAGAATTTTTATAAAATAAGCATGAATCTATTGTACGAAAAAACATGTTTGTAGATATATGGGGTATTCAATGAGTCTAAATTTAAGCACAGTACTTCAATTTTCAGATGTCGATTCCAATGTAGATTTGATGTGATTTATAAATTAAAAATTTAAAAAAATTGCCCCTGAATCATGCCTCTCAAAAAAATATTGAAGCTACAAAAAATGTAGGGTAGTAGAAAATTGAGCCTTACAAATGACACAATATAGAGATTCAAATTTTGATTCTTAGATGTGAAGATCAACTCTAAATAGTGTCTCAAATCACATTAGAAACACCTCACAATCTCCTTGTGAATGAATCTAGCAAAATAAAATAAAAAAATTTCACTATATGACTTGAATTATCTCCCCCTCTTCTCTTATAGCATATGAGAAAATAAGAGAATCTATGAGATAAGATACAAGCACAATGAACAATGCATATAATATTATATTTAGTTGAATCAAATGGTACATATATAGAAAATGATGAGGAAGTCCACCTATGAGGTGAATTGACAAGTTCCCCATGAAGTGGCACAAAAGAGTATATAGTTATCCTATAGGTTTCAACCCTAGGAACACTTGGAGAGTGAAAACCAAAAACCTTTATGACCAAGTCATCAACCTTGTGTGCCAAGTGTTGATTGACTTTTGAGGTGAGATAGAAACTCTTCCAACCTAAAAAGTTGTGTAAATGAGGTTTACCATATAACTTGGTAATCTTTAGATGCTTAAAATTTGCACATTCAGTTAGACAAGAAGTTTCCTAACCTCATATAACTAGAAGTTATGTGTAGTGACATGCAATAATGATCCGATAGGTGGAGAAAACAACAAATGGCAAGGATGGAATGTGAGAGAGAGCGTGTGCAAATATGTATATAATATAGCTCATTGAAACAAAATTGATACATACAAAGAGAGATAAAGTGACCACATTTAAGAGTGTTGATGGCATGATTAATAACTCTTTTATGATACATGTACACTAAAATGATAGGGGACAGATAAAGGTACTAATACATGTAAGTTATGTCAAAAGCACAATAGAATTATCAGAAAGCTTATCTGGAAAGATTACATGTAGGGTTTTTGGGCACAATATTTAAAAATAGAGATTGTTTGTCTCAATATAATCAATGCTCAAAAAAATCTTTAATATTATACTTAATATATAGACTATGAAACACAAGAATCTTGTGTAAATATTATGTGAGAAACATATAGATCTACACATAGGAAATAAAAACTAGAAACAACAAAATGAGGCTTGCTCTCCACCCTACCATATTGGGTCATGGAGCCTCATGGTCTCTTACCAAACCCCCAAGAAAGAACATACATCATCCAACACCTTGGTCAATGGTGAAATCAATGTTCCTTATTATAGTTAATACAGAGTGTATGAGGATGTAATTGTTTATTTGACCACTGCAACTAATTTTGTAGTCAGTATGATAATTTGGAAAGGTCAGTTATAACACATGACTTCATCAAAATCCACATTATGGCTGAAGTATGTTGTCCAAGAATAACAACAAAATGTGAATTTTAGTGCAGTGATCATCTGTCATTGGTAGACAATATCTAAATCAGGAGATATAAAGAGTTGTATAATTTATAGTAGATAATATGGAATACACCTGTAATAGAAGGGAAGGAAGATATAGGAATACCTTATACACGTGATGGAATGCAGTATAAAGACAATAAAATAAGTCCTACTCTCCACCCTACCATATTGGGTCATGGAGCATCATGTGCTTTCACCAAACCCCAAAGAAAAAAAAAAAATTGTCCACCACTTTAATCAATAGTGAAAGAAATGTTTCAGGCCCTGTTGACTTTATAGAAGATCTAATGGTGTAAAAAAATTGATAAAGGAGGATTGTTTGGCTTAAGTATGGTCTGTAAATATGAAAGGATAATGTGAAGTTTAGTGCAATAAACATGTGCCATTGATAGATAGTAAATAAATCAAGAAATTTCAAGACTTGTATAATGTATAAGAAATAATATGCAATGTAGTTGTAATAGAATGTAGGAATTAAAAAATGTTGGCATACCTTATGCATGGAATGGATTGCAATATGAACACAAAAAAAGAAGGAATGCTCCCCACCCTACTATATTGGCTCATGGAGCCTCATGGGATCTCACCAAACCCCCAGGCAAAAACATTAATTCTCCACCACTTTGATCAATGGCAAAAAAAATGATTTGGGACATAGGAAAATGGGTTGTCCTCAAATCAATGTTATAGATTTTTTAATAAATCGACATGCAAATTTTGTGAAATAAGAGATGGGATAAAAGATATATAGTCTTACATTGTATATAGTTAGAATGCAGATGAAGGCCATACACCATGCAAACATGCAATTGTAAAGATATTTAGCATTTTAGAGATCACTACACCTTGTATATAAATTAAATGTAGTTGCAATATAAAATGCTTTAACTCATATATATGTACACACAAGGAAAATATGAAATTTAGCAAGGTGCACATGTTTCATTGGTAACCAATATCTAAATTACAAAATTTAAATAGTTCTATAATGTAAAAGGGAAAAATATGCAATAGCACGATTACATGTCGCATATAAAAAATGATAAGGAAGCGAATTTAGAAATGGAGGAAATTCTATATGAATATAAATGAAGAGGGCAAGAGAAGCAGTACAATTACCATTAAGAATTCCAACATTCTTTACTCAATGGTGAAAGCAATGTTTCAAGCACTGCTGACTTTATAGAAGATCCAATGGCATCAAAACATCATCAAAGGAGGATTGTTTGGCTTGAGTATGGTCTACAAAGATGAAAGGATAATGTGAATTTTGCTGCAATAAAAACGTGGCATTGATAGACAATAAATAAATCGGGAAATGTAAAGACTTGTATAATGTATAAGAAATAATATGCAACGAAGTTGTAATAGAATCTAACAATTAAAAAAAATCATGGCATAACTTATGTGTGGAATGGATTGTAGTATGAACACCAAAAAATAACGCCTGCTCTCTACCCTACCATATGGCCCCATGGAGCCTCGTGGGCTCTCACTAAACACTTGAGCAAAAACATTAATTCTTTGCCACTTTGATCAATGGTGAAAACAATTCTTTGGGACTTGAGAGAATTGGTTGTCTTCAAATCAATGCTATATATTTTTTAATAAATCAGCATGTAGTTATGAAATAAGAGATGGGATAAAAGACATATAGCCTTATATTGTATATAGTTAGAATGTAGGCAAAGGCCATACAACATGCAAACATGCAATTGTAAAGCTATTTAGCATTTTGGAGATCACTACACCTTGTATATAAATTGAATGTAGTTGCAATCTAAAATGGTTTAACTCCAATATATGCAGACACAAGGAAAATGCAAAATTTAGTGAGTTGTACATGTTTCATTGGCAACTAATATCTAAATTATGAAATTTAAACAGTTCAATAATGTTAAAGGGGAAATATGCAATACCAAGATTGCATTTCGCTTATAAAAAAATACTATGGAAGTGAATTTAGAAATGGTGGAAATTCTATATGCATGGAAACAATGAGGGAAAGAGAAGCAGTATAGTTACCGTTAAGAATACAAAAAATTCATGATAATGGCAATGAACATAATTAATGGAGACAATCCTCTTGTTTGATTCATAGTGCATTGTTATTGCTGGTATGTATCCTATAGTATCTACAAGGAAAATGCGGGCTTTAGAGAGGTGAATACATTTCGTTGGTAACCAATATCTAAATTATCAAATTTAAATAGTTCTATGATGTATAAGGAAAAAATATGCAATACTGGAATTACATGTCGCATATAAAAAATTCTAAGGAAGTGAATTTAGAAATGGTGGAAATTATATATGCATGGAAATAAAGAGGGAAAGATAAGTACTATAGTTACCATTAAGAACACCAATGATCATGATGATGGAAATGAACACAATTATTGGAGACGATCCTCTTGTTTGATTCATAGTGAATTGTAATTGTTGGTATGTATCCCACAATATCTACCAAAAAATAAAGGTGGATCTATGCATAGAAAGAACATACATCATCCACAACTTTGATGAATGGTGAAATCAATGTTCCTTATTATTGTTAATATATAGTATATCATTCAAGCAACTCTTTTTTGAGGCTAGAAGAAATAATAACACAAATACATATCTACACATAGGGAAAATAAACTAAAATGAAACACAACAAAAGAAATCCTTCTCTCCACCCTACCATATTGGGTAGATGGACCATCATAGGTTGTTACACATATATATCCATTAGTAGTCTTTAAAGATATGAATCTTGTATTTATTTAATGTCAGAAATAGATAGATGTGCACATAGGAAATATAAAATGAATCAAAACAAAATGAGGCTTGCTCTTGATCATACATATATATCAGTGCAAATTTTGTTTTCCAAGCAAGTATATATGTATTGTATGCCTTGGATGCATTTCTAGGGGCCTTTTCCTTGGATATATATAGACATAGAAACAATGTGTGGAAATGTATGTATGTCGAGTTACATATAAGAAATAGGTAGATGATGGGAAATAAAAGGTCATATGATAACTTAAAGGGACAATCACCATTACAATAAACAAGGATGTGAGGAACAAATATTCAGCTTTGACATTATTGATAGTGGGGAGGAAGAACTGCAAATCACTTGTTTTGTGTCTTGTTGTAGGGGAGATGGTTGGTAAACTAATAGAAAATTCTTCATGATGACACCATTGATTAGAGTGATGGACAATGGATTTCTCGTGTGTGCAGATATGTATGTATGTCTTCATAGATGCAAAGAACATTGATACATATTTATCCCTATGTTTATTTTATTGGGACATTCTTGCAATGACAAGCTATATTTTAACTGTTACATGGAACATTATGCAACCATTGACCACAATGATGAACAATGCAATGTGGAAAATTGGATGCATGTCATGCAGATGCAAACAACATTGATATATACTGGCACATTTTTGGAATGATAAGTTCCCCTATGTATAGATATGTATGTATTTTATAGTAGATGCAAACACCATTGATACATACTAGGCCCTATGTTTACTTTATGCAACATTCTTGGAATGATAAACTGTATTTTTAAGTATTATAAACAAGATCCATGCCTGGAAGAAATGGGCAAAGAATTATCAAAATTGACACTTTTGTAGTTCTTTTGCAACTATCGCCCCATTCAAAAAACACAAACTAAAATCAAACCACCTTCACATAAATTACACAATAGTTAACCGCACTTGAACCTCAATAGAAGCCTGGTCTTAGCACAAGCGAGTGCTATGTTTCTCGAGGTTTGAAATGGCAGGTGCTACCTACGAGTGTTTGGTTATTGTGGGAGAAAATAGACTATGAGATGATGGAAGGTAGTCTAGATTGAAATTTGGTCAAGATTTTCATTATCCTTCCCAGTTTTGAAGCCTTTTGATGGTTGGGGAAAAGGTAGTGGTCAGGGAGAAGGTGGCGCATGGTTTTTGTTTTTTATATTAAAATCATTTGTTGCATCAATAGAGAGGGCAAGCGAAATGGAAATAAATTAATTGTTGCATGGTTTCTATGTAGTGGTGATGGTTGTAATCGACACATGCATTGTAAAGCCTGGGAAAAAATAGATAATGTCTGTGCACACCATGAATGAAACAAAAATGGCAATGTTTTTTTTTCATTATTCACCTTTTCCTGCTTGCTTCAAACACACCTCTTCCCGCTAGCTTTGCTACAAGAAGCGAGCAAAGAAATATTGCAGGCAACACCTTCACAGAAGATGGACAACACGTGATCAAAATTGCACCCTCATAAAAGCTTACCTTCCTTACTCACAGCTTTGATAGTAGGTATAGCAATAGAACAAGACCCAACAATGGGTTATCAAAAATTTTGTAGACATTCACTATGTTTCTCCAGGTTTTAAACATATGTGGCTACATGTAATTTGACACATGTTGTGGATCATGCCCCAACTTTATTTTTGAAAAAATAACTTGAAAATGCAAAGCCTGAGACAATTACTTCATAGAAGAACAAGTACTGGTCACATGTTTCAGTTGATACAAGCAATTTCAATAAATGCACAATGCAGGTTTTGAATAGAAAAACTATAACTATGAATTGAAACATATGTACCTATTCTTTTGTTAGATGTCACAAAAATTGTCAATGAATAGAGGTAGGGCTATGGGAAGGAAAGAATCAATTAATTTATGTTGAGAAGTTTAAGTATAAAGATACAAAAGGAAAAAACGCAACTACCTTATGAAAAGAATAAACATAGGAAGGAGTATATATGAATGTTCTCTACATTTGAGCTCACATACATACATATCTACATATAGGGATGAATGTTAGGTGCGACATGGGAAAGGTGGAAAAAAATTATATTTGCATGTTTCTTCAAGCACACACGAATCCTTCTTCTTAGTATAATTTATTTTACCAACCCTAGTAGGAACTCTTTTAAGCTTATTCAACCTTTGTTCCCTTAAGGAACCAAATTTTTCTTCCCTAGTCACCTCTTCTTTAAGAATAGTTATGGTAGGTTCAGTGTTCACATTGGTCGAAACAACCTTCTTAACTTTAGTCTTGCAAGGGGGTTTTAGATTATTCTTCTTATATTTGAGAGACAAAATAATATCTTTAGGGGATGCTTCCTACATCTTTGTTCCTTTCTTTCCATTTGGAACCATGGACAAACGAATCTCAACAAGGGTATAAATTAGCTTGAGTATAGTGAATAGATTAATTATTCACACCAACAACTATAAATAGCTAAGAACTTGATATCTAGTATTTTTAATAACTATTTTTGTTCTAAAATACCTTGTTAATGCATATACAATCCTTTTCTTGTATATTGAATTTTTGGACACATTATATAATTGTGAACGGATATTTTTTATTTTGAAATCAAGATGCTAACTTATCTTTATGTAGTTAATATCAACTAATTTTTTTTTCATTTTCTCATATGGAACAAAGCCTAACTTGACAAAAGATGATGATCCTAGTTGATAGGACATTGGTGCTTGATCCAAGGTCACGCATGTTGACATTTAATCCATAGGAATTCCAATGTGATCCATATTATATATTTATTGTGGTATAGAAAATTATACTCCTTTCTAAGTTCAAAATACAATTTCTCACCTAGTTTCGACCAATTTTAGTGACCTTGCATTTATGCATTTTTACAGCTCATTAATAGGCCCCTAATACCACATCCCAAGTCCTATTTTAATTATTTTCCAACAATGTAACTCACTTTGAATAAACTCCATTAATTGATTTAATGCCTTGGCATAATTGAAGTCCTGAACTTCTAGGTTAGGACCCATTCGTCCATGGGCGAATGGGTCCCCTTTAAGTTACTATCTAGACTTAAATTTCAATATGTTTTTGGTAGCATATCATAGTCCCAAATTCAAATTTTAAGTGTCGACTTTTGGGATTTAATAAATGGGAAATTAGAGAGGAAGTCTATAAAGCTAAGTCTTTCAATCATTTTTCACTAGACAAGAGATAGATTCACATGAGATCACTAGTATTTATACTCAAGATCAAGGATAAATCATCAAGCACTCAAAGTTCAAGTCTTGGATAAGAATTCTATTATTTTTTTGTAAGTCTTCAAGCTCATTTTTCCAACAAGATCAAGAATTGTCAAGGATTGATGATAAATACCTATTGAGGATCATGATGGATTCTAGGTTTTGGGATATACACCAAGCCATTCGACCATGCCTAATGACTTCTTTCCTAACTAGTTCGATCTTCTATTATCATTCTACTTTCTTCCTAAAGGAAGGTATCATTAGATTTATGATCTATTAGGGTGATCTGACATCTCCCAAAGTAAGTCTTCATCATTGTTCATGTTTCATTTAGGGATATTCTTCTAACACACTTGAATAAGGTTTCATTGAATTTTATCTCTTCACAATCTTAGGGCTTGCACATAGTTTCATAATTTAGATCTATACTTTTCATCAAGTTTTAATTACCAAACTTGGGGTTTGACCAAGACAAACCCCTATCCACCCCAAACATAAATTTTTTGTCTTGCATATTTATCATAGGTACAAGTCTAGGATTGAAGATTCAAAAGTGCAAGAAGGAAGTGCAGACATAGGACTCAAATCTCAATTTTTTATTTTCCAAAAAGGGAGAACTAGGTGGGTGAATGAGTCCTTGACAACCCTCCAAAATAGGCTTTTTATGATAGGTGCATACTTTTTAGACCTTTTTAGATGTGCCAAAAAAATTTCTATTTCTCTCTATGTTATGCTTTAAATTGAAGATCCAAGTGAACTAGCTTACATAACTGTGGTGATTTACTATTTTTAGTTTTTCTCCCAAAATTGTTGTTTAGGCTAATAACCCCATCCTCAATCATAAGGAAATCAATAAATTCACTCATTGAGTTGACTCACCTAAGGTTTGTAGGTCAATTCTTGATGTAGATCTCATTTCCTAATAAAAATAGGAAGGTAGGTCCATCATACCCCGTTTCACCCTAACCTATTTTTCTATGTTCCATTTATTATCATATTTGATATGATCAATGTCATTTTTGTTGGGGATACGAATTCGGTCTATCACCAAGATAGTCATCTAAGATGGTAGTGCCTTAGTGCTTTCAATTCAAAATCACAACAAAGATACAACCAACTATGCCATAAAGCAGAAATAGGCACAATTGATCACCCATTGATCCTCTGAAAGAAGTGAATGCAAACAAAAGAGATTCACCACAATCATAGATTGAAGAACATGAATCAGACAACCATGAAATACAAAACTATGAGAACAGATATACGTGGGAAAAAACCCCACCTCTAAAACATTTTGCTCACTTGTATTATTAAGGAACAAAATCAGTTACAATACAAACATAGAGCTATGCTCTTTAGGATATTACATATTGTCCATCTGGAGAAAGAATACAAGCTACACAAACTAGAATCTCACACAGTTACAATGTACTCAAGATATACTCTGTAGATTCCCTTCAGCTCCTCTCAAATGACTATCATAGCCAGCCTCACAGCTAGCCCAGCCACTCGGCCTCCACAGGCTCACATCTTACCAGATCCGAGATTCTAAGTGTTCACAGTTGAACCGATCAAATACTCTTAGCCTCTGTCTGTTATCGCTCATCATCTGTATCGATCTGCACACCAGAATACATATACTATGTGCCAACCTGTTCATCCCATGCCTACCAGCAATGGTCATCAGGATAATAAATTATCCACTTGCAAGCCTTCCATTTTTTATAACGTGCACCACTTAATCCACAAGCATCGAGCCATGCATCATTAAATTCAGTCTCAGACATGTCTGTCAACCTTGCTATAATAATGCAACTCAATCACATATCTAAAAATAACCAATCGGCCAACTACATCATAAAAATCTTCCACATGTCGCCATCTCATTTGTTGTCACACTTTGACTATCAGTCTAGCTCGGTCAAGCTCGGTCTACCGAGCTTTGAGCCCATTTTCCTTCTACCGCACTACCATCGACCTTCCTAAGCCTCCTTGCGGTGTCATGGTAACCATCCAACGCACTATCAGTGGTCATAATGTGCTACCGCAAAGACCACTAGGTCTCACCACAGTAAAGGGGTAACCGCTCTGGCAGACCGCCAGTGGTCATAGCGCGGCCATTGTGGTCACTCTGAGCACCAACTGCGATAGGGTGCTAACGGTCACTACCGACCACTAGCCGCATACTGCGGCCACCATAGTGAGCCTTCTCACTACCTACGGTAAGGCGGT
Organism: Sequoiadendron giganteum; assembly: GCA_007115665.2. Taxonomy (NCBI): domain Eukaryota; kingdom Viridiplantae; phylum Streptophyta; class Pinopsida; order Cupressales; family Cupressaceae; genus Sequoiadendron; species Sequoiadendron giganteum. The sequence goes on along the minus strand of CM021104.1, from coordinate 564,357,859 downwards.
AGACCGTCACCCGCCAGCCACCACCACTGTGTCACTTACCATGTTACCTCGCCACCAATCAAACCACCTAGTGGTAAGGTAGTAAGCCTTCACTCCGCTACTCAACCACTCACCACACAACCGCACCACCTCAAAGAGAACTCTACAGTATAGCAGTAGCACCACCGAACTGCTAGATAGAGAAAGGTGGCCTATGGTAAAGTGGTAAACCGCACAACTATGCCACCAAGGAAAGAACAAGGAGTGGTATGGTGGTAAAGGCCATAAACATGAAGAAATTGCCTAAGTCTTCAATAGAAAAGACCAAAAAATTGAGGTAAGCTTTCCCTACAATCTCCCACTTGTTGTGGAATTTCAAGCTTCCTCAAAACATCTGAACAAGGACCGAAACCATGCTTCCATGCTCCAACCAAGACCCCTGCAAAGACATAAAAAATAAATGTCCACCATCTCAGGCTACAGCTCCAAACATCCAATATAGGAAAAGGAACAAGCCAAGGCGTATATGCACCAGTCTCCAGAACACAAAAATCTGATCCTTTAGGCAACAAAGCACAACGTGAGCACAGAACATAAAACAATTCTCTAGAAAAAGAAACCATCAGCTAAAACAACAACTACAACTGACTGCCCTCATCCAACTGATCAAAACCATGCGGCTGAAAAACAACACCCACAAGTCATGCTGAATCATCCAACCACCCATACCTTAGAGGTATGAACATCAGTGAACTCACGCCATCACATAACCAAGTCATCAACAACAAAAAAAAAGCACCATGTGTCAACCAGTGAAATGACCCAACACGTCCAAGTACTCCCACTGCAAGGGTACTATCCAGATGACTGCAAACAAAGCACCATCACAAGTGATCTAGGCATATGAAGTCGACCAAACCCTATGAAAAGAAATGTAACCATGTAGTTCCAAGGAACTGTCACACAGATTTGGACCACTTGCAACCACCTGCTACAAGAAATGTTTCTCTCAACTATCTTCCACAGTTCTCAAACACCTCCATATCTGACTAAAGAAAGAAACACCACGACTTCAAAAACATCTAAATTCAAATGAACATATAGGAAGAACAAGACCAGATTAGAGAGAAACTACAATTCAAACCATGTAGCCACCTTCTACACACATTTCTAAATGCTAGTTGTGTCAAGAATGATCTTCTTCACATCCCAAAGGAAAATCCTTAACAACATCCACCAAATCCATGGATGTAATCACCTCAAAGAAGATCAGACTAACCCATATAACCATCTCATACTAGTCCTCAAAAGCACAAGGAGATCCACTATGCTATGAACCTTCAATTATGAATCCTCCAGAATCTCAAAACAATTCAAGATTCATATCATGAAAGATAAAGCATAAAACACATCTGAAAGATATAATGGGCAAATACTTTTCAAAGTGACACCACTGCCGAGCAGACCAAGAAGAAAAGAAGAGATGCTCCTCCAAGATATACAAGCCAACGTGACTTACCCAAGAGCATTCTCCTTCATGGTCTCTGTTGAACTCGCATTCAACCAAGGTGCAGGCTACTCAAAATTTCAGCTGTAATAGCAACATTCTCAAAATAATTCTAGCCGCACCTTATTCTCCATGCATCCATGAGCACCAGCACCTGTCATCTCATGCTAACTCAAAATTGCACTACAATAAACATAAAGTCCTCCAACATATGATCAATCAACTCAAAACAAAGAGAAACCCCACACCACTTTAAAAGCTCCAAACCTAGGATAGGAACTTATCATGACACCATGATCTACAAATCCCCATTAGGAGATACCATGCTTCACGTGAATAAGCAATCGTCTCAAGAGTCAATGCAGCATGCCAAAACTCTAATACAAGAGTATACCATGACATAAAGAAAACAAACTCTAAACCAACATCAACTATCAAGCACCACAAATATCTCAACCAAAGACTACCAAGGTCCTTCATGGCTCCAAGATGCTGCACATCTTCAAATGGTGACCATGCATATGCAAAAGAACTCTTCTAAAGCAATAGGATCTAAGAGTCCCCAAGAAGCATCTGCAACACCAAAGAAGATCATTCACCACCAAGTGATGAATCCACAGTCACTGCTAAAGCTCCCACTGAAATGTGATAATGAGCTCTCCAAGCATCATGACCGACTAGACCATCATTGTCAAAATCTTACACTAGCTAGTGTATCCATCTCTCCATGACACAATGATTCACATGCTTCAACTCCCCATCACTTAATATTCAATTACTTAAACGCCATTCCTCCTCTCATCTCAAAACAGCCATGCCAATGCACAAGTGACCATAGACAAGGTCAGCTAATAGATCTGCACCACAGAGGTACAACCTCATGGATATTGACAGTCAACTTTCGAGTTATCTCACAAAATAAATGTAGGTAAGGATAGCCCACAACATTGCACAACTCATGGATGCAACCAAATGAAAAACTGCAAATCTATCATTGCACTTGAAACTGCAAAATTGAGATCATCAAAGAGAACAGCCAAAGCAGACAAGCATGACTCAACCACTAGATCAGCAATAGATTTGATTTTCCAGTCACGTCCACAACCCAAGCACCATAGTCTAGGAAACCAACAAACACACCACAAGAATGCTGAAAGAGAAACTCATACCAACACTCCCATGCAGAGAAGACATCACACCTCCTCAAAACATGTCGAACTGCAACTATATCATCCAGTCACACCCCAAAAGCCAGGGTCTAGAAAATAGCTGAACAACAGCTCTACAAACCTCAAGTTTTTCTTGACCATGTAAAACCTGCAAAACCACAGTGTTTATAAAATACCCACACATCTTCATATTCACTACTCATCTAGATGACTCAGCAGTTTGCACACAACCATCACGGTTAACCAGAACAATGAAGAGAAACATGAAAAAGCATGATAGACTTTTTAGGAAAATCTATAGAAAACCTCCAGAGCCAAAGACATGAATCAGAACCATGCAAGTGCAAGACATAGGTAAGAACAAAACAACAGGTCCATTTCATACTAGTTCCAAAAACCATAGTCATGCAAAAGAATATGAGAGAGCTAGGCTATCTAGAAGTTGCAGACCACCAAGGTCACTTCATAGCCTCCATGCAATCAGGACAGTACAGAAAAATGCCTTCAGTGCTAAGTCAAAAACACCCAGCACAAGCACAACTCTCCATAGCTGATCAACAAGACAAGCAAGTCCATACCACTAGGGAGTCTCTCACATAGACGCCCAATATGAACACCATGCTTTGTTGCAACACAACCACAAGCACTTCTCATGCCCTTTGCATCAGGAACTTTTGCTACAAGCTAGGAGCCTCAGACCACATCGCCACAATATGATCAACTCCAGTCAACTCCAGTGTCTTTTAAAACCGTGTTGAATCAAAAGAAGCAACTTCCATTCATCGAAGGATCAATCATCAACCAATTTCTCTAGATATCCTCAAGCTTTCCAGGCTAAGAAATTATCACAGGAGAAATACCTAGAACTTCAGTAACCAAGAGAAGGCTTTGACACCACTGGTTGGTATCATCAAGCCTCGACCTCCTTCAAACATGCCCTTATACCACTTGTTAGTATCATGAGCAACAAGCTACTAGCTCTAATACCACTTGTTGCAGATACGGATTCGGTCTATCATCAAGATAGTCATCTAAGACAATAGTGCCTTAGTGATTTCAATTCAAAATCACAACAAAGACACAATGAACTATGCCATAAAGCAGAAATAGGCACAGTTGATCCCCCATTGATCCTGTGAGAGAAGTGAATGCAAACAAAGACAAATTCAACACAATCATAGATTCAAGAACATGAATCAGACAACCATGAAAGACAAAACTATGAACACACAGATATACGTGGGGAAAACCTTTTTAGGTAAAAAATCCCACCTCCAAAACATTCAGCTCACTTGTATTATTCAATAAAAAAATCAATTATAATACAAACACAGAGCTATGCTCTTCAAGATATTACATCTTGTCCATCTGGAGAAAGAATATAGGCTACACAAACTAGAATCTCACACAGTTACAATTTACTCAAGACATACTGTGTAGATTCCCTTCAGCTCCTCTCAAATGACTATCATAGCCAGCCTCACAGCCAACCCAGCCACTCGGCCTCCACAAGTTCACATCTTACCAGATCTGAGAGTCTAAGTGTTCACGGTTGAACCACTCAAACACTCTCAGCCTCTCTCAGTTATCTCTCATAATCTGTATCAATCTGCACACCAGAATATATATACTATTTGCCAACCTATTCAGCCCATGCCTACCAGCAATGGTCATCAGGATAATAAATTATCCACTTGCAAGCCTTCCATTTCTGATAATGTGCACCACTTAATCCGCAAGCATTGAGTCGCGCAACATTAAATCCAGTCTCATACATGTCCATCAACCTTGCTATAATAATGAAGTTGAATCGCACATCAGAAAACAACCAATCATCCAACCAGATCATAAATATCTTCTAGTGTCGCCATCTCACTTGCTGTCACAATTTGATTGTTGGTCCAACTTGGTCAACTGAGCTCCAAGCCCATTAAACTTCTACCACACTACTGTCGACCTTCCCGAGCCTCCTTGCATTGTGGCGGTAACCACCCCACACACCGTTAGCGGTCATACCGCGCTACTGCAGAGACCACAAGGTCTCACCGCGGTAGAGCAGTAACCACTCTAGCAGACCACCACTAGTCATACCGCGACCACCACAGTCACTTCGAGCACCGACCACGGTAGGGTGGTAATGGTCACTACCGATTGCTAGCCACATACCGCGGCCACCGTGGTGAGCCTTCTCACCGCTTGTAGTAAGGCGGTAGACTATCACCCGCTAGCCGCGACCACTACTCTACTTACCGCATTACGTCACCACCAATCAGACCACCCAACAGTAAGGTGGTAAGCGTTCACTCCACCACTCAGCCAGTCACAATGCAACTGTGCCAACTCCAAGAGACCTCTACAGTATAGCGGTAGCATCGCCCAATCAACAGACAGAGAAAGGTGGCTTGTGGTAAAGCGGTCAACTGCACAACCATACCACCAAGGAAAGAACAAGAAGTGGTATGGTGGTAAAGACCATAAACATGAAGAAATTACCTAGCTCTTCAATGGAAAAGACTAGAAAGTTGAGCCAGGCTTTCCAAAGAATTTTCTTGATTATATATCTGTCTAAGGGAGGCAAGTATTTCATCTTAGGAAATAGAGATTTTGGGAGATTTATGATCATAGATGGGATAGATGTGGATGAGGGGATGATCTTATATTTCTTGATTAATGATATAATATTTCATAAAAAAATTGATTAACTTGGATGTTACTATATTAGAGATAGAATCTTGATCAATGATTCGATGATGATGGTTTTCTTAACCATAGATAGAATCTTTCTAAAATATTGGATTAAAATGAATATCATGATCATCTTCTATTGGGGATTCTTCAGTGAATTCAATACTATAGAATGTAAATAATGGATTTGAAGGAGAATCTATAGAGTGATCTTAAGTTTTTTGAAGTGCATGATGGTATTTGATGTAAGTTCAATTGATCGTGAACATGAACTTTATTAGAATAGAGAACATTCAAGTATACATTTGAGCAAGTTCATGACATCTGGAGTTGAGTTCAACCCCATGGTGATGAAATCTAAGGTAAATTCCTACAAGGAAAAGTAGAAAAAAGGTGTTCCTATTTTTTGAGTTCATGCGATCATACAAGAGAAGACCATTAACACTATCTCCTTTAGGATTAAAAAAAAATTATTTATTGACTAATTAAATTAAATTATGAATAAATATTTTAATCCCAACAAGTAATGATTTAAAAATACACAAAATAATAATAAAAATGGTCAATAAACAAGAGTTTTCTTAAGGTGTCTTATAAAACCCCTAAATTAGAACTCTTATAGTATTTTTAATTTGACTTGCAATAAGATAAATTTTCAAGTTTTAGTCTTTGAGCACTCAAGGGTGTATTAAAAGACTAGATAAATATTAAAATTGAATATTTCAAATTATAAAAATAGAACACACCATTAGATTATTCATGACTGTTTGGTAAGTTTTAAACTGAAAATGATAAAATTTGTATTTCATATACTAAAGTTATGTTTAACAAAATTAAAATTAAACATTTACATTAAATGAATTTGCCTAATTTTTATTGCACAATCTAGAAAAATGGCTTGATTTACTATATTAAACTTAGAACTAGTTTTCCAACATTTGGAAAATTTAAAAAGTAAGATCAATTTTACAAAATTTATATTTGTTTTAGTGTAGGTGGGTAGTTTGAAAATTTTAATGAGGGAAGGGTTAGACTTTAATCCCTTCATCCTAGCTCTTGGTTGCTAATTTTATTAGGTTTTATGCACTCAATTTTATAACTAGCAATTATAATATTGTACAATCTATATGGAACATAAATACAATCACATAGAATTATGTAATATAAAATTATATACTACCAAATCCTAAAGTGACCCACCAAAACACAAAAGAAAAGGAACTATAAGAAGGATTATAAAAAAATGATCTATCAAAAAACCTAATGAACCACCAAAAACTGATATGCTAAAAGGGAAAGAGGATTCCCCAATTAGGCTCATAGGGTTTCTCATCTAGGAGCTCTTGATTGTGAAATGGCTCTCTTTCTCCTAATGATATGCTTTTTGGTGATTGCATTCAAAGGAGGATTGTGGGTTTGTTGTCTATGATTATGATGTCTAAGTGCCAGAAATTTAAAATGAAGGCTAATTATGAATGTAAAACTTGGAGAATGAACTATGTTTGAATACACATTGTGATATGCAAGTATGTACAAGGTAACCTAAGAAATATACATTACACTAAAACAAAACATTGGAGATGGAAACGGTGTGCACCTAGAAACTTGAAGAGGCTAGAGATTCTACTAAATCTATAATTATAGCCTGCTAGGACACTTACGCCATTCTTGGCGACCTCATCCTTTTTAGGGAAAATTCAAGAAAACAGCTCTAGAGCCCGTTTCTGCCAAATGGGTAATGAGATGTACCAAGATATCTTAAAATAGGTTTAATGGGACTAGGTCACCATTTTGGGTGACTTAGTCCTCTTCTAAATCTCTGAAGATCAAGAAGTGGGATCTGAAGCTCTCAGTCTGTGCTTTTTGTTGCTCCAAGTGTCCAGTCCCGAAAGTGAAGAATCTGTTCTGTGAGTGTCTTCCAAGATTCAACTAGGATCTCTTCAACCGTGGAGAGCTTGGAAAAGTTATTGAATGATCTTCCACCTTGGTCCTTTGCCAAATCTACATACAAGACCTACAAATCACACAAAGAAGGAAATCTTGTTGTTTGTTAGGGATAAGGGGTTTGCTTTAGTCAAACCCATTTTGAGTAATCAAACCAATGAAGATAGAAATATAAAGAAGCATGAAACAAAGGAGTGATAGAGTTTTACCTTGTCTTGATGATTGATCCTCACTTGCAGCAATGGAGGATTCAACCCTTGAGTGCTTTAGCAAAGATGTCTTGATGACCAAGGATGCAAATCCTAGCTTGCTTCAGAAGGAGTGGATGAAGGATAAGGAGTGAATGAGAGAGTTATCAATAATGAGTGTGTCTTATGAGATATTAGGGTTTTTAGGCTTATTTATACAATTTATTCCCTAATTTTCTTGAAATAACACCATATAGGCCAGCCTTAGGGTTTTAGAGAGAATCCCGAAAGAATATTAAGTGAAATTGATATTTATGCCACATGGGACTAGGTCACCCAAGGTAGCGATCTATTCCACCTGAGCATTTTTCGTTGGTTTTCGGGGATTAAAGAATGATTATGATTGTTTGTTGGGATTGTCTCATGAAAACACACTAAGATGGGACTTATACGTGTATTAAGGGGTCATTTTAGCATAATAAAGGGTTAATTTGGTGATGAAAAACCTAGGAATGTGTGAAAATGTTTTACAACACCTTCCAAAACTTTGGCACAAGGCTTGGGAAGGGATAAAAAGAGGTCCAAAAAGGTCCAAGATCCATAGGCTAAGGTCTAAATAAGTGAAAAGTTTCAAAGGCTACACTTTTTGGTGACACATTTAGCCCTCACTTTAGTGAGAGGATGAACTTGCTTCAAACTCACACTAAACTAGCCTAATGGAGATGGTGAAGAATGCGAAAGAAGAAGGATGAGGTCAAGGCCCCAAGATTCAAGATTCTAAGTCAAAAATACATCAATATGAAAGACACATTCAAGGGTGAACACATTACAACAAAACAAGATACATGATCATGCAATGACAAGTATTAGAATGAAGAGAAGAGGGAAAGGTGAAAATTTGGATCAAGCTTTGATTGTTTGTCTAGCTATTTGTGGATCAGGTCTAGGTTGTTTTTCCAAAAGGAAGATATGCTCACTCTGGGGTGACAGAACATTAGGTCATTCACGCGGTGATTTTTCCCAAAGAGTGGCTATGGGGAAAGTCTTGCCACTGGTTGGGCTTATTGCTTAACCATACCAAAGTTATACCTCATGATAACTTTGATAAGGTGCCACAAAAGGAAAGTGGTATTTGAAAATGATTTGTTCAAAGGGATTTTTCTTTGTTCATGCGATGTGTCATCCTAAAGAACATTATGCGTAATGTCACCAAGAGAGAAAAATTGAAAATGTACTCATATTGTATCCAAGAGAGGCAAGGGCTCATCTTGTATGCAAACAAGGAAAAATGCAAATGTCTTATCCTAAGCAACATTGTACCTAATGTTTCCAAGAGAGGGGATCGAAAGAAAAAGGAAATCACACATTGAAATGTGAATGGTGATGTATGCCCCGATTTTAACGGAATTTCTACACACCTTTTTGTGAGAAATTGCTTTAAAGTAGAAGAGGAGAAGGACATGAGTGCTTTTTTAGAAAGCCCTATGCTAAGTGATATGTTACTGATAAGCTACACCATTAAAAATGGTAGAATGTCACATACAAGTCAACTTAAGACATGTCATCCACATCCCAAGCTTTCTCTTATATGTTCATGAAATTTTAATGAGTAATCGAAAGAGACAATGACAAGTGACATACGAGGGAAAAGGCTAGCTAACCCCTTGCCCCCACTTAGTGTAGGACAAGAGTGAGCCAAAATTATTGGGGGAATGTAAGGTTGAGTGAAAATTAGTATCGATTAGAGGAATGAGGTGCCCCAATATAAGGGAAAGCACCAAAATCCTTAAGATGTTTAATTTTCCTACTCAAGGGCTTACATGCATTAGTGGAGTGACTGTGAACTCAGTGTTAAGCACAAAAGGAATGTTTGTTGTAACATTTCTTTCAAGTTCTGGGAGGAAGGGAGATCAAGTGATCTTGCAGGAGTCTCAACAAGATACCCTCTTGATCAAGGCGAGAAGGTGATCTTTTGGTTTGCGATAAAGAAGGGTCTTACTTAGGATAGGATGTCATACCTACACAAGGCACTAGAGATTGTGAGATTTTGTATACTCTCTCAGAGGAGTGTGTAAAATATGAATCAGTAGTGTTATGTGAGATAACATTGGTGTTAAGCAAAGAGTCCTTTTTTGGTGTCAAAGGATCACTTTCTAAGGTTGGTTTAGAAGAGTGATGAGGGATAGAGATAGTGTTGGTGTTGGAGGAAGGGTTGATGATTTTGATTAAAGGAAAAAATCCGAGACCATGATTAGATGCTTGTGTGAGAGGCTCAATAGGGGTGGAGATACCTTGCTCGTTAGCACCACATCCTTTTCCACTATAGCCAAGTTGTTTCATGAGTTCATAACCTTTTCCATAGAGCTTTTTTAGCACTTTTGGACCGAGTGAGGATTCATTGTTTGCATTGGTGGCTAAAGTAGTGGAGGTGGATGCTTGCAAAGGATCAACTGAGTCTTGTGTGGACAATGCTATGTTTCCCTTGTTAGAGTCTTGCTTGGTGATCTTGAAGTCTCTTAGTAAAGGAGGTGTAAAGTCTAAGGAACCCCAATCATCCAAGGGAAGACATTGTATAGGTTCCACTTGGGTGGTTGGTGGTGAACTGGTGAAGGTTTTTGATTTGTTTTTCTTAAGTTGTAAGACACTATAGAGCTCAGGATCAATGTCGAGTATGTATACTTTATTGTTGTAGATATACTTCATCTTGCGATGAAGCGTGGAAGGAACACAATTCATTTCATGAATCAATGGCCTAACTAAGATGAGGTTAGATGAAACATCAATAGGCATAACATGGATCAATGTGTCTAACGTGGCCATTATGACTGTAAGAGGAAAAGTGATCACACCAAGTGGATTTTCTCCTACACTATCAAATCCAGTGATAGATAAGGAGGTAGGTTGAATGGTTGATTTATCAATATGGATCCTATCCAAGAGATTGAAACTACACACATTAACTATGGAGCCATTATCAACAAGGGTTCTCTTGATCCCTATGTGTTTGTGTTGAGATATGATCATGAAGGCTTCAAATTTTTTTTTGCACATCCAAAGGAGGGAGCTCACTTTGGTGCAAAACAATGTAAGCATTTAATCCTTGAATCATAGCTACAATCACATTCGGTTGTGCATTATAAGGGAGAGGAATTTGTTGTAAGGCTTCCTGCATCATGTGGTGATAGTGAGGGGAGGCTTGAATAAGGTCCCATAAAGATATTTTAGCGGGAGTATTCCTTAGTTGGTCAACAAGGTCATACTCCCTAAGGATGGATTTTAGGCGAGGGGAAGCAAGTAAGATAGGAGGGAGGGGGTGAAGGTAAGGTAGTGGAAGTTGGTTGTTGGGATCATAGATTGCTATGGGTGTAATGTGTATGAGCAATGGTATTATGACTCGATTGTTGTGACACATTATGGGTAGGTGGGTAGAGGGTGAATTTAGGTGTATGTTTATGTGAAGGTGGACAAAGGATAAGTTGAGGTGTGTGTGCAGGATCATCATGGAAAAAATAGGCTCTTATGTGGCAATAAAAAGATAGAAAATCAGAGTTAGACAACTTGACGTAAAAATTTGAATAAGTTATCTATATTATTTCAAAAAAATGTAAAAATTAGAATCTATAGAAAATTGAATGTAGTTTCTAAACTACTAGACCCATATTTAAAAAAATAAAACTATTTGGTGAAAATTTGAAATTTCAATGCAGTAGTATTTAAATTTCAGGGTAAAAATAAGAATTAGGTGTCTATCTGACCACCCTACCCACAATAAAATGATAATATTTTTTTATAATATTTTATTATAACTAGAGGACTCATGTCCCAATGTGATTCATATTATTTTATAATTTTTTTCCAAGTAAATAATTAATTATGATTTTTTTATTACAAATTTTAAAAAATATAAAAGTTCATCTATCTAACCACCTTAAGCATAGAATGTGATAGATGTTTCAGATTCAAAAAATGTGACACCATTTGAAAGTTATAGATATTTTTCAATCAGCCTATCAATTAGGACTTTATTCACAATTATAATAGAAAATGAATAATAATTATTTATTAAATTCAAAGTAAAGCATAATTTATATTGGTGGAAATATGAGAATCTCCTCTAAAAACCCTTTTCGTTTCATCAATTTTGGGTAAAAAAAAGTCGTCAGCCACATGGGTCATCATATGGCTTACATATCGCCACTTTTTGGCCCATCATGATCCTGCACATACCCTGAGGTTGAATAATATTAAAATTCCCTTGGGAAGGAGATTCAATGTTATCCTTGGCTTACATCATGATATCCTCCCTAGGAGGAAAGATTTTAGGAGAACTACAAGCCTTAAGTTTTTGACATTGGAGGTTTGGCTCTTCTAAAATGACTTTGTCACAAGTAGGGGAATGATCAATGATGAGATTAATAAGGAAGGGAGGAGGGTTAGGGGGATATATTTGATTGTCAAGGGTCTCATTCTCTTGTTCCACATTGTCCACCCTAGTAGGATAACATGGAAGAGTTACATCACATGCTTCATCACAAGGGGGGTAGGCATCAAGAGAAGGACCACTATGTTGGTCAAATAGATTATTCCAAAGGGTAGGAGCATTAGGAAAGGGAGGGTCAATAGTCTCATGACTTGTAATAGGTATAGCGTCCAGCACCAACCTATCCTCTTTGCAGCGAGGAGGGATATTACAAGAAGGAAAAGTTTGAGGGTCATGGTTAGGGAGACTAGATAAGGTGATGTTTACAAATGTGTTTTATGATTTCATCATGTTTTTATTTAGTGGCTTTGGAAGGGGGATGAGGAGAGGGACAATCAAGACCCTCAACAGGTGTAGCCTCTTGCACCAAGATACCTTCGTTACTAATAGGAGAGGTATAGGGAGAAGCACAAGCATGATTGTTATGATTGTCAATACTAACATCCTCATCAAGGGGTAATGAAATGTTAAGAATAGTGTCAATGGTTTGGTTATTAACATGTTCTTTAATGAATTCATTATTATAATCTACATTGAACTCATAAGAAGGAATGTTGAATTTATGCAATTCATTTGAAACCAAATCAAAGCCATGTCATTTTAAAAAAAACATGATATGAAGAGGAAGGAAAGAGAATGAAATGCAATAACTTAAAGTAAGATATTGAAATGCAATTTTTTAGATGTGAAACAAGGTAATTTTTTGATTACACTATGTAACAATCTGAAAAAGAAATGTAGTATATGCAAAATGGAAACTAAGCAATGCATGAAATGAGCTAATGTAAACTAATTTTAGTGAAATACGTCTAACAGGAATACAACCTATTGAAATAGGTAGGTAATGGCAGAAAACAAAAGCTGAAAAACTAGGTTTTTAGCTTTGTAAGGGGCAGTTTCAGAAGCCTGAAGGGACTAGGTCACCGAAGGTGGCGACCTAGTCCTCTTGGTGAGATTTTTGAGATTTTTCAAAATATTTTGATGGATTAAGGTGGTTTCTATGTTTTATAGTGCAGATCTAAGAGGAGAATGCAGAATTGCAAACAATTTGTAATGATTTAAATGCAAAAATGCAGCCTACATGCACTTTCACTAATGCAAATTTTGAAACCCTAGAATAAAATTTAAACAATACCTAATGTAATGTAATGCAATCCTAGGATGAGGAAGAGGTCCAAATAAGAAAAAGAAGGTGTAAGAAGGTTAGGTTCACCAAAATGAACCACCAAGAAGATGATATACAAAAAGGGAAAGAGGATTCCCCAATTAGGCTTCTAGGGTTTTTCACCTAGGAGCTCTTGATTAGGCAATGAGCTCTTTTTCCACTTAATGATATATTTTTTGGTGATTGCATTCAAAGGAGGATTGGGGGTTTCTTGTGTGTCATTTTGATGTCTATGTGCTAGAAATGGAAAATGAAAGCTAATTATTAATGTAAAACCTAGAGAACGAAATATATTTGAATACACATTGTGATATGCAAGTATGTACAAGATAACCTAAGAAATATACATTAAACTAAAATAGAAGATTGGATATGGAAAGGGTGTGCACCTAAAAACTTGAAGAGGCTAGGGATTCTACTGAATTTGGAATTTTGGCCTTCTAGGACACTTACACCATTCTAGGCGACCTAGTCCTTTTTCAGGGAAAATTCTGGAAAACTATTCCAGAGCTCATTTCTGCCAAATGGTTATCAAGATATACCAAGATATCTAAAAAAATAGGCTTAGTGGGACTAGGTCGCCATTGGTGGCGACTTAGTCCTATTCTAATTTTTTGAATATCAAGAAGTGGGATCTGAACCTCACAGTCTATTCTTTTTGCTCCTCCAAGTGTCTGGTCTCGAAAGTGAAGAGTCTAGTTTGTGAGTGTCTTCTAAACTTCAACTATGGTTTCTTCAACCTTGGAGAGCTTGGACAAGTTATTGAATGATCTTTGAGCTTGGTCCTTTTCCAAATCTACGTACAAGACTTGCAAATCACACAAAGAAGGAAAACTTGTTATTTTTTAGGGATTAGGGGTTTGCCTTAGTCAAACCCCTTTTGAGTAATCAAACCAAGTGAATATAGAAATTTAAAGAAGCATGAAACAAAGGAGTGATAGAGTTTTACCTTGTCTTGATGATTGATTTTGAATTGTAGTAATGGAGGATTCAACCCTTGAGTGCTTCATCAAAGATGTCCTGATGACCAAGGATGCAAACCCTAGCTTTCTTGAGAAGAAGGAGTATATGATGGATGATAAGTGAATGAGAGAGTTGTGAATAATGAGTGTGTGTTATGAGAAATTAGGGTTTTTAGGCTTATTTATACAAGTTATGCTCTAATTATCTTAAAATAACACCATATAGGTTGACCTGAGGGTTTTAGAGACAGAATCCCCAAAGAATATTAAGTTAAATTTAAATTTTATACCACATGGGACTAGGTCACCCAAGGTGGTGACCTAGTCCACCTAGGAATTTTTCATTGTTTGTCGGTGATTAAAGAGTGATTATTATTGTTTGTCGGGAATCTCTCATGAAAACACACTAATATGGGACTTATACGTGTATTAAGGGGTCATTAAAGCATAATAAAGGGTTAATTTGGTGATGACAAGCCTAGGAAAGTGTGAAATTTTTTTATAACACCTTACAAAAATTTGGCACAAGGCTTGGAATGGGGTAAAAAGAGGTCCACAAAGGTCCAAGATCCATAGGCTAAGGTCCAAATGAGTGAAAATTGTCAAAGGCTACACTTTTTAGTGACACACCTAAAAATATAAATAACTTAAAAAATACAAGACACCAAGAATTTTCACGTACCATAGCTAGCTAAAAATTTAGTGTTTTCATGTTTTCTTCATCAGAATATGTGGATGTGAAAATCTGCATATGGTTAATAGAATGACAAAACAACATAAACAGAAATTCATATCCCTATGGAATAATACTCCATGATTCAAATGCAACCAACCAACAAAATTAAACAAAGCATCTAAACCATGAAATATCCCTATCCCATAGTGGATTGGTGCAACCTAGTTGTGTAGAAAGCTGCCCTTTCCCAATCCATGATAAGCAAAGTGCCAAATGATGAGCAAGATTAGTTCTCACAAGTGGAGAGTAACCTTGCCATGAGAATGTGTGTTGTTGCTAAGCAAATGGTGTTGTGATGAGCAAGATTGATTCTCAAATGAAGAGAGTAACCTTGCAATGAGTAAGTGTTGTGTTGTAGTGGATGATTTGTGTTGAAATGCTTTGCATTTTATAGATTCAAGAGTAGGAGATTGAGTGATTTTAGATGAATGTGGGATAATTCACAAACCAATGACAAGGTGCCACTTGTCAAGTTGTGAGAGGGTGAGGAATGTGCAAGTCTTGGCCAATGTGCCAATTTGAAATTCAAATTTGGATGAAATGACATGTTTAGGGGGGATGAAAGGTGCAATAAATGCCATGTTTGACTTGTGCAAATAGCATTTAAAACCTTGTTGGAAGGGACAAGTCCCTTTTGGGGGGAAGATTCAAATTGGAAGAATATTCCATTTTGATGCCATTTTGAATGTAATTAGAGGAAATAATAAATCAAATAAATGATTTATTGGTGCAAGTGGGTGGGTTAGTTAAGAGTTTGGATTTGACTCTAGTTGAGTCAAAAACTAGAGAATGATAATTATGATTAGAAGTTAATAAATTTAGATTAATTAACTTAGGGAGATATTAGGAGGTGACATTTGATTAAATCAATTTGATTTATTAAATCAAATGAGAAGAACATAAGGATTAAATAATTTGATTTATTTAATGAACCTTAGGAAATTAATCAATAAATTGTCTTAATTGATTAATAGGAGAATTTGATGCACGATTTTAGTTTTGCATGTCTACATTTTGCCCCTCTTTGAAGCAATGTACTCGTTGCATTGGTTCAAAGAATGATTCTGCCGACATCGAAATTAAAAATTTTTGCATCTTTTTTTTTTTTCGGATGCCCAGCGAAAATAAGTACGTTAGTACATTGCCCCCTCGAGAGATTGAGCTAAAAGATTCAATTTGAGGTGGATCTCGCGACAAAGAGGTTCAAAATGGATGTATGGATTGTGAGACTATATGATCTATATGATAATGATGATGAAAATGAGATGTTCGGAAGATGCTTAGAATAACAAATCTATATTATTTTAAGCATGTTAAATGATTATGCGATGCATGTGAGATGGATGAGATGGATGATGTTGTCCTATAATGATATGACGTGATTATGCAAGATGAGAGGATGAATGCAGCATGGATGTAGGATGGATGCATTGTTAGTGTGAAAGAAGGTAGAAGAATGAGAGGGATGAACCCTTGAATCCAAGAAGATGCATAATTTCAACAAGCCAACTTTATTAGAGATGATGATGAAAGATGATGATATATTGCTTATCCAGGAATGGGAGATAAAGAGCATAACTTTCTTTATGTTTGATGACATACATAGGTGCGATGCATCAAGGTATTAAGAACCAGGATGGTGTTGCGCCTAGTGTGATGGACTCTGACTCGTCAATCAGATAGGAGTGATCTTGTTCACACTTGACATACGGAAACCTTATTCAGAATGCAGTTCAGATATCATAAACATCTCGGACCCAAACATAAGAAGGCAAGCCTTCTTATGTGCTCAACAAGATACCTAAAACATCCTTCCTACAAACAAAAAAAAGTATGCATGACAAAGTTATTTTACAAGAATATCCAACAAGCACAATAGGTAAAAAGATAATGATCGTTGCCCCATTCCTTTCTCTCTAAACCTGTTTTGTTTAGGCATCATTGAGAGGTCCTTGGAATGAGCCCAAAATAAGATAAGTCAAAAAGACCAAAATAAAGTAAACAGACAAGCTAATGTTCTTCGTATCGCTAGCCAAGACTAATTAATGTGGGGTACCTGATGCTTATGTCCATCACAGGAAAGCTTCATCCTAGGACATGTAGTGATCAGGGTTTTGGTGGGATTGATTGCGTGATAAGCTATTGATACTCTGAGTTGACCAACTTGCTAACTTACTGACTGAGACCTCCGAGACTTTGATGATTAGGCGTTCACTTTGGAACTTGTTGACTTGCTTATGCCCGACTCACCAAAGGGTGAAAGTGACGATTGACTTTATTATGAGTGATGACAATCACGGGTGAAAGCGAGATGAAATGGATGCACCATTTTGGTTTTTTCAAATGTTTTGAGGCTGTTTTTGGAATTTTGAGATGTTTTACAAATTTTTTTGGTATTTTCAAGATTTTTCAATGTTTTTGGTATTTTTGAGATTTATGAATGTTTTTGGTTTTGATGAGTTTTTCTGAATGTTTTTGGCTTTTTCTGATGAATTTTGACAATTTGGATATGATATGCATGATGATATCAGTGCTCTGTTTTTGGGTTTTGTTGAAAACCAAGCTTAGTGTTGATCAATCAGATTGATGAATTGATAGTTTGACTAAGTGTGTTAAGTCAAATGAAAGTGATAATGCACTCGTAAATTCTAGGAAGTTGTGTTATCCCAGAGTAAACTCGTACAAGAAGGATAATTTGGCTAGGTGTGTTAAGCCAAACAAGGTGATTATCGATTTGATAATTTGGCTAAGTGTGTTAAGCCAAACAGAGTGATGATAATGAACTTATAAACCCAAGGAAGTTGTGTTATCCTAGAGTAAACTCATGCACAAGATGATAGTTTGACTAAGTGTGTTAAGTGAAACAAGGTGATGATTGATTGGATTCGATTGATCAAGATTGATGAAGCTTGATTTGGAACAAAATAGCTTTGGTGATTTTGATGTGATAGTAGAGTACACATTAGATGCAACTGATATTGATTGTTGGGATTGATGTTTGACAAAAGATAGAGCATGATAAGGAATGTCTTCCTGTCAAAAATATGTCATGGGCTAGTGACTTGGATTTTGGCTCACAAATGATTTGACCAAGTTGATTTCATGTTTTCCAATGCTCAGATCTCCACATAAGTTGGAGGATATAGATCAAGATTTTTTCACGAAGCAAGATGTAATTATCTGCCCCAAGTGTCTAGCAATGTATGGAATGCCATGGGTGGATTCTTGGATAGATGGATGGGTATGGTAAGCATACAAAGGATGCCAAGGATTATCTTGTGACAAGATAAGGTGTTCGAGCAGAGGAATACTCATTCGGATAATGCTTCAAGGCTCATATAGCGTTGGGTAGGATAGGATCAATGAAAATGACCCATGTCAAGATTTTTACCATAAGCAAGCGTAAAGTGTGCTCCAAAATTTTTATCAAGATCAAGGTAACTTGGACCTTGGATGCAGATGGATAAAAATGGGTTGGATAAATAGTTCATGGGTGAATGAATGATACGGCTCAAATGATGGCCTTATAATGGATGCGATAAGATGCTTTCTCCTAAACTGGCACACGTAGATGCTCGATTCTACACATGACGCCTATTTGCCAGGTTTTCATCATGGTACCTATCCAAAGTGCCACTGAAGCGGTTTTCGCTAGAGGACAATTTTTTTCTTTATTGTTTTCAATCCTTTTTTCTATTTTTCTTGGATTTTTTGATTTTTTGATTTTTTTGTTGTCACCAGGACGCCTGTTTGCCAGGTTTTCATCAAGGTAACCATTTTTTCAGGACATTTTTTGATTGTTTTTGTATCTTCTGAGAGATTTTAAGCTAGTGCTGAGCCACCTGGTGGTGCTGTTGTTGATGCTTCTATCATAATGTGCCATCGATATCCTGCTTGAAGAAGTTGCTTTGCCAAGATACGTGCACTTGAATGCAACTTTTGAGATTCTTGATCTGCTTTGTTGATACCAGAGTTAACTATGTCTTTGTGCGCACATCACGATAGAGTACCTTCTGAATCCTTATGATGAAGGGTGACTGCCAATACATGGTCAGTGTGAGAATTGGATATCATGCGTGGAGGCATGGATGGAGTGCGTTTAGGTATAAAAGATGGATTGGTTGACAATTTGGAGCCTTTGACTCTCCAAACTTCGGAAGATGAGCAATGGTGGGTGGATACGAAAGTGTGCATGGAATTAGGACCAACTACTTGATACACTTTGTACGTTGCTTCAGAAGCTTTATTTTGCTTTTGCGGAAATCTTTGATGGATACTTGCCCCATTTTTATTTTGCCCCATAGTTTCTTTGACTAATGGAGTTTGATAGGGATAATATTTCTTTGTATTCTTTGGTATCCACTTGTATTTGATTTTTTCCTTTGTGCTTCTTAGCTTCTTTTTCTTTGATGGAGTTCTTTGTGATTTGATTCAAATATTTCTCTTGTTGTTGGTCCTGATTCGTGGATGGGGTGATGGGTAGATGGAGATTCATGATGTGGCGGGTTATAGTATTGACATTGGTTTCATCATAAGGATTCTTCGTGCTCCCTATGTTGATGTTTGCTTGAGACGAAGTTGCCCCTAGTTTTGTGAAAGTTTTACTAATATGTTGAGATCCCTTGATTGTCGAATAACCAAGGCCTTGACATTTGGGATTTCCAAAAATCTGCACTGGTTCCAGGATACCCTGTTCATGTAGGCCTAATCCTTTGCCTTGATAATTCATCTGCTGGAACATTTCATTTGCAAAAGGATATGATTTCCCTTGGAAACAAGGTGTTGCTCCTTCTCTGCTTTGTGGTGGACCTTCAAATGTGTCAGCTTCTTTATTGACGAGATAGCTTGCTCTAAGAAAGGTGAGTGATCCAGCTTTATAAGTGATAGGATCCTCCGCATGTGGGATAAATTCCTGATTGATATCTTTAACTTGATCTTGTGAGATATTAGATTGTAATTCTTCTTCAAGAAGTGTTGATGTTTCACTGTCCACATAAAAGTTTTCCTTATGACTCGCTTCACAGGATGTTTCTGATTCATGACTTATGTAGAAGCCTTCTTCATGATTTGTTTCTGATACGTCTCTGGATTTTTCTATATCTTGATCATGTGTACCAATGTTAAGAGTAGGAGACTCTTGTTCCTTAGTAAGAGTATGAGACTCTTGTTTTGAATGAAGATCATCTATAGGTCCATCCAAAGAAAGCATCTCATGGATAGATGGAAGAGTATGTGCTATGCGGATATGGTCATCATTTGCAACATCTTGTATAGATAGGAGAGTGTCCATTATATCGTTGTAGTAGCTTGGAGATACAAATTCTCAATCTTGAGTGATTTTGGAATTGCTTTCAACATGCTTTGGATCAAGTTCTTGACATGGGTCAATTTCAAAGAATGGACTTCTTTCTTGGATATCTTCATTAGGAAGTGGCTCAATATTCTCTTGAACTTTGAGAGGATTTGGATCAAATGTTGAGATAGGGATTCCTTCAATATCTTTAACCATGAGGTCAAAGGATGTCAATATGTTGTTGGAAGGGCCATTGCTAGACCTTGATGGAAGATTTTGATCATACTTTGGAATAAGTTCTTGAAATATGTCCTCTGACTTGTTAGCTGATGTAGAAACTTTTTTGATATGATCATTGGTTGATGGATCATAGATTATGTCAATGGGATCAAATAATTGTAACACATCTTGAAATAGATCACTAAAAAGTGGCTCTTGATGAATGTTGAGTTGATCACTAGATGGGGTAGAAGCATCTTCAAGATCTTGAACATTGTTTTCAACAATTGTGGAAGAGAGATTACCAATGTCTTCAACCATATGATCAAGTGATGTTGATATTTCTTGAATTTGATCATTGTTGGGCATCGTTGGTGAGTTTTGATCATAATTGAAAAGTAGCTCTTGGTGTATGTTGATTTGATCATTGGTCAAGGTTGAAACATCTTCAAAGTGCTTATTGATAGATTGATCTTGATTTTTGATTTCAACAATTGTGGTGGGAGTCTGTTGCAAGCTTTGTTGGGCAAGTAATGCCTGTGTTTGCTGCTAAGCCAACAACGCTTGTTGTTGGTCATGTTCTTTTTGTGCCAACAAAGCTTTTTGTTGGGCTCTTTGTTGTGCTACTTCTTCTTGGATTTCTTGCAATAGTGCGTAGAATTCTGCTTGTGCTTGTGCTTGTTGGGCTACTTGAGCCACTTGTGCTTGAGCTTGTGCAGCTTGTTGGGCTTGGAGTGCCTTTTTGCGGGAAGCTTCTTATGCAGCTTACAACATGATGGAGAATGAATTGGTCGTGTTGTATTTTGGTGGTGGTGGCAGCGGTGGTGGAATGGGAATGTTGTTGATTGTTGGGGTTGCTTGGATGGTTGCCATCTGTTGTTGCGATATTGATGTCAAGATGGGATGATTTGGTATGATGTTTTGATTTGGCATGATAGATTGAAATTGAACATTGTTGTGGTTGGGAATCATATTGCCTTGATTTAGGTAGCTTTGATTTTGCATGTTGTTACCTTGGCTTGAATCAACATAGGGAGTTGCCAATATATTGCTAGGATTTTGAACAACATTAGGGGGATTTGCAAGCATATCTACCCAAAAATTCACCAAGTATGGATTTGAAATGGTCATGTTTGGTATAGTTGCACTTGGTATGTATGGATTTGGTAGGATGACATTGTTTGGAAAACTCATGCATTGAGCATTTGGTTGATAGATTTGCAGATTTGGACTTGGATTTAAATCTATCATTGGGAAAGGTGTTCCAAAATTTGGATTGGGTATGCTCATATTTGTTGTACCATTGATGTTTGTATGAGATAATGCTCCTATGTATGCATTGTACAAGCTTTGAAAATCAAATGGTATTGCAAGGCTTGGATAGTTTGGTTGAATTGAATTGCTCATGATGGATGGATCAAGTTTATATTCCATGTCCCTCTTGTATTGAGATCGAGTTTGAACCATAAAATGAAGATCAATTTTCAAGAATGTAAGAGATGAACCTCTAATCCTTTAGATCGGTCTAAACCTTAGGTTCAAAGAAGCGAAGAAATATGACAATTGAAGGATCAAAAATGATGATGAGGATGAGATAATCGAAAGATGAGTGATACAGATGAATGGAACTCTTAAAGAAACTTTGAAAGAAATGCTAAAACTTTTAGGACTTTGATTTGATTGATTCATGATTGGATTGATGGATTGACTAGATGTGTTAAGTCAAACAAAATGTGATGAATGTAATCGTAAAACTCTAGGAAGTTGTGTTATCCAAGGGTGAACTCCTACAAGATGGTAGTTTGACTAAGCGCATCAAGTCAAATGAGGTGATGATTTGATAATTTGGCTAGTTGTGTTAAGCCAAACAAGATGAACTCATAAACCCTAGGAAGTTGTATTATCCAAGAGAGAACTCGTGTATAGGATGATGGTTTGACTAGCTGTTTTAAGTCAAACAAAGTGATTTGATTTTTCCTAGAAGTTTAGCATAAAAGATGTTTACAAAGTTTTCAAGAGCTGTTGGTGAGGTGATTTTTGACTGATTTTGATGGTTGAGAGATGGATGAAAGTGATTGAATTTGATCCTAGACTTGACCTAGAATAACACTTCTGCTTACAAGACCTCGGTGTTGAAGAACACGCTATATTCTGAACTCGAAAAAGTCTCTCAAGATGCTCCTCATGAGCCTTTAGACTAAGCTTCTTGAACTTTGGTTTGGGATTTTGATCTTGCGGGAAATCATGTTAGAAAACACATGTGTAATCCAATTTGTCTTTTATCTTGTCTTAGTGAATTCTTTTTACATAAAGCACTTGCTTGATTATGTTTTCAAACTATATGTCTAATGTCCCACTTTCTTTTTCATCCCACAATGTTCATTATGTGGAAATCAAGGAAATTAGGGAAAAAGTTTCGTAGGTTTATCCTTAGTGAAAACAAATGATGATAGAATTTGAGCACTTAGAAACCTCTAAGGATATGATCCCTAGGGAAAGCAAGAGTGCTTAAATTCGTCAAAGGATATTTATTTCTTCCAAGGTGCTTGAATTTTAAGGCTCTTGTGTATGTTTGTTTTTCAATGTTTTGAATCCAAGCAAAGTGTTTTTTGATTCCAAGCACTTTTTACAACCCTAGGATGATGAGGCAATATCTTGTTGGGTTCCCACTTGGATAAATCCAGCTGCGCATATCTTGTGCGAATGGCTAAATGCTTGACCACACTGGCTCCCCTCCACAACAAGACCGCATGTTATGTGGGGCGGCTTCAAAGGACATGACCTTTTGCACCAACAAGATAGACAAGGTTTTGGCCATTTTCTAAACAAAGGGTTCTAATTCGGGCATTCCGTTCGTGGGGGATTATCCAACATTGGCGAGAGTCCATTGCTGTCCATCTCATCAGAATAATCCTCTTGATTCTTGAACTTTCCTCAAGAATCCACACTTATATACCGGTTGGAAGTCGCTTGGCTTTAGCGTGTTCCCAGTTGGGTCGTTCCCTTGCGTGAGTACTTTTTCCCACAAGGCAGGCCCTCTAAGATAAACAATAGCGAGCTAACATATCCCGTCGTTCACACAACCTTCATTGAAAAACAAAGGGGAGAACCTCCGCAATATATTATGCTCACACTCGCATGTTTTTTTCAATTTTTAGATCCCAAATTGAAGTGTGGAGGCAATATTTTTGACAACTTAATATCATAAAAAGACTTTTGATTCTCAAGGTCGCCATCAGGCGCGAGAGAGGCACATACGTCTTTTTGATGATATTACTTTGTGAAAAAGATTGCAAAATATGACAAACAGTTGTTCATTTTAAGTCCCAAAAGCAGTGATGAATTCGTTTTAAGCACCAAAATCCAAGTGTGAAGGTTGCCTTGTTCAATTTTAATCCCAAATTGAAATCTAGTAAGTGTCTAAGGTTCAATTTTAACCAACTTTGAAAAGATCAAGCTAATGATTGATTTTAAACCCAAATTGAAAGGCGGGTTGGTTTAAAACAAAAAATTTAAGCATCAAAAAATGCTTTTTCTCCAAGTCCCAATGTCCAATTCATGAGCTTAAATCTTTTTGGATTTGCCCGTCATGATGAAAAGTAGATGAAATTTAGCATGAAGAATCGGTCAATAGACTTCACCTCAGCCATCTACACCCAACAACATTAAGTTAGCAAGAAAATCAATCATAAATCAACCACTTCATTTAAATAGAAAATGATTTTTTTCCTTTTTCAGATGTAAAGTATGGTGGCCAAATTGCAACATTAAAATCTCATTGTATCCAACTTATATCCCCCTAGTTATAATATCGATTAGATTTCCGTGGTCGAGATTTACACCAGTTGAATGTAGACAAGTAAGTTTTTGACTTAATCAAATGACCATTGATTTAATGCAGACAAATTAAATCCACTATTTTTCAATCAACAAGTCTGCAAAAGTATGTGAGATAATCCAATGGAATCACCAAATTAATGAGCAAGAATCAACAAGTAGTTGTTTGAATTAGATGCATTAAGTTTATAATCAAATGCACAAGAAGATTTTTCAAATAAATGTGGTCTCAGCAATTTAATGATTTGATAGAATCGATGAATAATATGATAACATTTTGATTCTCTTTGACTTTGTCCTAGCTAAAGATCTGCACAATAAAAACAATAGTCAAGTTGTTGGGCAGTGAAGATTTTAAATCTATACTCAATGTTCAATACAAGAAGATGCATTAGTCAATATTTAATGAAAAAAAAACACAACAAACAAAGACTTTACTGTCAAAAAGCAGAGTGCCATCATAGCATTCATCTACCCGTCAGTTGATGGACCACATAGCTCATAAAAAATTATCAATTATAAACTGGAACATAATGCATGCATTCCAAAGAGAAGACCATCTAAAACTAAATATTTTGAGAGAGATATCTATAGGCAAGTACTGTCGCTGGTAGAAGAAGAGCCCCAAATCAAACCCAATATTCGATGCAGATTTCATTTAGGCTTTTGCACGGAATTCTTTCATGATTTTGCAGAGAATGACCGAATTCCACAACCTTTGCTAGTGGCCTTTCTAGTAGAAATTTGCTCCTCGTTGTGTGGTTCCTTATCTTTTACCCTTCCAACTTGGTGAGCAGCTGTTGGTGGTCTTCTAGAGAAGAATGGCAGCAGTTGACTTTATTTTATTTTCTTAGGAAAAAAAAAAAGTTCTGGTAAACATTGCCATGGTCCTTCTCTACCAAAGATCTATTCCTCATTCATGGAAATGAGAAACAAAAGAGGACGTGACATCTCTTAAGGCATACAACAGAGGCACCGAGAGTCGAGCCAAAGACTTGGAAGACATGGCCCTGGAAATTGCAGCAGCAGCCAAATTTTGAGAAACTTAAAATGCGCGACCTGCGTCAGAACCGAACCCCAGACAATACATGAATAAAAACACTGTACATTGCAATAACAGCTTAATAGCTCGACAGCTCAAGAACCCCTTGATTTTTCATTCTCTGTAGCAAATGTCATTAAAAATATAAGACTAAAAAATGAGTTTGGCTGCATTCAAAAATCACAAAATTGCATGAGTTCCACAAGTATTTGGCCTGCACATTAATCTTAAATCAAAGAATTTCCAATAAATAATGCCCTGCTAAGGAAATTTTTCTGCCAATAATAAATATCATAATGCTGGATATAAAATACTAGGAATGAGTATGAAGCAAGAAGTTTGTGAGCTTGAATAGTGCAATGGGAATATGCCGACAACACTAAGTATGCAGGCTGAGGCTTTGCTGTATGGAACAACACATAAAATACACAAAATGTCTAATGCTTGTCACAAGCTGAGTAGAGTAAACCAAATGCCAAAAATCCTAGATGATTAGTGTGTCTATTGACTCAAGATTAGGCATTGAAAGTAAACAAGAAGAAATACAAAATGAGAGCACAAGAGCAGTTAGATTACGGGAAAAAAAAGTTCATGCATAGATAAAAGACATGTAGTTTATTTTTGTGTATGCCTTCAATTCTCTTGTGGATGCTAAAACTGAAATTTGAATGCCCTGCCCTCCTTCTAGCGCCATTTTGTGGACGTGAAAATCTACATATGGTTAATAGAATGACAAAACAACATAAACAAAAATTCATATCCCTATGGAATAATACTCCATGATTCAAATGCAACCAACCAACAAAATTAAACAAAGAATCTAAACCATGAAATATCCCTATCCCATAGTGGATTGGTGCAACCTAGTTGTGTAGAAAGTTTCCCTTTCCCAATCCATGATAAGCAAAGTGCCAAATGATGAGCAAGATTAGTTCTCACAAGTGGAGAGTAACCTTTCCATGAGAATGTGTGTTGTTGCTAAGCAAATGGTGTTGTGATGAGCAAGATTGATTCTCAAATGAAGAGAGTAACCTTGCAATGAGTAAGTGTTATGTTGTAGTGGATGATTTGTGTTGAAATGCTTTGCATTTTATAGATTCAAGAGTAGGAGATTGAGTGATTTTAGATGAATGTGGGATAATTCACAAACCAATGACAAGGTGCCACTTGTCAAGTTGTGAGAGGGTGAGGAATGTGCAAGTCTTGGCCAATGTGCCAATTTGAAATTCAAATTTGGATGAAATGACATGTTTAGGGGGGATGAAAGGTGTAATAAATGCCATGTTTGACTTGTGCAAATAGCATTTAAAACCTTGTTGGAAGGGACAAGTCCCTTTTGGGGGGAAGATTCAAATTGAAAGAATATTCCATTTTGATGCCATTTTGAATGTAATTAGAGGAAATAATAAATCAAATAAATGATTTATTGGTGCAAGTGGGTGGGTTAGTTAAGAGTTTGGATTTGACTCTAGTTGAGTCAAAAGCTAGAGAATGATAATTATGATTAGAAGTTAATTAATGTAGATTAATTAACTTGGATGATATTAGGAGGTGACATTTGATTAAATCAGTTTGATTTATTAAATCAAATGAGAAGAACATAAGGATTAAATAATTTGATTTATTTAATGAACCTTAGGAAATTAATCAATAAATTATCTTAATTGATTAATAGGAGAATTCGATGCACGATGTTAGTTTTGCATGTCTACAGAATATAACAATGAAATTAAGAAATATAAAAATAAAATATTTAAAACCACAAAAAATTAAACATATAGATCAATTTTCTACTTAACAATTTAAAACAAAACACTAAATCGAGCTTACAATATTGACTTGCTAGTTGTAGGTTTTTGTGGTGCAGTGAGTAGTGTTTCTAGGTGTTTTCATAGAGTTTTGTGTAGAGAATTTATGGATTATTTCCCATGAAATTTTAGGGGTCAATTTGAAGTTCATGAATAGAAGAGGCCTTTCTCAGGAAAAAAATTGCATGGAAATCTTTTAGAAATTTTCAAATTTGACTATTCATGTGTAGAAGAATGTATCCTAACCATAATTTTTGTGGAGGTAATCAATCCACAAGGAAGAATACTAGTTGTTCCATCATTAATATTATTTATCTTTATATCTAATGCTATTGACTTTCTACAATATTTTGAGTCATTTGAATATATAGCGAATGAGCTGGTGAAAAAACCTTTAATGATTGGAAATTCTCTACTCAAAACTATTCAACAATATGACTTGTTTAAGGGAAAGGGTTTAATTGGTGGCATCTTTCCTTGGAAATACTTGAAATAGAGGAGGGCTTATAAATTGATATACAATGTTGTTAAGCAAGAATTGGATTGGAAATGCGATATAATTTTGATTAGGGAATCACAACAGAATGCTAATGAAATTTGTATTCAACTGACTATGAAATTCAAAGAAAAATACTTTACAATTGCTTTTTTATTAACCCATGTTAGCCATCCAAATGTATTTTTTTCTCTAATCCTTTTTCTTCTACAAATGGTGCATGTGCACTTTCCCTCTCAAGAACAACAAGGGGAAAACTATTTTGAAGTCTCGTGCATGTAATAATAGTTTACAATTGTTACAATTTTCATGAACAATATGTTGTATATAGTTCATAATTATAGTAATGATAGTCCAAGTTGCATACTCCTACGAGGTTTTTTCCTTTTGTTAGTTTTTACAAGGTCCTCAAGTATAGTTTGATAGATTGTAAATTATAATAATAGTGGCTTGATATATGTCTATGTTCAAAAATAATATATAGTGTTGTATGTTCAGATGCATACTTTTGCCATGTTTTTTTGTCCTACTAGTAGTTTTTATAACTTCACTATATATATATATATATATAGAGAGAGAGAGAGGCTATATGTATTTTTCCTAAAAAATTATTGACTTGCTCATTTAAAAATATGGTTAAAATTTAACAGCATTACACTATGAATTTTGATAGTAAATTTTAATAGAAGACTTGTGTAAAGAAATTATATTATTAAAATGATGGGAGGACAAGGTATTTATAGACCTTCAAAATAAATTAAATGGATTGATGGTGATAAGATTGAAGAAAAATATTTAATTGGATTGATTGTGAAGTTGACTCAACTAATGTTGAAAATTTGGATTTCAAACTCCTAGAAGGGTAATAATGAAATATTTAATTTATTGAATTGATCAATGAGGAAAACAAGTTTTGAATTTTAAGATAGAGTTAACTAGTGATCACATAATTATTAATTTTATTTATTTTTTTAATAGTTTTTTTGACGAGGAAGTTGTTAATTTGAAGAGTGAGGTAACTAATGGAGAATATATAAATATGAATATTTAAATTTGTTAAATTAGATAATCAGCTCATATTATTAAATGAAATATTATTTAATTAAATGATTAATAATATGTAATAAAAAAAGACTAGTAATTGAAAATGAAATAATAATCTGATTTACTAATTCATTTAAAATGGATAATTAACTTATTATATAAATAAAAATTATTTGATCAAATGATTATTAGAAAAAAGTAATGAGGATGAATGATATAATGATAATTAATGAAATTATATTTAGAAGAATTATTTTATTGTCTACACTATGTACTTAAAACCATTGCATTTAATTACTATCTAATAATTAATATATTTTATCCTTATATGGTGCAGGAGCACATGAGTGCATAGGTGATCAGCACCACCCAAATTTTTTTTTGGCTTGATTTCTAGTTTTTCTTTGTTTGTTTTGGTTGGTGTTCTTTGGCATTTCTCAGGTTCATAGGACTTCAAGGATAACAAGAATAGCAAGAATCAGCTTTCCTCAATAGTGGTAGTATTAACCTCTCATTAAGTACCTTTATCGCACCACTGCAGGTGCTTAGACTACTCCTGGCGGGCTAGCAGGGTGTGTTGTGTTCATTTAGCCCTTAAATTGCACTCTGCAGAGGTTATCTTATGGGTCCATGGTAACGCGAGGGGGTACCGGTACCCCACGACAGTTTGACTTGAAACTAGCGGTAATGCGGTGACACTGCCATCCTGGGGCAGGGTATTTTGGAGAATGTGGTGATGCGGGAGCTCATTAACCACTAACCCACAGTCAAGATATGAACCATTTGTTGTATAGCAGTAGGTGTTTGGCATGGCAGTTAAAGGAAACCGCTACCCTACGGCCATTACCAGGAGGTGTGGTGGGACTGCGGTATGATATGTTAGTCGTAGTTCTTCTCCAAGACCAAGGACGAGAATTCAAACGGAATAATGGAATGCCAACGGTTGTATAATTTTGAATTTGATTGAGAGAACAAAGAGATGGAGAGCTCAGTGGAACAACAATGGTGAATTAGCAAGGACTGAGTAAGAATTGGAGTGCCTTTGTAAGAGTGGGAGTAGATTGTGTGTATGTTGAGAGAGGCCATGGGTGGTCAGCTTATTGTAATTTTTTTCAAATTTGATTGGATAAAATTATTATTTTTTGGTTGCAATCTTTATTTTTGGAATCAAGCAGAGGTTTTCCTATGACTGTGGTGTGTGAATTTAGTGTTTTCACAAAGGGGAGTACCCTCTTACATCATTATACCACCAAGGAAAATTTATGTTGTCCATTGTCTTAATCAATTAATCTATACTTACAAAAATCATATATTTTCCATTACAATAATCTTTAGTTCAAATTACCTAGATTTATCTACTTTTATATGTTTTCACAATTTAATTTGGTTTAAAGAAATACTTTACTTTAGAACATGAAATTTATAGTGATATTCAAATTAAATATGCACTTAAGCAATGTCTTTACAATATCTATTCATATAGGAGAAAGCTAAAAAAATATAAGAATTCATCATTTAAATTTAAAATGAATGAATCAATTATCAAACAAACAATCTTTAACCTCTAATAATGAACAAGTAACATTAGCTAAAATTTAACTTTAGTGAGTACTTACTTCAAAATAACAATTTTTATTCCAAATTCCAAATCCTTTTTCTATTTGAATATGGATTTTAGTAATATTCAAAACAACTATAAACTTTATAAATATTTTAAATAATTTATTTGTTTTATTGCAACATATAAATAAAGCTTTCCACAACAATTTATATATAAAATGTATGGAATACTTTATACATGATTCAATGGCATACAACCAGCATACCCGAAAAGAAATTAAAAAATATAGTTTTACCCTTCATTTGTTTGACTTCACCCCGCTTTTACAGATTGCTATGATGACCACAAGTGAGGCAAATTGACCAGCTTACCACAAATAACTGAACAGTATAAGGTATAGATTAATTCTCAAGAATTGGGACTGCATATACAACATTCCATACGAGAGATATTTGGGCAATTCAGAAATTAAAGCCAAGGAACCTATTAAGATGGCAAAACAAAATTTCCAACGATATTTTTCTGTACTGAAGTTAACAGATAGGTCGAAGATAATGATATAACAGTAGATGAAAGCATAAGTGTACCAGTAAATTCGTTAACAGATAGGTCGAAGCTTTTAAGCGTGGTGTAGTTGGCCAGAGATAATGGGTGTGTGCCATTGAGAAAGAAAAGTGAGAGCAGAGGACAAAATTTGGCCTGAGCAAACGGAGAACACAAAAGATAAAACAAAAAACAAAAGTTTGAAATCCTACATAACACTGCTCCGGCACTGAAATATTTATAACAGTTGAGGTAGTGACAGAGTCGGCAGCTTAGAGTGGACAAATAATTGAAAGGAGCAAATATTTCAATTGATTGTCTTTAATGAAGAAATCAAATAGACTCATACCAATCGATTCACAACAGCTAGAAAAGTTATAATATTCGTTTCCCTATTCTTATTTCTCACTTGTCATCCTTAGGGCTTAACCCGTTACTCCATGAAGTATTATATGACAGATTAATAAATATCGATATCCAATGCATTGTTTTGTTTGTCTCTAATTTTTGGGCTATGTTATTTCATTCAGCTGCGTGGGACACTTTCAAACCAATCATGAACTTGTCCTGACACTAAATAGCACATCGGGTAATCTATGTAAGAGAACAACATGGCAAATCTAACATGCATTCAACGATCACGGAATAGAAAGTTATATATGTTAAAATATTGTCATCCATATGCCCAAATATACTAGACAGTCGATGCCCAAATATATTATCTGCTGCATGCCAAACAGTATTTGGCCGCTGTGTATTGTTAACATTTAATATAGTAATGCGGCATTCCCAACGTAATATCAAATGGCCTGGATTGCCACTCTGTAAAGTAAAATCAATTATGCATTGAAGTACTTGGTTTATGGGCATCTGCTCATTTTCCAGCTTCGCTACATCAACTCTTAGCAAGTGGCACATGTTTCTGCTCAAGTAAAAGACAACGTAGTTTGTCCCAGAGATCAGAGCGAAGACATTAGTCTAAATACATATCAGAAGTAGATCTTACCGAAACGTAAAAAGGCTTCTTGAATCAGTAAATATATAAAACAATTTGAATTCTTAATATTTTACGAGCGTTCGCTTTTGTCTTTGTCCGATGTAGATTCTCGTTTCCTATATTACAACAATCTTCAATAACATTTCCTCTAACGTTAAGAGAATCACTCTGTTCATATGTATAAAGATGCCATGTGAACAGAGTGATTCTCTTAACGTTAGAGGAAATGTTGTTGAAGATTGTTGCATTATAGGAAACGAGAATCTGCATCGGACAAAGTATACGCATCTTTATATTCAATTCATATTAGCTGTGTATTAATTTTACCATTCATTTTATTGTTTCATCTCGATATGCGTGTTCGCTACATTCCATAGTATTATTTTTACCTAGATTCCATATTATTATTGAGACTTAATGCATAATGTGACACTAGAAAATAGGCCTGCAATTCTGTCGAATGTACTCGTGGTATAGTGGTTTGTCCGAGAGGATATTAAACCATACAAAAATGACTCGAGTTAACGTATGCACAATAAAATTTGTATACACATGATTTGTCTTATTTAGTTTTTTTTTGTTTGGAAATGTTTTATATATAGATGTAATTTTTTGTCGAGTATTATTTGTTTTAGTTTTTAATTTGTCTATATATAATCAAATGCATTAAGTTTTTATCTTAGTTCTACATTCATATATTTGTATACATTGATCTTATCATTACATTTATTATATTTACGCATGCACCTACTAATTTAATTTGACTTGCTCTCATTTATTCATTAGATCCCAACAAATCACTAACTAAAGCATATAATAATCAATACTTTTATAACTAGTATCATGTGTAAAAGGTTAGCACACTCAAAATTATATAGGACTTAAGACTGAGCCACAATATCATATTGAAAATAATACAATCAAAGTTGAAGAGTTATGTTAAAATGGAAATCCATCTATTTGTCTTGATAATAGTAGACTACAAATTTATACCATCAAATCCCATCATCATTTGGATAATGTAAACACACTTGATAGTATTAGTAATGGTGATTCTATAGAACATGAAGTTATTTGATTCCTAAGATGAACATAGTGATGATCGTATAAATTAGATAAGAATACAAAAAATCATAGAATGCATTAAAGAAAAAAATAGGCAAGCCAGACTACATTTAGATATTGAAGTATTATGATAAATATGCCATTTATATAAAAATTTCTATTTTATAGATAAGAAATATAAGAATTAGTTATGGGGCACCAAAATAAGATAAAAATATTGTCTTATGGCTCTTCTACTTTGTAAATTATTTAATGTATAGATATTGATACATGTAATCCATCGATTAAAATATATACACATGTTGAATTTTTTTAAATTTGTGTGTTGTATTGATTATGTGGATAGGGTGATGAAAGATGGCAAACCTATATGGTGCTTGTTGGAATACATAACAAGTGTGGCATAAATATTGTTATGGGATAGATGTGTGTTGTTCTAATTATATGATCATGTTTTATGGTATAAAGGGTACTAGATAGCATGAATGCTAGACAAAAAATATATGAATTTTTATGCTCCATTTTATGAATCGGAAAAGTGATCCACGATCAAGTAATTGAATTAGCTTAGATTTAATTTTCCCTATTGGATTTATATTTAGAACACAAACAGACTAGGGTTTGATGATTGGCTAACTACCACAAAGGAGAGACAAATTTCTATGGTTTTGTTCCTTTGTCACAAAGAGGGAAAATTTTATGTGTCATTTATTTAGCCTAATTGACATAAACCCTAGATCTAAAAATGCGATTGATCATGTGCACAAAAAAATATGAAACATTATAGGAACAAACACAAATCTAGAAGAAGCAAATAGAGAGGAACCTATGTATGAAATTTAAGCTTGAATTGCATGGACCTGGCCACTAGGGTTCCCTAGTATGGGTGTTTTGAAGTCTTAAGATGGTAGATCACTTTAGTACAATTTTCCCTTTGCTCTCATGTACCCTATTTTTTATGACAATTTTAAGTCTAATCTGTACACATGAAATAAGAGGAAATGTTGTGTTGTAGAGGAGTTTGTCTTAGTTAAACCCCAAATTTTGTGTTTCCACCTTCAGAGACAACAAATGATGATGGTATAAATTTTGTTCCCTAGGTCAGAGGAAAATTAAACAATAAATGATTGTAACAAATAAATAAAAAATGAGAGGATATGTCTCTCGAGGCATGAAACCTCTATCAAAGTGATGTCACACTATATGTTTCTCCGCAGAGTTGATGATGGATGATTAAATAGCCCTAAATACATACAAGAGGTTAGTCCACATAACACAATAAATTGTTATAGCTAGCATGCAGAGAAGAGATTCCATGTATCACATAATAATTGATCATATTTTAAAATAGAGTTTTTTAATGTTAAAGTGAGAGGGAATTTTTGTTATATGCATCAAAATAAAAATAAAAATTATATAGGCCAACCTAGGTTCATTTTTAAATTACTAAAGGTCAAAAATCAATTTTTGTAGCCCTTAAGAATCACCTTTTTGGACTATGGCACTCAACACTCATCTTCGATGCTTTTTGGCACAAAATTTTAAGAATGTCAAAGAATTTGATATATTTTTTGAATCTAGCTCAAAAATTAAAAAAAATACTAACATAATTAATTGTATATGTAGAATAGGATGTCAATATAGTGAAAAATAGTTATGGGTAGTAATTTAATTCATTATATTTAACCCCCACTTTAGTGAGGGTATGATCTTACATTTGTACTTGAACTAAATAATGGAAAAAATATTTTTCTTTATAAAAATAGTGAAGAGATAGGACAAAACCATGTTGAAAGATGTGCCAACCCCCAACTTAGGATCCTATCAATCCACAAATTCAAGATAACCATAAGGAAAATATATGGCATGTAGAGAAAGGAAAATTATGATCATTCATATAGTGTACAATGAGATAATAAATGTACACATAAAATCCTACACAAATACATTGCATAAGGTAGACACAAAGTATACAAGGAATACATGTAGAAAACATGAAGAATACACTAATAAAACACATAGAATGCATGAAGAAAACATGTGGAATACATGAAGAAAACACATGAAATACATGACAAAAATAAGGAATAAATGATGTATACACATGAACCAAACATGGATCAAATACGAAGCATAGAGGATATTACATAAATTAGTACACAATATGTAAACCTAAATATTCAAGTCAAAAAGGTAAGGTGACCTCAGTATGTAAGGTTTTCTCAATTACCAAGAATCATCTCTCAAATGTGCCAACACATAGAGGAATCATAAAGATAGCTAATATAAGAAAGTTCATACACATTAAAATCCCTCCATTCACCACAAGCTAGTAGGTTGTGTTATCTTAGGTAATAATGGATATCAATAATAAGAATCTCATAAAGTGTTAAAACCTAGAAAATTGTGTTAGGATAGGTGCCTTATGAGATACATGGATCTAATAGCTAGGAGGCTATGCTATGTTAGTTGTCCACGTAGAATTGATAAATGGTCGGTCCCATAAGTCTAGCAAGTTATGTTATGCTATTTAACTCATGAGACATATGGATCTACTATCTAGCAAGTTATGTTATTCTAGGTGTCCATGTCAAATTCTCAAATTCATAAGCTAGAAAGATGTATTACACTATGGATGTGTATTGATAATGCCTTAGGGAGCACATAAATATTTAACATTGTAGGGGATAAATTAATAACCATGTCTCAAGGAGAACATACATTTTTAACATTGTCAAGGATGAATTGATGAGCATGTATCAAGGAGTGCATAAATATTTAACATCATGGGGAATTAATTGATAACCACCCATCAGGGGGCATTATGAAGAATAACATCACAAAGGGGATGGTAGTTGTTTTGAAAAAAATTGGCTCATTAGGTATTTTATTGATTTCATCATGATCAATGAGTTTTTTCCTAGGGGTTTCAATTATGTTCCTAAGGCTTTCTACAAAAAATCCCTAAGCCTAGGCAATGCCATTGCCCTTTTGTTTTAAGTTTCATTGACTACCTATATACACTATTGCCAAATCCTTTAAGATGACTTGAAGGCCTTTAATTATTATTTTTACTAGCCCCTTCTTGTTAGAAAACTGAATGTTCCCATTTCTGTGAATATTTTAATCTACTGCTAAATAGCCTTTCTTTCTTTTGGCTCCCATGTGACATGTGTTAGCATATCACATATTCTTTCATTTCACAAAAGTAAGAAATGTTTTCATTTTCATCGTCCAACTCCAAAAAATGCTCTTTTAAAACCCCAATGGGAGTGATGTGTAAGGGTCTTCAGCAAATAAAATCTTATAATCCCTTTTTCATGTAATTTCTTAAATTCCCTTGTGAAGTCCCCTTTTATCATGCTTTCGAGACTCCCCTTTCCCTAGTAGCCTTAAGTTGTTTCTAAGGCACATGCCTTTTAAATCCTTTTAGTATAGCACAAATCCTTTGCATTGCGGGACCCTTTATTCTGAAAGCATTAGCCCTTTTAAACTTGGGAAATGATTTTATTTTAAGTAAAATATATCCATATAAACATCTCACATTAGATGTAACCTGCAAAAATCAAAGATTGCTTGATCTTGAATTTTCGCAAAGTTCTCAGATCATGACATGTGTCATTGACAGTTCACTTTAATTATTTCTCAAAGGAACACACTATTGGGGAAGCTTCAAAACTACTATATATCTTTCCACAAGTCCTTGATAGTGAGACTCGTGTCTTAAGGTTGTTCGAAGAAAAGAGATTTTTTTTCTATGGAAGGTTTTGAAATCATGTGATCACCATTTATTTCTTAAGGTCAGTGACCAACATGTAAAAATCAAGAATGACTACTACTGGTTGTGCATCTTAGCATGTGTGAAAATAAATGATGGATTTCTACAATGATCTAATTCTTCATATCAATTGGGTTAATCACACATTTCAAATTATTTTAGGGCATAAAGGAAAGGTTTGAGAGTGATTTCACTATGAGTTTTGGAGTGAGCTATCGTTTTTGTTTCTATTTCTAGGGTTTGTCAAATTATTAAGACTAATAACTAATTTCAAGCTCTTTCTCTATAAAATAAATTTCAAAAAAATTATGTTTGGATCTAGGGAAGTAATTGAGGATTTAAAGAGCTATAAATTGTTACCTTCAAAGAAAATATTTATGATTTATTTTCAAAACCATAAAACCCTAGTTTATAAACCCTAGTACTCAATTAATTTAGGCCATGGTTGGAACCTCAAGAGGAGTTAAGCAGGGATTTGATAATAAAAAAATATGGCTCACTTGTCAAGGTCTAAAAAATGATCCAGTGTTGGTCAAGGTTCTAGGAGTTTGTTGGATATAATTATAGATAAAAATTTCTATTGCAAATATGCCATTATTTCCACTCATGGCCATGCCCATTTTAAGTAATCTTTCAAGAAATTTTTCACAGATAGGCCAATTTTAAATATCTAGAGAATGGGATTGGGAAAATTGGTAAAGCAGTAATATTTTTATTAATATTGACCTGATTAAAGTTGTGGCTATAGAATACAGCCTCAATACTAGAGGAGAATTGTTAATTACAAAGGTGTCACCTTATTTACATTGAATAAATAATGTATATGTGAAGTGTTTGGTTTAGTTATGAATTCCTAATTGCATATTTTTCTTTGGGCATTGGAATGGGAATATCATATGTTAAGAGATAGTTATAGAGTAAAATAGATACCAATTTTTAGGCCTATAGGACCATACAAATAAATTCAAAGGCTTATTAGAGGTGACTTTGAGCCATTCAATTATTATATTTTGAAGATTAATTTTGGAGATATTTTCTTTCTTTGTGTCAAATACTAGGAATTAATTTCATAACTCAAAAATATATGAATCTGATGGTTAAGTCAATTAACATATAGAGTATGGTGCTGGCAAGAAGTTGAGTCCACTTTTGGCCAAAAAGTGGACGTGTTTTCCCTGATTTTCAGAGTTTGACACATTTCACCTTAAAATTTGAAGCACTTAGAGATGAAATCTTCGAACAAGTCACTAATCATAAAATATAGTACTCAAAGTCTAGTTTCCAAATATGTAATTTATTTCAATACCCACATTGTATAAAATGAGTTTCAATAGGCTTTTGTAAAAACCACTATTTAAAAGTCATTTTTTTCTACCATACCATGCACGTGTACGACGTCCATATTTTTCCTTAAATTATCATTTTTTTCTAAATCCTTTTGGGAAAAGACTTGTGACTCACTAAAGCATGCCTTGGATATTTTTTTGTAGTTTTTTATTGAAAATTTTTTTGTTGTTATTTTTTTATTAGACATATTTGTCATTTAGAAAAATCGTCGTGTACGACACGCATAAGATGACCTAAAGTTATCATTTTTTGCATTTTTTTTTTTTTAAATTGAAAAGAATTGTCTAAATTTTTCTCTTGTGCAATCCGTTTGTCAAAATATTATGTTGATCAAAAGAAATTAAAATAGTAAAAAACACTAATATTTAAAGTTTATAGACCAAGTTCATCATAAATTAATTAAAAAATAGAAAAAATAATCCAATTGTAAAAAAAATTACATATTTGGAATATACATTGTCTCATCTAAAATGGATTTTAATTTCATCGAAAAATGTTGCAAAAAAAGGCATCAACCATATGCCCAAACTCAGTATTTTTTTGTGACATTGCTAGGACCTTGAACTTGCAGGTCAAACTAGGTCCAAAGCTTAGGTTCAAGTCCCCAAGCCTTTTCCCAAACCAAAAAACAAATCAAAAACCTAAACAAAAATTAAAATTTTAAAAAATGGGATCCCGTTTTGAAAACAGGATCCCGTTTCATTAAAAAAAAGAAAAAATTATGAATTTAAGAAATGAGATCCTGTATTTTAAAAAACGGGATCCCGTTTTCAAAATGGGATACCGCTTTTTAAAATATGAGATCCCGTATTTTAAAAAGCGGGGATCCTATTCTGAAACGGGATCCAACCAAACACAAGCCTTAATGATGCATTGTCCACCCAATCAAGCATTCCAATCTTTTGACCGATCTTCTCTGCATCAGGCCACCTAGGCATTAGTTTCCCTTGCCTTAATGCGATCCTGTCACAAGGGAAAACATGTCTAGAATTTACTGCCTTCACCACTCCAGACATTGACCAATCAAGTATTGATTTTTTGCCACACATCACCTTGCCATTCACTCATTGCTTTGACCATGAGTCAAAACTGCCACCTTAGCTCCCAGCTTCTCCTACTATGCCACCCCTCTGAGTTAAAGCACCCACCGCGATATGGCGGTCCCACTGCCCAACCGCAGGTCCCTTCTAACATGGTCGTAATACTGAGGTAGTGGCTTTTCTGTCAGCCCACTACTTAGCACCATCTCACCACCGAGCTCAACACGATCTTCCATGGTATGGCGGTGCCACCACTCAACCACGAGGCTAAGAAAATCCTCCCATGGTTTGGCGGTAACCACTTGTGTCAACTGTCGAGCTCCACCATTCTATGGCGCCCAACCACAAGACCTCAACAACAAGGAGGTAAACATCTTGACTAATCAGCATGGATTACCACACCACAATGACATGGCCAAAAGGCCATCATGATAGGGTGATAAGCATTCTTCATAGACAACCAGTTGTTAACTACAACCACCACGGCTTCATTGAGCGACACCCATGGTAAGGCATAACCGTTATCTTGACCACTTCTGTTCACCGCGGAACCGTGCCATCGCCAAGCCATACCCATGGTATGGTGGTGAACCTTTTCTTATCTATGGCCCGTCAACCGCGCTACTATCGGCCTAGGAAGGAGACCCCACGGTATGGTGGTGACACCGCCCAATCATGGATAGACAGATAGAGGCCCACAGTAAAGCAATAAACTGTCAAATTGTGCCTCTATGAAAGACTCTCAATGGTAGAGAGGTAAAGGCTTAGAAAGATGATAATTTTGTCATCTTTTCAGAGGTCCAAGCCAAAATTTGAGGAACCTATTCCCAAAAATCTCCCACTTGACAAAGACTTCCTAGGTTCCTTTAGACTTCAAAAAATTTACTGACAATCAAAGCCCCAAAGCCCATCGAGTCTATGCACCATTTGAACGTATTCGTGCTCACTTGCTTTGTTAACACATTTGCAACATTCTTTAAAGTGTCAACCTTTTCAAAATAGATCTTTCCATCTTCCACCATGTCCCTCACGAAGTGATACTGCACATCAATGTGCTTTGTCCTGGCATGGAAAGTCAAGTTCTTTGCTAAACAAATGGCACTCTATCTGTCACAGCAAATAGTAATCTATCCTGCATTAAAACCAATATCAAAACATAAACGACTCAGGCAAACTAGTTATTTGTAGGCATGTGTTGTTGTCATGTATTCAACCTCTATAGTGGATAAAGCAACTATAGCTTGTCACTTGCTCATCCAACTGATTGCACCACCATTTAGCATAAAATTTTATCCACTGGTGGATCTTCTACTGTCCACTTCCCTTGCCCAATCAGAATCAACATATCAACTAATGTTGAGTGTTCTCTATGATAGAACAGAATTTCCATGGAAACACAAAATATATTCTGAAGTCCCCTTCAAATATATGAACACTCTCTTCATAGCATTTCAATGTGATCTTCTTGGATTTTCCATAAACTGGATGAGAACTCCCACTACTTGGGAAATGTTTGGTCTTCTACAAACCATTGCATACATTAGACTACCAACATCACTTGCATAAGGCACCCTAGTCATGTCCTCCATCTCAATAGCAGACTTTGGACAATCTTCAGTAGATAGATTTGTTCCCTGCATAACTGGAACAACTAGTTGCTTGCAATCATTCATAACAAATCTCTCTAGAATTGTATTTACATACTTACTCTGACTTACCAAGAGCTTTCTACCTATTCTTTCCTGGTTATCTCCATCCCCAAAATGTACCTTGTTGCACCCAGATCTTTCATTTCGAACTTTGCAAACAACTGAGATTTAAGATAAGAAATGATAGACTTACTATTTCCTATGAATAACATATCATCCACGTATAGGGTAATACTAAGCACATGATCATTTTCATATTTATAATAAACATAATGATCAAATTTTGATCTCACAAATCCCATAGACAACACAAAAGTGTTAAATTTCTAGTACCACATTCTAGGAGACTGCTTCAAACCATACAAAATTTTCTTTAATTTTCCAGCCAGACTTTGTTTACATTTTTCAACGAAGTGCTCAGGCTAGGACATATAAATCTCTTCTTCCAGCTCTCCATGGAGAAACATTGTCTTCACTTCCATCTGCTCAATCTCTAAGTCATATGTTGCTGCCAATGACAACAAAAATTTGATAGATTTCAGCTTTGCTATAGGGGAAAAAATTTCTCCATAATCAATTCCCTCTATCTGTGAAAATCCCTTTGCAACCAACCTTGCCTTATACTTTTCTACACTGCCATCTAGACCACTCTTCTTCTTGAATACCCATTTATAGCCAAAAAACTTTCACCCTTCAGGTAAAGGTACCAGATCCCAGGTTTCATTTTTCTTCAATGATTCCATTTCTTCATTCATGGCTTCCAACTAGGAATTTTAATCAGACATACTAATTGCTTCTTTTACATTCCTAGGCTCATTAGTGCTAGTAATTAAAGCATAAGAACAATTCAAATATAACATAGAGAAACCATACTTGTCAGGTTGTCATTTTTCACATGTAGACCTTCTTACTAACTAAGGTTGTGGTTCTTCATCTTTAGAACTCTTAGATTTTCTTGAACTCTCCTCAGTTTTAGGTACACCATGTAGTTCCTTTTTCTCTGGAGTTTTAGGAATTTGAACTACATCATTCTTCTTTTCTCTTTTATCCGTCTCTAACTGTCGATCAACTAATGAAGGTTTCAACTCATGAAATATTACACTTTTGTTGTACAAAACCTTCTCAGTATCAAGATGCCAAAGCTTTTATCCCTTCACACCAATTCCATAGCCAATGAAGATACATTTATCAGCCTTGTTCTACAACTTTGATCTTTTCTCATTGGGCACATATACATATGCCTCACAGCTAAAAATGCAAATATTTTTGAGAGAGGGCTTCTTACCAGACCACACTTCCAAAGGTGTCTTGTGAACAAGAGCATAACAAGGTGAATGATTTACCAGGTAACATGTCATAGCCACAGCCTCAGCCCATAACTTTTTCTCTAGACCAGCACTGCTCAACATACTTCTCGCTCTCTCCATTAATGTTCTATTCAACCTTTCAACAATTCCATTCTATTGTGGAGTATAAGGTGTAGTTTTATGCCTTTTAATTCCATGGTCTACGTAGTACCTTTCGAATTTCGTAGAACAAAACTCATCACCATTATCTGTCCTCATGCATTTAATTTTTGTTCCAGTTTGATTCTTTACCAAAAATTTAAATTCTTTAAAAAGAATGAACACTTTTGATTTACTCTTAAGAAAGTATATAAATGCCCTTCTCGAATAGTCATCAATAAAAGAAACATAATATCTGGACTTCGATAACAAAGGAACATTAACTAGACAAAACACATCAAAATTAACATAATCCAGTACACTGGAGGATTTATGTGGACTCGAATAAAATGAAACACAATGTTTCTTTCCATAAATACAGTGTTCACAAAAATCGAACTCAGGGTTACAATCATCAAGCCCTTCAACAAGTTTTTAATTTTTCAAGGTTTTTAAACCTTTCTCACCTATGTGACCAAGTCTATGATGCATTTTCAGCTAGAGAAGCATCTTCATCTTCCTCTATAGGAACAAATTTTCTTGACTTTCCATAGGCATTGTTGCATTGAACAAGACGTTCATCTATCTTGTACAAAGTGCCAATACATACACCCTTAGCCAACACCATTGCACCTCTAGCCATTTTGCATCCTGTACTCAAGAAAGAAACTTCTATACCAACATCATTCAGCTTACTGACAAAAAGTAAGTTACGAGGCAAACCTGGTATGTGCAATACGCCACTGTAGAAATTCAAAAATAACATAATTGATTGATCATATTTAATCATATTTGCCTATCAATTAAATAAATCAAGTTTATTTGATTGATCTCTTAAGGTTCCTCCATTTAATTAAATAAACCCAACTATTTAATTAAATCTCTAAATATTCATTTTCTTCTCATTTAATTTAAACAAATCCAAAAATATAAATCAAATGTCACATCACCTAATCATCAACTTAATTAGTCAAATCCATGATTAAAACTAAGCCTAACCCATGTCGCATCCTCTAGCATTTCCCACTTCCACAATAAATCATTTATTTTGATTTATTAAAACTCTATTTTCCTCACAAAGCATATTCCCAAGGAATATGCCCTCATTAACTCCATTTGTTTGAAATTTTTTGTCCAAACAAATTTCCCCCCAAATCTCTCAACCATATGCATTTAATGACATTTTTTAAATTTCAAACTCACCTAATTGCATTTATCTTGCACAAAGACCAAAATGTGCTCAAGCTTTCTCCTCTCACATTTCGACAAGTGGCATGAATCTATTGGTTGAGGATTAGTTCCACCTTCCTCAACTTTGTCTCTTCTTCTCTCAATCTTGCCTATAAATTCAAGGGGTTTTCTCCTTCATTTGCATCTACAATTTGAGCATTCTTACTATAGGCAACTTGAGTTAATCTCTTTGTATATCATAATTTATCTTATCAAGGGTTGGGAAAGGGTTTATTTCTACAAAAAGAGTAGCACCAATCCAATATGGAATAGGTATGCACGTGTTTTTATAATTCTTTCATTAGGTTCTTTTAATTGATATTTTGTTAGCATCATTAAACATGTTTAGATATTTCATAGGAGCATGTAGTTTGTTGCATTTGATTTTGCATATAGGATAATTTTTGTGTAGTTTTATGTGCAGATTTTCATGCTCACAACCACCAATCCCTTTGATTCTATTGTCAGGGAACTGTATCTTGACTCTTCCATGACCAACAATCTCCAATGTTGAATCACTCACTAGGTACACCTTTCCACCATCATACTTCTCGTACTTAGTGAACCATTCTCAATGAGACGTCATATGAAAGGATGCACCTGAGTCAACCAGCCAGACATCATGTGATTTTGGAATCGCCAGGGCTGCAATGAAGGCATCTACATCACTTTGAGAAGAGTCATTGTCTGAAGCATTACTCTTCTTCTTCTTCTTCTCTTTACAATCCTTTCAGATATGACCAGGCTGCCCATAGTTCCAACATTTCACCTTGGACTTTTTACCAAGAGACTTTGATCTCCATACTAATTTAGATTTGGACATATTGTCCTTCTTGCATTTCTCCTTTGATCTACCTCAAATAGCAAGGGCCTCTTTGGCCATCTCTAAAGACTTCCTCTGCATCTCTTCAGACAATAGTGAGGCAACAAAATCTTCCATCTTGAAAGTAGTGGTTGTACTTCCAATAGCCATTACAAGATGATCCCATGTGTCAAGTAATGAACATAACAAGAGCATGCAATGATCCTCCTCAATATTTACACCCACAAACACCAACTGAGCAACACTCATATTAAATGATTTCAGATGGTATTCAATAGATGCACCTTCTTCCATATTCAAGGAGTACAAATTCTTCCTTAGGAATAACTTATTTACCAAAGAATTTCCCTCATAAATATCATCAAGCTTCTTCCATAATGAAG
The DNA here is from genome assembly GCA_007115665.2 of Sequoiadendron giganteum. NCBI lineage: Eukaryota > Viridiplantae > Streptophyta > Pinopsida > Cupressales > Cupressaceae > Sequoiadendron > Sequoiadendron giganteum. The sequence continues at coordinate 564,313,444 of CM021104.1, read as the reverse complement.
TTGCATACTTCTTGTCATGGATGTTCAAGAGTACAAAATCAGCCGCACTAAGTCTTATCAGACCTCTCGCTTTTCTATCTACAAGGTCCCAATCTTCTTGCTTCATAATTTGTGGCATAGTTATGGACACAGGAACCCAGAGGTCTCTATCCACAAGCAAGTCTTCCATTTTGATTTTCCATAACTCAAAGTTGCCACCATTGAATTTTTCAATCTCTACTCTACCTGATGTACTTGCCATCTCAAACAAAACTAATTTCTAAATTTATAATATTGCCACTGAAACAGTATTAGCACAAAAAACCAACCTTACTAAAAATGATAACACAACTGGTTAGGCTCTGAAACTACTTGAAAGGAAAAAAGAGGTGCGAAATTACTTTCCTAACACTAATACAATAGAGGAGAAGTGCAAAGACTAGTTCTAAAGCTTCTTAAAACAACTGAGATAAACACATACATAGAAGAAAGGAATAATAGAAATAATAAATCACATATAACACCAGATTTACATGGGAAACCCATTTCAAGAAAAAACCCACCACATGAAGAGAAGACACTTTGTATTATAGTAAAATAAAATACATACAAAGTGCACAGTCCTCACTCTCTAATAGTTAGCTCACAACAATATACTTGAGTATTCATACACTCACTGTTACAATACTTGTCTCACCTTAACTTCACCATCACCCTTTGTTGACTTATATCAATGTAATCAACTATACCAGTCTTAAATCACATTAAACATTCCAACCAATCACAAGCCTTAATGATGCATCGTCCACCCAATCAAGAAATCCAATCTTTTGACCAATCTTCTCTACATTGGGCCACCTAGGAATTAATTTTCCTTGCCTTAATTAGATCCTATCACCAGTTGAAACACGTCTAGCATTTACTGCCTTCACCACTCTAGACATCAACCAATCAGGTACTGATTTATTTCCACTCGTCACCTTCCCATTCGCTTATCGCTTTGACCATGAGTCAAAACTAGCACCTAAGCTCCGAGCTTCTCTTACCGCACCACCTCTCTGATTTAAAGAATCCACCACGGTATGGCAGTCCCATCGCCCAACTGTATGTCCCTTCTAACATAGTCACAGTACCGAGGTAGTAGCTTGTTTGCTAGCTGGCCAATTAGCACCGCATCACCACCAAGCTCAGCATGATCTTCCATGGTATGGCGGTGCCACCGCTCAACCGTGAGGCTAGGCAAAGCCTCCCACGATTTGGTGGTAACCACCTATTCCAACTATTGAGCTCCACCATGCTACCGAGTCTCGACTGCAAGACCTCCGCGACAAGGAGGTAACCATCCTGACTAACCACCATAGCTTACCATACCACCACGACATGTCCAAAAGGCCATCGCGGTAGGGTGATAAGTGTTCTTCATAGACCACTAGCCATTAACCATGGCCACCGTGGCTTCACTGAGTGACACCTACGGTATGGTGGTAACCGACATCCTGACCACCTCCTTTCACCACACATTCATGCCATCGTTGAGCCATACCTGTGGTATGGTAGTGAACCTTTGCTTAATTATCACCCATCAACCGCACTACCGCTAGCATATGAAGGAGACCCCACGGTATGGTGGTGACACTACCCAATTATGGACAGACCACCAAAGGCTCATGGTAAAGTGATAAACTCCCAGACCACGCCTCTATGAAAGACTCTCAGTGGTAGAGAGGTAAAGGCTTAGAAAGATGATATTTTCGCCAAGTCTTTTCAGAAGTCAAAGCCAAAAGTTGAGGCATTTTTTCCCAACACTGATTCCACAATAATGGGTTACACTTTTTGGCCAAACTTGACATTGAAATCAGAATCTTTCACAAAATTTTCACTTTCTTAAATGTAGAGTAGCTAAACCATTAAGAATTTGAAGATGAATCAAACTAGTGATTTGTGAGATATTGTGTGTATATTCTAATTATATATTTAAAAAAAAAAATTAAAATAAATTGTGAATCATTTAATGTAATTTTTAATAACTTTTTTTTCTACTAAATAATATTTTAAAAAAGTGATATTTACTTGGGACCACATAAATTTTTTAATGGAAAGGATACAATTATAATTTTAAAAATATAGATTTTTCACACCAATATGTAGTGCATGGATAGTTTTTCATAATTTTTGGTTACATATTTTTTTCAAATTAATTTTCCAAGTTAGAGTAATTATAATTTGGATAGAGGTGTACTTCATCTCGCATATCTTTTTTGAATGCATTTGAATTAACTTATTCTTTTTTTGTTGGAATAAGGACATCAATACATAGTGCACATTTCTTTTTAACAATTTTTTTCTCTATTTTCCTATTTTTTGTATGTGTGAAACAAAGAACTTGATGTTTATTAAAAAACCTACATTCAAAAGAAATAAAAAATAAATATAATAATCAAATGAAATATATTTAATATTATACTTTTTAGGAAGCTTATAATAAGGGCTACATAATTAAAAAACATAAATTTTAAATGAATTCATTTGATCTCCCAAAAGGTAAATCAAAAGTGGTTTTTTATTAGCATTTTGATAGGTGTAGAGGAGACTCCATTATAGGTATGTTTTCAAAGTGATAGGGTTCTATCCAAGGGAGTTTGATCTAAGGGGATTTGATCAAACCCTCTTTAAATAAAATCATTTAAATGAAACCTTTAAAGTCTTAAATCGTTGTATTTTCCAGAAATATGTTATTTCAGTCAAAAATTAGGATGTCCCAAAAAGTGTAACCCATTATTCTGGTAGCACCCAAGTTTTTTATTGAAATATTCCCTGGAATGCACAATATAGGGTTATACAGGCCTATTAATGATCATATAAACATTATAAATGCAAGGGATCCCAAAATCAATGTGAAAGTGTAAATAAATACTCTTTACAACACTAAATTAAGGCCAAATTGGGTCTACATAGCTAAAAAGGGCCCTAAATCCAATGTGAATGTGTAGAACACATTACAACACTAGATTAGGTCCACCTTAATTTACAAGCCTCTTAAATTTAAAGTGAAATTTTTAATAAATATATTTTACAACATTAAACAAAAGAAAAATTAAGTTAATTTAACTTAAAAAGGGCCCAAGACCTAATGTGGATGTGTAAAACAGCTCACAACACTAGATCAAGATGAAATTAGGTCCAATTTATCATTGATTGTTCCAAAATATAGTAAGGATAGGTTGTACCATTTCTCCATAATTACATTTGGCCCCCACTTTAGTGAGAGGATGAACTTGCTTCAAAATCACACTAAAGTAGACATTCAAGAGGGGTCCAAGTGGTCCAATGCGGATGGTCTAAGATAACAAAGATTGAGGAGGAAGTCAATCCCCCAGGATCCAAGATCCTATGTCAAACAAACATAAGAAAAAAAGGACATGCACAAGGTGTATAATATGTAGAATCTGTTGGGAAATCTGTCTCAACTTTTTGGCTTGAATGGCTATCATGCTTGGCCTTGGTGGTACCATAGTGGCTATCTGGAAGTTACCGCCTTACCTCATGTGGTGAGTTCTCTCACCATGGTGGCGCGATAAGGCTACCTACAGCCTGCATTGGCAGTTACCGCCTTACTGTGCACCATGAGTTCTCTCACTGTGGTGGCATGGTAAGGCCACCAGAAGCTTGGCTTGGTCGTTACTGCCATACCGCTGGCAGTGGTCCCTCTCATTGTGGTGTCTATGGTGAGATCGCCAATGCTGGGCTTGGTGGTTACCACCATACCGCAGGCGGTGGTTCCTCTCACCATGGTGTCCACAGTGAGATCGCCAACGATCGGCCTGGTAGTTACTGCCCTACCATGGGGTGGCTTGGTGGCCTTTGTGGTAGTGTAGTGTGACTGCTAGTAGTTTGACCAGCAAATACCACTACACCACTGTAAGGCTCGACTGACTCAGTAGTAGCGCACAATGGCTGGGGTGAGCTCGAGCGAGCTCACCACCATACCGCAAGGTGACTCAGACAGGGGTGTGGCAATGTAGTGGTGTCAAGGTGTGAGCTTGGATGGCTCATTACCATATCGTGTGGTGACTCAAATGGGGCAGCGGTAGCATGGGGAACACGAGGGTGAGCTCAGGCGATCTCACCACTGTATCGCAACTGGGTCAAAGGAGCTTGACGGTTGCGTGGTAAGAGCTCGGATAAGCTCAAAACTCGCTTGACAGAGTTGGACCAGCTTGACTGAATGTCAGAAGTAGCAAACAAATTGTTTGGTGACACGTGGCAACATCTTTGAGATCTCATTGGCTAAATGGTTATTTTCTGATGTGCGATTAAGCTGCATTATTATAGCAAGGTTGACGGACATGTCTAAGATCGATTTATTGTTGCACGGCTTGATGCATGCTAAATAAGTGGTGCACATTATCAGAAATGGAAATATTGTAGGTGGATAATTTATTATCCTAATGATTATTGATGGCACGGATGGGATGAATAGGTATGCAGACGGTATAAGTTATCGTGTGTGCAGATCAATAAAGTGATGAGCGATAATAGAGAGAGGCTAAGAGTGTTCAAGCAGTTCAATCATGAACACTTAGACTCCCAGATCAGTTAAGATGTGAACCTAATTTTCCTTGAGGCTTGGTTGGCTGAGACAGTCTTTTATGAGGAGTTGAAGGGAATCTACATAGTATGTCATGAGGACATTGTAACTGTGTGAAGATTTTATTTTGTGTTGCTTGTATATTTCTCTAGATGAACAAGATTCGACTCTCATATAGACTATGAGCCTGAGATTGTATTGTAACTATTTTCTATTGTTGATTAATACAATGGCTCGATCTTTTGGAGTGTGGGGTTTTTTACCTGAAAGGGTTTTCCCCATGTAAATTTGTGTGTTAATAGTTTTGTCTTTCATTGTTGTTTGATTTTGCAAAATGAATCTGTGCTTGTGTTGAATCTCTTTTAGTCAAGCATTTACTTTTCTCGGAGGATCAATGGGGGATCAACTATGCCTGCTTCCGCTTTATGGCATAGTTGTTTGTGTCCTCGAAGTGATAAAAATAAAAATCACTAAGGCATTATTGTCTTAGATGTTGATCTATGATGACAGAACCAACTTCATATCCCCAACAGATGGTATTAGAGCTGGTTTAAGTAGGTCGAGGCTTGATGATACCAACAAGTTGTGTCAAAGCCTTCTCTTGGTTACTGAAGTTTTGGGTATTTCTCGTGTGATGATTTCTTAGCCTGGAAAGCTTGAGGAAATCTAGAGAAATCAGTTGTTGATTGATCCTTCGATGAGTGGAAGTCGCTTCTTTGATTCAACACATGATTTTGAAAGACACGGGATTTTCCTAGAGTTTATCATATTGTTGTAAAATGGTCTAAGGCTCCTGGCTTGCAACAAATGTTCCTGATGCAAAGGGTGTGAGATGTGCTTGTGGTTGTGTTGCTGCGAAGTGTGGTTTCATACTAGGTGTCTGTGTGAGAGGCTCCCTAGTGGTATGGACTTGCTTGTGTTGTTGTTCAGCCATGGAGTATTGTGCTTGTGCTGGATGTTCTGACTTAGCACTGAATGCGGTTTCTCTGTTGCTC
>CM021104.1:563927562-564307782 GCA_007115665.2 Sequoiadendron giganteum | reverse complement strand
TGGGATAGGTTTGCACATGTTTTCTTATATGATTTCAATGATTTTCTTTGGTATTTCATGGTTTTGTTTGCATATCTAATATTTTTAGATATCTAATAGGAATTCTTGGTTTGCTTTGTTTAACTTGACATTCTGATAATGCTTGTCAAAGTTTAATATTTGCAGATTTAGTGTTTACATCTGGCGCTAGAAGGAGGGCACATTTTCATAGTATGCTCCATGAATGACAATCCGATGATATCTTTTTTGTTCTTCTGAGCATTATATCATCCTTTAGCTTAATTTTGTTTTGAATAATGTAATAACGGTTTAGTTTTTTAATAATAGTTTGTAATACTAGTAATTTGCACTAACTTGTAAAGCATTATTTTAATTCACCATTAATATTGTTATTCATACAAACATGTTGGTTTAGTTTGGTTAAGTTTGTCACTTATGACTGCATTTTGAATCTGTGTGTGCTCAAGAATCACAATATCTCTACCAACCCCTCATAACTGCAAGCACCACCATTTATTTAGCAGTTTCAAGCTTCCATTGACCATGGATTAATGGGTTGGTTCTTAAGGCCATGAATCACCAATTTCAAGGCTCGATTCACCATTGCAAGAAAAAATTCTTCATTGGAGGAAGTAATTTTTTTCCAAGGCCACACGATTTGTTGAGAGGCTACAAAAATATTTGATGCCACATGTTTTGTGTCTCAATTGTAGGGTGATTTACTGCACTGGAGCTGTTTGTTGTAGGGAAATCCCTCTTTTCCATGTCGTGAGTCGTTTCTTTTTTGGAAGCCAATATTTTTCCCATTTTATACTCCTTCTTTAGGTGGGAAAAGATTAGAAGGGGGCACAATTGGGATACGACTTGAATTCCTTTACATTTAAGCTTAAAGGAGTTCTTAAGGCTGGTCAACTCCTCTACTTTAGTTAAATTTTTCAGTTGAGTGAGTAGCATCTTCTTGAAGTTCGATTGCAGATGAGACTTGTATTTCTCCTCAATGAACTTTGTGATTGCATGTTGGCTTGATCTGTTGCACTCCTCCAGCTCATATATTTCCTCCATTATCATATGGCGATATGGAGGGTGGCTTGGAGTGACCTTGACCTTTTTTGTCTCCTTTATCTTCTTCTTCGTAGCCATGGTCTTAACAAATACCCCACCCTCTACATAAACCATTTCGAATCCAACGCATACTCGGGTTTAAAACCCCAAAATCCTACTGAACCAAAGATTTTAGAATCCATTAGATATGTGTTGAGGGTAATGAAAATGCTTCTTGTTTCAGTGTGCTTATACATTAATGAATCTGATATGATTTCACTATGCTTACAAGACATTTCAATACATGTATTGAATATGGCATAAAGTGGTTTGCGTTCAATTCTAACGTTTCTTGATTCTTGATAAATGATATATGAATACATGTAGACTACATTTGATCTGATATTATATTAATATTAGAAATGTCATTAACTTTATGTATTCTCAAATACCATGGAATTCCCTTTCATGGACAACAGCAAGCATATAAATATATTTTGGTTGTCGAAATAAATACATGGTAGATCGGAAGAAGTGAGAAAAGGACATTGATTAAAAGTATCATGTCAAAACTAGCCTTGTCTTTTTCCACCCTCAGCATAATACATTGCATGAAGGTTGAAATGAGCATGTCTTACCTCTCTGTTGGGTGCATCAAATATTTTTAGCTGGTGTGCAATCCTTCTTGGGAAATGATTATTGCAAAAGCCTCTACATTTTACTTTCATCATATAAATTTATCTTCTGCACAATATTTTTTAGATTTCAGCATTTAAATCTATCTTTTGCTTACCCTACAAGAAATGAGGCCATTGAAACTTGAAGGAAATATAAAAAAAAATATGAACACTGGTCAAATTGATGCATAACACATTTTGGAGTTTAATGATCTAACAAACAAGCGAAAAACTATTGTGGCAGAAATACAATTTGAATGCATTTCGTTTAGTCATAGTAGAGTAGGTGAAGTCATTCAATTTGATGGAGATGTTATCATTCAATTAGATGCGTTCATTTTTAAATGCTTTCTTAATAGTATTGAATATTGTGCACAATTTAATTTGTTTTAAATAGCTATATTGCATGGCTGAAAGAGGGTTTGTAGGTTTACAAAAAACTAATTAGATCACTCAAACCAAACTTATTTGGAGAATTGACATGCCATACTAAAGTGATTTAAGTGAAAATTTAAATATCTTTGTATTTAATAAGGCAATTTGATACATGTTCGATATATTACCAAATGAATAATTTTTGTGGCTTTATGACTCAAGGATGTGTGAGATCCAATCAAGATTTATTGTGGACTAAAATTAAACATTGCCTATCAAATGCAAAGGATAGCTATAGATATTTATCTGTCACGGGATCATTTTCTTGTTTTGACAAGTTTAGGAATTTTTTTGGTTTGAAATTATATTCATTATACTGTTATCATTGATTCCTTGAATATCATACTTCTTATTTGTGATAACTTTGTACTTGTGAATGGTGTTTCTATACCTGCACAAACACAAAGAACACACACATGATTAGATCAAAATGCAAGTTAGAAGAAACATTCCCCATGAGATTCATTTGAAACATTAAAACAAGAAAACAATATGAAGAAGAAAATGAAAAATGATTAAATCCTATTCAAATGAACAAACTTTCAATCTCATTGGGGAATTGGTGCCATTTTCATGTGGAAAATGGCCCTTTCCTAATTCCGTCTAAGCTTAATGATCAATGGTGGATATTTGATGCTTCTTGATGAGATTTCTTCATAACCTAGCTATGGAAACATGAAAATGGATGGAAATTGCTCAAGAACTTGAAGATAATGAGGTTGTATGAAGTTGTGTATCCTAATTCCAAATTAGAGCATTCTATTTATATAAGAGAATTATGGAGGAAGAGGCAAAATGGATGAATGTGGGACAAAAGACCAACTAATAGGAAGAAACCACTTTTCAACATGTGAGTGGATGAGGAATGAGCACATTTTGATGAATGTGCAAATAAATGAAGTTGGCATAATTTCAAATTTGAGGAAATGACATGTTGGAAGGAAGAAGAAATGAAGTTAATGCCACTTGGCTCAAGGCAAAGGACATGTAAGAGGCTTTTAATGCCTTGTTGGATGTACACATCCTTTTTGGGGGGAGATTTAAAATTTGAAGAATATTCCCATTTGATGCCCTTTTGAATGTAAATTGATGAATTTATAAAGGAAATAGATTGATTTATTGTGCAAGTTGCAAAATCTAGAGGATTGGAGTGATTAGGATTAGGAATTATCATGATTTGATCAATTTAAGTAGAAATTAGATGATTTGACAATTTTGACTTAGATTTTAGGATTTATTTAAATCAAAGTTGAGAGGAATATTGATTTAGATATAATTAAATAAAGATTGATTTATTTATTTGAATAAGGTGGTGTTAGATTGAATCAAATAAAGATGAATTTATGTAAGTCAAAGAGATGACTTTAGAGATATAATTAAATAAAGTGAATTATTTAATTAAAAGAGACTATAGGAATAACTAAACAAAATGATTTATTTAATTAATGGAAGAGAATGACTTAATCAGATAAATTTGATTTATTTAATTAAAAGATGAAATATGATGAATTTAATCAAATAAATATTATTCAATTAAATTAATTAGTAAATGGGATGATTTAGGAAGAAATGATGTTAGTAAGATTAGGATTAGATGTGTAGCATCAAACTGTATATTTTTCATGTCGGAAATATTGTTTGTAGGAGGAAGCATATCGTTTGCACAAGGAACTTTTAACAATGAAACATAAGAAACAAGCTTTGAAGAATTTTTGACTTGGAAGTGGGCATTGAATTTGAACTTGAAAAATAAATTTTAAATGATTAGTGTAATAGCCTAGGGCTTTCATTACTACTTTTATTTTTATTTTTTCAAAGTTGGACTAAAATTGAACTTAGAATTCACTAGAGTTTGATTTTGGACTAAAATTGAAATAGAAAATTCACACTTGGTTTTTGGTGCTTAAAATGAACTCACCATTGTTTTGGGGTTTAAAACGAATAAGTTATTAAATTGTGTCATCTTGTCTTTGATGAATTTTGAGTGCGTATCTTCTCTCCTTGCTCTTTCTGCGATCTTCGGTACAAGAGAAACACTGAAACTGTATGTTATTGCTTTGAGTTACCTTTAAAAGAGGGCTTACTATGAGACACATCCTGCAACTAGAAACTCATAGGACAGTTCTTGCAAACACATTTACCGATGGGCTATATCAATGGGTGTGAAATCATGAGAAATTAGCATTAATCCATACTAGCAACAGACTGCACCTAATCACATGCCTTAAGTGGAACAAGAATGTTTGAAGATCCTTAAGTGGCCAAGCGAGTGAGTGCCAGTTCTAGTGTTCAAAGTTTGTTGTCATTTACAACCTTGTTTATAGTAACCAACCAGTCCATCGAACGATTTTATCAAAGTGGTGCATTGGAACATAAATTACAAGGAGTTAGTTTCCATGTCTGATCTTGGTTAAAGTATAGATGTTAAGACTTCATTCTTAACATAAATTTATACGTTTTCCTTGATTTCATGTAAAATCATCTCTTCTACTATGAAGGACATGAGGAAATCCCACCAAGAAAAATGTACCAATTGAGCTAAAAATTTATATTGCTTTTTAGTCAGTTTGAAAACATATTTCTTGGATCTCAAACATTGACAACAAACATTAAACAAATCATCAAAATTTTAAAACCTTTGGAAAGAATGAGTATCTTTTGAAAGATCCAAATATTACTACTTGTCCCTAGGGATTTTATCCTTAGAGGCTTCTAAATATTTGGGCCTATATCTCAATTTGTTCTCTCCAAATTCGACCTAGGGAAACTATGGATTTCAACCTTTGATTTTCACATAATGGACCCTGTGGAATGAAAAAGGGTTAAGACATAGACATTCAGTTTGAAAGTTAAGCAAGAAGTGTTGATGTGGTAAAAAGAATCCATTTAACCAAGATAAAAGCCTATTGGACCCCACATATGTGTTTGTTCTAATGATTTCCCACAAATTCAAAATTTTGAAACCAACGTCCATTAGTTGTAAGAACAATCTTAGTCCTAAAGCTCTCAAGAAACGCCTCTTAGCACTCATGAAACCAAAGATAGATTAGTTTACAAATTTACAAATGTGCTTGAAGAGATAATCTAAACTTGTATTCAAATGTCTACTATACTCAAAATCCAGGTCTTTTTGAACATTTTGAATTTCCCACATAAGGTTGAAAGTCTTAGAAGTATAACATTCTCTTCAATACCTTGGTATTGTAAAAAAAGTCTCTCTGGGTTCATTTAGGATCAAAAAATCAATGCCCTCATCCATCCCAAACATCAATCAAATCCCACCTCACAAACAACTTTTGGAACTTTGGAAATCATCTTTACTTGAATTTTGGTAAATCCTTCAATCAAAATAAAAATCACTCTGTTTAGCTAAGTGTGTGTGGATGAATCCTTCCTCACCCATTTAGTTAAATTATCACCTTTGTGGACAAGTTTACCCTAAGATAACATCTAACAACTTGGGATTTATAAGTCTATTATCCAAATCAAATCAAACCAAATCAAAATCAAAATATGAATAATTATAAAATCTAGTATTCCTCCAAAGTTCTCTAAAAGTTCAAAAATCCATATCATTCATCCTTCATTTGTCACACCATCATCATTTGGTTCTTAAATATCCTAGATTTTATTTTTGTACTTAAAGTTTAGACCAACCCAAGGAGTTAGAGGTTCACCTCCCATACTCCTAAAATTTGATCCTAATTTTATTGTCCAAACGAGATCACAACACATGAAGATAATGGATCAAAACGAAAAAAACATCCACTTCAAGTGATTTGAGTCAAACTACATTATAATTCAACCCTAGGATATCCATCAATCTTCCACTTGATTCTCCTCAAATACCTCAAAATTGTCAAGAAGGAGGTTTCCAAGTAGAGGATGTCACCAACAACTTCCAAGGGATGACTCAAGATGAAATAATTGAGCCAATGAAAAATCTTGAAACACACAAGATTGTCAACACGTCCATGAGGCTCAATCCCACACAATAAATGTTGGCATTAGCAAAGGAAGGGGCTAAAATCCCTTCTTATTTTTATTTCGACAGTATTATTAAACAACCTCTTGGGAATATGCCACCAGTATCATTCATGCCATCATTCCCAAATATGATCCAGCCTATCATACAACCAACATCATCTCATGCTCCCAGACAACAGATGATCACCAAGGGAATTTCATTACTTCAAGCTCTTTGAACACAACCACTTATTAATTACCAAAACTTGGAGGCAAACATGATCTTGGGTATGCCTAGCATTGTCCTGCAAGACCCAAAACACCCATATATACCACTCATATTTCATGATACAAACAACCCCTCCACCTTTTTTGCAACACCAACATACCCTCTTGATACAAAAAATTATCTTCCCATGATATCATAAGCACAAGTGGATATGTTCCCACAAGGGAGAAATTTTGATGCATCATCTTCACTTTCCAAGGAATCACCCCACCAATCTTCCCATCATTCCCACTATTGCCATCATCATCCACACCTAATCAAGGTATAGGGAAAATCCTTCCATCCAACACACCAATCCCAAATCAAACAAATAAAATCAATTCGAACACAAGTCAAATCAACAAATCCCTCATACCAAATGCTCTATCCATGCCACCAATATTGCAACACCAGGTGGCACCAATTGATCCAATCAACATACCAACTACAACAATATAAACATCTCAAAATATAGTCTAACAAAGACTAAGCATGCCAACAATCAATCCAAACCTACCATCCATCACTCAATCCCTCATTATCACTCAAACACCACAACAACCACCTCAGAAAAATATTTCTATCTCATCTCATACCATTCCACCAAATCGTCCACCTCCACCACCAAATCCAAACATATCAAATCAAGACAGCATCACATTGCAAGCAACCTAACAAGCATACCAAAAATATCTTCAACAATTCCAAGATCAACAAGTTGCACAAAAAGCCACCCAAAAAGCACAACAAGAAGTGCAACAAGCTCAACCACATCAAGCTACCCAAGAACAAGAACAAGTATTGCTACAACAACAACAAGCCACACAAGCTACACAAGAAAAACAAGTTGCACAGGTTACACAAGTTGCACAAGCCACACAAGTTGCACAAGCTCCTCAACAAGCTCAAGCTAAAGTGCAATATCAATACCAAGTGCAACAAGAACAAGCACAAGCTTTGGCCTATTAGCAATTCATGCATTAATACATGAAACAACAAGCATTGATAGCACAACAACAAAAAACCGTAGAAAGAAATGCACACCAATAGGCATTATTGACCCAACAACAACATCAACAATAGCAAGACCAACAACAACAACAACATGCATATCAACAAGCATTGGTTGCACAAAAACGCTTTCAACAACCTCTCATGAACACCCAAACCATCCCACCTGTTACCCATGCAGCCAGACCACCATCTCAAAAAAAATTCATCCCACCACTTGATCCACAAACTGATTTGTATGCACAAGTTCAATTTCTATCACAACAAATATTAGATATACAATCAGAAAAGAAAAATAAAATAAAAGGGAATTTGTGCCCCTATCCATTTGATAGAAGCATTGCAATGGTTCCATTCTCACCTGGATTTGAAATACAAAAGTTTGATAAATATTGAGGAACTAGAAATCCTGAAGATCACATTAGTGACTTCCATGTACATTGTATATAGGTCATTTACGATGATTCTTATTTAATGTGATTCTTCCCTCAAAGCTTGGCTGGTCTAGTGATGGAATGGTTCTCTCGTCTCCCCATTGGTACTAAAAAGTTCCAAGAAATTGTTGACTTATTCATTTAATATTATTTGTTCAACTTGGTCATGGAAGTAAGCTTGGAAGAGTTATCCAACCTAAAGCAAGAGAAGGGAGAAACATTCATAGCTTTATTGCAATGATTTAAATCCAAGGCCAACAAAAGAAAATGGGCTATAACGGAAGACCAACAAATTGGGACTATCATCTCAAACCTTGAAGGGACCTTGGCCTTTCATTTGAAAATGCAATGCATAACCACCTATGAAAAATTGATTCCCAAATAACTCAACATTGAAAGAGACCTTATAATGCAAGGGGGCACACCCACATACCAAGACAATCGACCATCAACAAGTTTCCATGACAAGCCCTGCACATGGGCTAAGAACAAGAACACCACCAATGATGGAATTGTTGATGCTAAATTTGTTATCGGTTAGCCAAGGCCAAATGTGCATGAAAAAATGTATTAGCAACCAAAAAAAACACCCAAAATACTTTACAAAACAACACATCGCAACAACAACCCAATAATCAAAATGTCAATAACCTAAACACTAAAGGGGGACCACCCCCAAAAAATATATATGCCCCTAAACAAAAATACACACCGCTTGGGGAACTAATTGAATCTGTCATGAAGTAGTTCATTCAACCCAACATCATCACACTCCTAGTCATTGAAAATTACTAGGAACCCCAAGTTAAACCCCCTTGTGGTATAACGATAAACACCTTTGCAATTTTCATAAAATCAAGGGACACACAACAACTAATTGCATGTGATTTAAAAACATAATCTAGGATCTCATTGATCTGATAAGACCATAACCATTGAACAATCTGTTGGGAATCAAGACCATAAAATATACATGAATCTGATGCAAGATCACACTAAATAAAACAAGAATGGTAAAGGAAAGTACAATAATGTAAACCATATTTATGACCGTGGTGTCACATCTTTGGATGAATGAGTAACAATTGTCAATATCAAAGGATCTAGAGTGGAGTCACCACAAGTAGTGGATGAATTACCATCCCAAGACCATCATAACCATCCAAGGCACCTAGAAAAAATCTGAAATCCATCCCTAATGGTTACAATGTCTGACATCAACTAAAAAAGACCCCCACCCAAATCTACATCATAGAGCAGCTAAAAATTTCACCCACACATAGGGATATCCTAGAGAAGGGATTGGTTGCATCCTCTACTCCCATGGACCTTGATGCAGACTAGTTTCAGCTTATGGTTAGACATATCACTACATGTCATCACCTCACTTTCATTGAATAGGATCTCCCAACCCAGCCATCTCACAATTGTGCACTCCATCTTGAAGTACTACTACACAAGAATAAAGCCAAAAGAGCCTTGGTGGATGGAGGTGTAAGTTTAAATATGTGTACCCTGAAGTTGATAAATAATCTAGGGTTATCAAAATATATCATTGAAAAAGGAAAAAGGTATCACAATCAGAGCCTATGGTGATCAAGAACGGGTTTCCCAAGGCACCATTCAACTCCCCATTCAAGTGGGACCCACAATAATGGAGACTACTTTCTAGGTACTTGACCTTGAACTTCCTTATAATATTCTCTTGGTAAGCCCATAGATCCATGGGGTGTAGGTTGTTGCATCTATATTCCATCAATGTGTCAAATTCCCCTATGAAAATCAAGAAGTCGCAATCCACGATGACCCTGATCCTTTTTATTATTGCAAAAATCTGGAGGCCAAGTATTATAAGATCCCCCAAGTGCTGAAAAATTATGAGGGACCCACATCTCCTTATATTGACCCATCCACCTTAGCTTCCACTTCTAAGAAAAAGACACCCTCCATTCTGGACATCCCAGATATTCAGGTTATTATCAAAGATGGTGGATGTGGAGATTATAAAATGAAAAAGAGTTCCTTTGTGGTAGGAGAGTTACCTCAATATCTTAGATCCCATGGAAGACCACAACCAATTGACCGAACATCTCAGACCTTCACAACATCACCCTCCACTTTAAAAAGGTATGGAGACCTAAGTAAAGAGGTGGTAGATAAGAAAGTTATATCAAGTCTGTTATATCAAGATGAAAGGACCATGCCAAATCTCCCCATGGAAAAAAGCAACAAATGTTTCCAATTAATGCTTGGCATGGGCTACAACAAAAATGAAAAGATTGGGAAAAATGATAATGCTCGGTTTGAACCTATAATTATTGAGAAGCGTCTTATGAATCTTGTCCTTGGATGTACCCCTCAGAAGATAACCATACTTGTAAAAGGTGATAAGTTTAAAATAGTCAAAGGTCCCCCTTGGTTATTCATATCCACTGGTCTTCCCCTAGAAAACTGTACTTTTGATATAACCAATGTATGTGATGAAGATCCCATCTCTGACCTTCCCATGTTATTTAAGGATTCCTCCCTTTTTATGATCATAACCACATCTTTTGATTCGAGTAACCAAACTACTAAACTAAAGCTTGTTTATCCCCAACTAATAGACTATGACCAACAAGGACCACCGATCTTGGAAACATTCAAAAATGATGAGGTTCTCTTAGACTTCATGGGACTTAGACATATGCTACCATGTGGAGATTAAAAATTAGGGTTTGATATTGAGTTGGGTACACATACATACTATGGGGAAATGATTGAATCTCTTAGTCTCAAAATAGAAAAATTAAGAATAACATGTAGATCTTTAAGTGAAAAATACACTATGGCACTTTTTGATCTGAAAATAGTAAATGAATGGACATATCCAATGCTGAAAACCTCTCTGAGGCACCAAAGGATGATGGATTCAATCTTCCCCTTAGTTCCATCCATCAAGAAAAATCAGTAGTACTCATAGAAAATTGCAACCCAATCAATCTAGGAACTGAAGAGACACCACACATCAATTTTTATGTAGAATCACTTCTGACTGAGGAACAAGACATTCTAGTTGCATTTATAGAAGAAAGGAAAGTAAATTTTGCATGGACCTATACTGACATGTCAAGTCTTGATCCAAAGGTAGTGGTCCATCATCTAGCCATATATCTAGAAGCCAAACCAGTAAGATAGAAGTCAAGACAAATGCATCCACATATTGCATTATTGGTCAAACTTGAGTTGCAAAAACTCCTTGATGCTAGTCTCATATGTCCCATTGGTTATCTTGAATGGGTTTCCAACCTTGTACCTATTTCTAATCCCACTAGGGGCCTTCGAATCTGCACTAGCTTCAGGTACCTAAACAAAGCATGCCCTAAGGCTGATTTCCCTCTTCCCAACATAGACATGATTGTAGATTTAACCATACGACATGAAATTCTATCACTAATGGATGGGTTTTCTAGGTACAATCAGATGATGATAGCAAAGGATGATCATCATAAGATAGGCTTCACCTATCCATGGGGAACCTACTATTGGAACATAATGCCATTCAAATTAGAAAATGTTGGAGCTACCTGCCAAAGGGCAATGACTATGATTTTTGATGACATAATCCATAAATCTATAGAAGATTGTGTTGATGATATACTAGACAAATCAAGAAAGCATGAAGACCACATATCATCTCTAATCTCTATCTTTAACATATTGGAAGAATACAAGGTAAGGATAAATCCTAAGAAATGTGTATTTGGTGTCACAGCATGAAAACTTCTAATGTATATTGTATCAATGAGGGGAATCAAGATAGACCCTGCAAAGGTCAAAGTAATCCTTGAAATGGAGGCACTAGAAACATTGAAGGAGTTAAGGGGCTTGCATGGAAAAATCCAATCCATTTGAAGACTCATAGCACTGTTAGCAGATAGAGCTATCCCATATTATCATCTACTCCACAAGGGGGTAGCATACAAATGGGATGAGAAAGATGATCAAACATTTAATAAAATAAAAGAATACTTGTTGACACCACTATTCCTCATGCCACTAATCCCAAAAAAATGATTCATCTTGTACATATCGACAATAGTGGAAGATCTTGGTTCTCTTCTAGCATAGAACGATGAAATAGGAAAAGAGAGAGACATTGACTATATCAACAGAAATCTTGTAGGGAACAAACTCAACTACATATTCATTAAGAAAGTTTGTCTATCAGTATTGTTTGCTTCATAAAAATTTAGACACTACATGCTTTCTCACTAAACAAAGCTCATTGCCAAGATAGACCCTCTCAAGTATCTACTCTCTAAAGCAACGCTCATAGGATGAGTGTAAAAATGAGATATGATCTTAAAAAAATATGATATTGAATATGTAGAATGGAATGTAATCAAAGGATAGGTAATTGTAGATTAGTTGGCTAAAGCACTGATATATGCAGAGAATCCATTGGTGTCAGAATTCCTCGATGAGTCAATTTTCAATATCAGTGTAGTAGATCATTGGAAGGTGTATTTTGATAGGTCATATACTCAGTATGGGTCAAGAGTTGGAGTCTTCTTTATCACACCACAATTATATTTCATCCTAAAATCATAAATATTATCTTTTCCTTCCACTAACAACATCATTGAGTATGAGGCCCTTGTTATAGGACTCCGAATTGCATAAAAATGGAAAATCATGGGACTTAAGGTTTATGGGGACTCACAACTGATCATCAAAAAGGTCAATGATGAATACCATTTATGAAAGATGACAAACTTACCATGTACAAGAGACTGGTGGAGAATCTCAAAGAATTATTAATCGACATCACATTTGACCAGATACCAAGGGTAAACAAAAAATTAGTGAATGACATGGATACAATTAGATTATTATTAGATATCCCATGCAACATCCCTAAAAAGTAATTCTTGGTAGTGAAGCTTCTCATACTAGCTTTCAAGGTACCATATTCTGAGTTTGTGTGTGAAATCATTGGTTTCGGTAATCCTTGGTACCATGACATAACACCTAATTTAAAATTTGAATCCTCCCTCCTAACATCACCACAAACCTCAAATGAACCTTTATCAATAATTCATACCATTTTTTTATCTTAGGTGATACCCTATATTGAAAAAGTATTGAAGGAACCCTTTTGAGATTTCTTAACCCTAAGGAAGCTTTGATTGCTTTAACTAAGGTACACAATATAATTTTTGGTGTGCATTCTAGTGGTATGACCTTTGCCAAAAAATTGCTAACGATTGGGTATTCTTGGGCTACAATGGAGAAGGGAGATTATGACTATGTCTGAAGATGTTTGCAATGTCAACAACATGAGGACCTCATCCATGCACTTGTTTGGGAACTTTGACTGATTATAACACCCTGGCCCTTTTCACAATGGGGGCTCAATCTCATTAGAAAAATTTCACCCACCTCATCTAATGGACACAAGTTAATTATCACTGCTACGGAGTACTTCACAAAGTGGGTAGAGGCCATCCCCATGAACCATATCACAAGAAAGTAGATTGCCAAGTTCATCTTGAACTACCTTATCTGTCATTATGGTGTTCCTCAAGACCTTATCTCAGATAATGGAACACCCTTCAAAAACTAGAATGATCATGAAATATGCCAAAAATTAAATATCCAACATCGCTTTTCCATATACTACCCCCAGGGTAATGACAAAGATGAGGCTATGAATAAAACCATCTTAAAATCCTAAAGAAAATAGGCAATAGAGTTGGTTATGACTAGCACCTATAGCTAAATCCTGCCTTATGGGCCTACCGCATGAGTATCTATAGGCCTATAGATGCAACTCCTTTTTTCGTGGTCTATAGATTAGAAGTCATTCTTCCCATTAAGATTGAGCTCCCATCCTTAAGAATCTTTTTGCAAAGTATCATTATTGATGAAGAATATCAAGTGTCATGCTTGAATGAGCTAGAACTACTAGATGAGAAGAGAATAGATGCTTTATATAACCTAGAGGTCTATTATGACTATGTCAAAAGGATCTACAATAAGAAGATCAAAAATTGGTCATTACAAGTTAGAGAGCTTGTGTTGAAATAAAACCAAAAGAATGTGCCAAATCTAGATAGTAAGGGAAAATTTGAACCCAACTAGTTGGGACCCTTCATCATCGTGGAAAGTTACAATTTAGGAGCATATCAACTATCTACACCCGAAGGTGAGCATCTAGAGGAGCCCATCAACAACTCCCATCTCAAAAAAAATTATGCCTAAGCTTGCTAGGCATAAAAACAAAAAAAATCAAAAAATATAAAAATCCAAAAAGGTTTAGAAAAAGCATTGAAAATAGTAAAGGAAAAATCATCCTCTAGTGAAAACCACTTCAGTGATGCTTTGGACAAGTACCTTTGTGAAAACCTAGCAAACAAGTCCCTTATGTAGATAAGCAATTTCCATCCACCATGGATTCTTCATTTTTTTTTGTATCACCTACCATCACCTTCTATCACCGCCCATCACATTCCATTGATACCTCCATCATCTATCCTCATCCACATCATATCTTGATCTTGTGTTAGTATCATGTGCTCTCCTAGTACTACTTGGCACATTCCTAAGGTCAGTTTGTCCTACCTGTATTGAGGTAGTCTATTGCATCAGGCTGGGGGCATGTTATTTAACCTAGACATGAATGAATTTGTGTATATTCTTGAAATCTTCCTTAATATGAAAAAAAACCAAAAAAAATCATAAAATCCTTCAAAATTCATAAAATCATCAGAAAATTAAAAAACATCCAAAAGATATCAAAAATCCCAAAATAACTCAAAATTCAGAACAAGTCAAAAATAGAGTCATCATGTCAAACTACGTGGTCTCTACATGTATAATGTAGGTAAGGTTAATCTTTGATCTGCCCCTGAGGCCCCTAGGATAGGTCCTTAGGTTAGGTTCTTGGTCAAAATCTCAAAAAACACAAAAAATATTGGAAAATTTGAAAATTAAAACATTTGTAAAACAGCTCAAAAATCCCGAAACAACCTCAAAACATTTTAAAATACAAAAAACATTCAAAAAACCAAAAACATCCATCTCATTCCAACATTCACTCATAATAAGAATCCACTCATAATATATAAATCATCACTTTCATCCTTTGGAAAAACAATCGGAAACAAGCTTAGCAGTTAAAAGTGAAAACTCAAGTGTCAAGATCTCAAGTCTAGGTCAATAGGTAAACAAGTTGCTCAACTCTTCACATCAATTTTCTATCATCCAATTAGTTCCAAAATCATTTGATAACATCATGTTCCAAGCTGCATCCTTCCTAGAGTGGGCATCAACATCAAGCATTATCGTAGTTTAGACTTGGCTAGAGGTATGAGAAACATTGGCTTGTTTGTTTACCTGACCTTTTCTTTTGATTTATCTTAATGTGCTCATTCCGATGATCTCTCGATGATGTCTAATCAAACAATTTAGAGAGAAAATAATGGGGCATTGATCATTATCTTTTTTCTATTGTGTTTGTTGGATATTGTTGTAATATAACCTTGGTCATGCTAATTTTGTTCGATTTGTAGGGAGGATGTTTTGCATGCCTTGTTGACTATTATATTGGGAGGTTTTACCTTTCTATTTTTTTGGTCTGAGATGTTTGAAATTTCTAAAGTACATCCTAATAAGGTTTTGTATGTTAGGTATGAACAAGAATACTCCTATCTATTTGTTGAGTCAAAGTGCATCTCACTAGATACCATGTCATCCTAGTTGTTTGTACCTTGATACATAGTATCTATGTGTGCTATCAAAAATAGGGAATGTTATTCTCTTTACATCCCCCATCCCTGGATAAGAAATACATCATCATCATTCATAATCATATCTAATAAAGTCTTGATGACTCATAGACTTGTTGGACTTCTGCATCATCTCGGATTCAAGTGTTGATCCCTCTTATTCTTATATCCTCTTTCATGCAACTAACGTCATATCATGAAATTCACCTTCTTACATACTCACACATATCATCATAATAGGAAACATCATCCATCTCACATGCATTGCATAATCATTTAAATTGTTTAGGATAATATAGATTTCTTATTATAAGCATCTTAAAACATCTCATTTGCATCATCATTATCATATAGATCTATTAGTCTAACCATTCATAAATCCATCTTGAACCTCTTTGTCCTAAGATCAACCCTAAAATCAATTTTTTTTCCTAATCTCTCGAGGCTGTAGTGTACTAGCATACTTCCTTCCACTGGGGCATCCAAAAAAAATTAGAGAGTTTTCAAACTTTGAACTCATCAAGGTTATTCTTTGAAGTAATGTAGAAGGTACATTGCTTCAAATTGGGGAAAAATGTACAAATGCAATTAATCCTAACTAATATAGTGCATCCAATTCTGATCAATTATCATTAAATTACTCTATTAATCAAATAAAATAGTTTATTGGATTAATTCAGCAATGTTCATCTAATTTAATTAAATGGATCAATTCATCCCCAAAGGACTCTTCTTTTATTAAATAAATCAAATTCACTAACCCACTCAAAGTTAATTAAATTATGAATTAATTAACTTTAATCACCTCCTAACCTTCATTACCCATTCTCTAGGTTTTGACTTAACCTTGGTCTAACCTAACCCTTGATTAACCAACCCACTTGCACATGAAAATAGTTTCTTTTAATTAACTAATTACCTCATTTATCCTCTCAAAAGAATATTCTAAGGAATATTCCCTCATTAACTCCCTTTATTTTACTTTCTTACCCAAACAATTTCCCTCTGAAACATCTCAACCGCATGCATTAACTCCTCTTACATCTTCATTTATGCTTCTTACATCCTCTCACATCTTCAACCATATGCATTTATTTCTCTTCCATCCTCCTTTCATCTTGCACATTCCCCAAAATGTGCACCACCTTCATCCAATAGATTGGAGACAATTGTCTCAATATCATTGGCTTTGTTTTAATCTCATTGACACTCTTGCCTTCTGGGAAAGTTGGTGTTTCTGCCACAATAGGTTTTTCTTCATGCACATATGGCATTGGTTCTTGCATATTTAATCTTCTCAACATTCCAACTAGTGTAATGGGAGTACCTGGCTCACTCATTTTATCTGATGAAAATACCAACCATAGCCAATTTTGCAAGAAAAACAATAACCACAACCTTCAGAGAAATTTCCACACACAAATAATGAAAACCCCAACAACAGCAGACATATAATACTACTGAAGCATAGCAACAATACTACATGCATGCACACTTACATACCAAAAGATATCAGACAACCAACTTTGTGAGAATTCATTAAGCACTCATAATTCACTCCTCCGATACCTATTATAGTTGTTTTTTCACCTTGATGAATGTACATGATTGAACAAACTACATAAAATCCTCATTAAATAGAGGGTTTGGAGGAAAGTTGCATTTAATGGCTATCTTTGTTCACTCGCATGAGCAAAAAAAACCACTGCATGTTGAATCTCAGTATTCCATCGTCCAAGATTTATAACTCGATCAAAAAGGCTCATTAAGGATTGTCACTTTCTTTATTGATTGTACTTAGAAATAGTGATGAGGTGCTTTAAAGCTGTCATATAATAATTCACTGTCAATCTTGATAATCACGGGAAGATCTTCACCATAAAAAAAATCAAATCTCCCTATTGGATGTTCTGGTAGTGTTTCTGATATGTGGTTGTCTTTGAATTCAACACTATTAGCATTGATGATTATGAAGGCTGTATATGTCGAGGATATTGAGAAAATTAGAATAAATATCTTGCAGGTAGTCTGTGACACTGTGAAGATCATAATGGTGGAAATTTGTGTACGTAGATAATCAGAAGTCATGCATCAAAGGGTTTGTTGTTGAGCCTATCTAGTATGATATTTGAAAGTTTTAGTGGTATGCATCACTATTGGAGAAAGTTATGAGTTTCTAAGTTTCTACATGTATTTTATTTCTGTAGCAGGTGCTTCTAGAAGAAGAGAAAGCAATTCTGGTAAATTGAGTTGTTGTGTATGTTGTTCTGATGTTCAATGACGTTTCTTGATCACACTCTATCATTTTGGTATGTCTGCATTGATTCGTGTGCTCGTGATCAATGATTTTCCTTTGTGTGTTCGAAGTTTTCATGTTCTTGGACGACATGATGGTGGTAGCATGTTGGAGATCCTTATGGATAAATATTTTATTGTTTGGTGTTTTTGAGGATGTTTATTTAGGTCTTCATTATGATGTGATTGACTTAGTTTGGTGCACATTGAGATTTGTTCTTCAATTGGGTTGACAGTTGCAATTTGTTCTTTATTTGTCACTGACAAAGTTGTTGATGTATATTCATGTAGCGGATATACAAGAGCGATTATTTCTTCATTTTGAAGTGTGTGTGTGTGTGTTCTCTATGTTCGATGAATGTATGAAAAATTTGTGACTAAAGATCAGATCATTTGATTTCAGAGCAGAGTGTGAAGAAGATTCAGGGAAGCGTGAAGAAGTGTTTTTGTGCCTAACCAGAACTGTCATCATGCTTTTGTAGAAGCTAAATTCTCAGTTCACCCTCATTAGATGGATTTAATCTGATTATTTTATGTAAGTTAGTGAGCCTTCCCTTTCAGCAGTGAGCTCTAGACAGTGTTCCTGAATGCATGTGCATTCCCTATTAACTTTTTCATTATATATCTAACAGGTTATAATCTTGTGGACTAACATCCACCATGTTTTTTCCCCTAACAGGGTTTCAACGTATAAAATCTTGGTTTTCATATGTTTTTGATGTGTTTTTGATTTATGCTTTTACTATTAATTATCAAATCTAAGATTAAAGGTTGATTATAGTTGAATTTAAGTTTAAATTCTGTAACAACTTATTCACCCCGCCTCTCAGTTGTCTATCTTTGTTTCTCCAATAATTGGTATCAGAGTTGGTTCCTTTGAAGAAGTTTAATAACTTGAGGTTATCTGAGATGGCATCATATAAGAAGGATAGTCCCATATTCGATGGTACAAATTAATCTTTCTGGAAAGTCAGAATGGAGTGTCATTTAAAATGCATTGGTGAACCCTTCTGAAATATTACAAAAAATAGATATAATATTCCTTAGAATGGTCCCACTATTCCTGATGAGATCAAAGAAGCTGAAAATAATATTAGGGCTATAAAAGCATTGCCAAGTGCTTTAACAAATTCAGAGATGACAAATGTGATAGGTCTAAAGACAACATATGAGATCTGGATAAAATTGGAGACATTGTATGAAGGATATTTACAAGTGAAGATTGCTAAGTTAACAAGTCTGAAAGGCAAGTAGGAGAAATTAGAAATGAGTGAAGATGACAACATTGTAGCTTTCATGCAAAAGAAAAATGAACTAGTGATGGGTATTAGATGTGTTGGTGGAGTTATGGAAGAATATGAGATTGTGGCTAAAGTACTAAGATCAGTGCCTGCCTCTTACAAAAAAAAATGTCATGCTATTGAAGAGCTCAAAATAGTAAAAAATGCGACAAGAGACATGTTGATTGGTAAAATAGCTACCTTTGAGTTGAGTGAATTTGGTGAGTCTACTCCTAAGATATAATCTGCATTTTAAAGCTACTATATCTGGAAAAATCCAACAAAGATATGATCTAAGAGAAAGTTCCAGAAAGACATTCAAGTATGAAGATGAGATGAGACAAATTGAAGATGAAGAAAGAGAGCTAGAAGAAATAGAAGCATGGATTGTGAAAAGAGAATCTAGAGGACATCGTAAGTACAAAGTAAATTTTCCTATTAAATGTTTCTGTTGTAGTAAGATAGGTCATTTTGCATCAAGATGTCCTGAAAGAGTTTCTAAGTATAAACCTGAAAATCTAGATTTCAAAAGAAATTTTATTATGCTAAAGAAGGTGTTACTGATGATGAATCTGATAAAGAAACTGGAAATGAAGATTGATGGGTATTCATTGCTATCAAGGAAAATGGTATGGTGTCCACTAAATCTACTAACAATTAATCAAATATTGAGAAAGCTCTTGTAGCCAAAATTGTTGAAAAGGATAAATGGGTGATTGATAGAAGATGCTCACATCATATGACTGGTGACAAAAGAAAGTTTCTAAGCTTGGAAAAGTATGAAGATGGTGTTTTAAGATTTGGAGATAACAATGTTGGTGTGATTTTTGGCAAAGGCACTATTTCTCTTGGTGGTAAATGTAATACTGATGATGTTCTTTATGTTGAAGGATTGAAAAATAACTTGTTGAGTGTTTGATAGATGGAAGACAAGGGATACAATATTCAGTTCAAAGATGGTAAGTGTAGGATATTGGGAAGCTCTAGAAATTTAATTTCTTCAAGTACAAAGACAAGAGGTAATATTTTTAACTTGAGTGCTACTAGTGAAAACTGCTTAATTTCTCAAGTTGATTTTAGCTAGTTATGGCATAGGAGGCCATGTCATGTAAATTTTGATAACATTGTCAAAGTGAACTACACTCAAGCAGTCAAAGATCTACCTAAGTTAGTCAAGCCTACTAACACTATGTGTAAGGAATTTCAGATGGGAAAGTAGACAAGAATTTACTTTAGGAGAAAAAAACATCATTCAAATGGAGTGTTGGAGTTGGTTCATACTAATCTATGTAGTACATCCAGAATCAGAAGTCTACAAGGAGAAAGGTACTTTATGTTGATTATTGATGATTACTCTATGATGATATGGGTTCCTTTCTTGAGAGAAAAACATGAAGCACTAGAAAAGTTCAAATGTTTCAAGGCTTTAGTAGAAAATGAAAAGGTTTGAAGGTCAAATGCTTAAGATCAGAAAAAGGTGGTGAATTCACTTCCCGAGAGTTCAATACATTATGTGAATATCATGGAATCAAAAGATAGTTATCCGCTCCTCAGACCCCTCAATAGAATGGAGTTGTTGAGAGGAAGAACAAACAAATTCTAGATGTTGCTAGAACTATGATGTTCGCAGGTAATGTTCCTCATATCTACTAGAGAAAAGCTATAAGCACTATTGTATACACTATCAACTAGGTAAATGTTAATGGTAAATCTGGTAGGACTCCTTTTGAGTTGTGGTTTGGTTATAAGCCTATTGTTAAATATTTCAAAATATTTGGAAGTAGACATTATACTAAGAGAGATGAAGATATTGGAAAATTTGATGCTAGAAGTGATGAAGGAATCCTTCTGGGTTACTCTACTAAGGGAAAAGCATACCGGTCCTACAATAGAAGATTGAAGAAAATAGTTGAAATTGCAAATGTCAAAGTTGATGACGACACTATTAGATCATCCAGATACTGTGGATATGATTCAAATGACCAACAAGATAGTACTGATAATGGAAGAATGCGCAAACATATAATCAAATTTAAATTGTTCTGGTGAATCAAGAGAATCATGAAGAAGAAGCTAGTGGAAGTACAAAAGAGAGAATCCAAAAGTTCCAAGGTATGTAAAGCTAAATCATTTTAAAAATCAGATTATAGGAGACAAGAACAAAGGTGTGTAGACTAGAAGAAGAATTGTAGAAGAATAAGGCCTAATTTCCAAGACTGGGCCTAGAAATTGCAATGAAGCATGTAAAAGATGAATATTAAATGAAAGGAATGAAGGAAGAACTAATGGTGATAGAGAAAAATTATACATGGACTCTTGTTCCTAGATCTTAGGATAGAAATGTGATTGGAACCAAATGGGTCTTTTAGAATAAGTTGAATGAACAAGGTGAAGTCATAAGAAATAAATCAAGACTGGTATGTAAAGGATACTCAGAAATGGAAGGTATTGATTTTCAAGAAACCTTTGCCCCTGCTGCCAAAATTGAGGCTGTAAGGTTATTTCTTGCTTATGCTACTTTCAAAAATTACAAAGTCTATCAAATGGATGTGAAGTCAGCATTTCTAAATGGTGAGTTAGAAGAAGAAGTCTATGTTGAGTAACCAGATAGATTTCAATTGATTGATGAAAAAGATATGGTTTTTCGGTTGAAGAAAGCATTGTATGGACTCAAACAAGCCCCTAGAGCTTGGTATGCAAGACTGGATAAATACTTGTTGAAGCTTAGATTCAACAAAGGTACTACTGACAACAATTTGTATTTCAAGATGGATTAGGACAAAGAATTGATTATTGAAGTTTTTGTTGATGACATTATTTTTAAAGTTGATGATGACTTATGCATGAAATTTTCTAATGAAATGAAAAGTGAATTTGAGATGCCAATGATAGGAGAGATGAAATTATTTCTAGGATTGAAAATAACTCAGTTAGATGATTGAATTTTTGTATCTTAGTCCAAATATGTAAAAGAGTTACTGAAAAAGTTTGTCATGGAAGATTCAAAACCAGTTGGGTATATGCATGATCATCATGGAAAAAACAGGCCCTTAAGTGGCAATAAAATTCGAAAAAATCAAAGTTAGGCAACTTGATGTAAAAACTTGAATAAGTTTTCTATATTATTTCAAAAATATGTAAGAATAGAATTTGTAGAAAATTGAATGTAGTTTCTAAACTGCTAGGTTTATTTAGAAAAAAAAAAAACTATTTGGTGAAAATTTAAAATTTCAATGTAGTAGTACTTAAATTTTAGGGAAAAAATAAGAAGTAGGTGTCTTCCTGACCACCCTAACCACAATAAAATGATAATGTTTTTTTTGAATATTTTAGATATAAGTAAATGACTCATGACCTGATGTGATGCATATTTTTTTGTAATTTTTTTTCAAGTAAATAATTAATTATGATGTTTTATTAAAACTTTTAAAAAATATAAAAACTCGTACATCTAACAACCTTAACTTGGTCAAAACTTCATGATTTTTTTTTTTTTTTATCCTATAGTATGCAAATTATAGAATGTGACACATGTTTTGGATTCAATAAATGTGATACCATTTGAAAGCTATAGATTTTTTTCAATCAACCTATCAATTAGGACTTTACACGTAATTCAAATAGAAAATGAATAATAATTATTTAATAAATTCAAAATAAAGCATAATTTATATTGGTGGAAAGTTGAGAATCTCCTTTAAAAACCCTTTTCGTTTCATCAATTTTGGGTTTAAAAAAAGTTGTCAGCCACATGGGCGATCATATCACTTACATATCACCAATTTTTGGCCCATCATGATCCTACACATGCCCAGTTGGTGTACCCATGGTAACCGAATGCAAGCTAACACAAAATAATGATTCTCCTAAGGCTAATCAAACAAGGTATAGGTCAGTGATTGGTGGATTTCTATATTTGACTCAGATTGGACTAGACATTATGAATCCTAGGTGCATGGTTGCTAGATATCAAGCTGATCCAAAGGAATCACACGTGACTGCAATAAAGATAATTTTTAGATATTTAAAAGGAATAGTTGATTTTGGTCTTTGGTATCCTAAGGATAATGATCTTACTCTGAATGCCTCTACATATGTAGATTGGGTAGGAGATGTAGATGACAGGAAAAGTACAAGTGGTGGTGCATTCTTCTTAGGGAAGAATTTGGTGTGTTGGCTAAGTAAAAGGAAGAATGACATTTCCTTATCTACTGCTGAAGCAAAATATATTGTTGCTGCAAACAATTACACTCAAGTATTATGGATGAAGTAGATGCTGAGAGATATTAGAATTTAGTATGATGAGCCTATTTCTATATTTTGTGGCAATTCAAGTGCCATAAACATTTCTAAGAATCCGTTGTTACACTCAAAGAAAAAATATATATCTATAAAGTATCACTTTTTGAGAGATACACTCAGATTGGAATATGTACCCACTAAGGAAAAAATTGAAGATATATTTACTAAACTATTTCCTAAGGATAATTTTGAGTATCTCAGAGGAAAGTTAGGGGTGATTTCCCCTCCTAACCTAAACAAAGATGCAAGTATTTGCATCAATTTGTGCACTCATAGTTAGATCTTGTTTCAGATTGATGTTGTGGTGATTGCTACTCAAGGGGAGTAGTCAAATGATTCAGATATATGGTTCCTAGCTTGTGTACCTTTTCCATTGATGTGAAAGCGAGAGAAGTATAATGTGAAAAAACTTGTACTGTAAGGAGGAGAAGTGTAGAACAAAGAGGGAGGAGAGTACTATGTGAAAAGCTAGTTGTGTTAATGGTATTTTTCACATCATATATTGCCATCATTGCCAAAGGGGGAGATTATTGGACGTTGTCATTGTGTTTCTAAAATGTGGTTGTCATTGATGTCAACACTATTAGCATTGATGATTCTGAAGGCTATATATGTTGAGGATATTGAGAAAATTAGAATAAATATCTTGTAGGCAGTCTATGATGCTGTGAAGATCTGAATGGTGGAAAGTTGTGTACGTTGATAATTAGAAGTTGTGCATTAAAGGGTTTGTTTATGAGCCTATCTAGTATGTTGTCCAAAAGTTTCAATGGTACGCATTAAGATTGGAGAAATTTATGAGTTTATGAGTTTCTAGATGTATTTTGTTTCTGTAGCAAGTGTTTCTAGGAGAAGAGAATGCAATTCTAGTAAATTGAGTTGTTTTGTATGCTCCTATGATGTTCAGTGATTTTTCTAGATCATTCTCTAACATTGTGGTACGTCTGCATTGATCTGTGTGCTAGTGATCAAATATTTTCCTTTGTGGTTCAAATTTTTCATGTTCTTGGCCGATATGATGGTGGTAGCATGTTGTGGATCCTTATGGATTAATATTTTATTGTTTGGCATGCTTAAGGATGTTTATTTAGGTCTTCATTATGATGTGACTGACTTAGGTTGGTGTGCATTGAGATTTTTTCATGAATTGGGCTGATAGATGCAATTTATTCTTTATTTGTGGCCGATAGAGTTGTTGATATAAATTCATGTAGTGAATATATAAGAGCAATTATTTCTTCATTTTGAAGTGTGTGTGTGTGGTGTGTATGCTTGGTGAATGTATGAAATTTTTTTGAATAAAGATCAGATCATTTTATTTCAGAGCAGAGTGTGAAGAAGATTGAGTGAAGTGTGAAGAAGTGTTTCTATGCCTAACCAAAACTATCATCAAGCTTTTGTAGAAGCTAATTTCTCAGTTCACCTTCATCAGATGGATTTAATATGATTATTTTATGTAAGGCAGTGAGCCTTCCCTTTGAGCAGTGAGCTCTAGGCAATATTCCTGAATGCATGTGCATTTCCTATTCATTTTTTCATTATACTTCTAATAGGGTTGTATCAATGGGTTATTTTGAGGTTTTGGATTTAGCATGATTAAATTAAATAAAACACAAAGAATATTCTGAAGCACAAAGAAAGCATAAAAAATAACTATTATTCTTGATATTCATCGCAAATTCCATGATTCACCTCCATAACACCTCCTAGTTTGCAGCATATGATTGTTGCCCTCAGATTTGTGTGTGTGAGAAAATTGACTATGTCATTGTCCTATGCAAGTTTTGAAGGATTTGAATGATGAAAGACTATGATAAATGATTATGCTAAAATTCAAAGTGAATTATACATTAATGAAGTGGTCTCTAATAATGAAGTGGTCCCCTCAAATTGTGAGAACAACTGACATTCCATAAAAAATGTATTTTTGCACGAATGGATGAGATTAAAAGCTTCCAAAGCCTAAAATCAATGTACAAGATTTCATGTGACAATCCCTAATTAGGGTTAGGGAATATTGTTAAATGAGTGGCCATGATGTCATTTGTTAAAATAAAATTGGCGGTCGAGAATAAATGTGATAATTAGTCAAAAAGATAAAGATTTTAGAAAATCAAGAAGATAAAGAGTTGAACTGAAAAGCAGATTTGAAAAATCAAGAATTTGCTCAATTACTTGGTTTTTAGAAGAAGATTACCATTTTGAATTAAATTAATTCAAAATAAGGATTTTATGTGACAATAAATAATCTTTTTCAGATTATTTACCAAAATGAAGTGATAGTTAATAAAATGAAATCATTTTAAATAGTTTCATTTATTTAAAATGAGAGAAATGTTAAATTAAGTAATTAAATAATTAAACATAATTATTTAACTTAGAGGATTATGAACGATAATTAAATAAATTAATAAATTCATTTAATTATGAGAATTAGTGACATATTAAATAAACAAATAAAATTCATTTATTTAATAATTAGGAAGAATAAATGGATAAAGGTAATTAAATAAATTAATAGATTTATTTCATTGTAAAAAGACAATAGACAATTTATGACATATTGAATAAATAAATATAATTTATTGATTTAATAATCATGAAGAATACAATAGACCTGAATTAATTAAATAATATTGAATTACTTAATTAATAGTCGCATGTGGACCGAGGACATAATTAAATTTCATAATTATGCTAGGATGAAAGTGATAAAAATAGAGTTTGTGGGCCTAGGTCATTTTTATGTGTCTACATTTTCCCCTCTTTGTGATAATGCAGCTTGTTGCATTGTGGCAAAGAAAATAAGTAAAAAATGTGCCCCAGTGCAAAATTGGATGAGGAAGAATGATGAGGAGTGTTGTGGTATGCCCCCTCGAGAGGACAGACAAGTTCCATGACCATGGGTGTGCTCTCAAAATGGATGAGAAAACTAGAATATGAAGAGACAAAGAAATGATAGAGTAAAAGATATGGATGATGATATGGATGCAATTCCTATATGAGATGAGCAAGAGAAGATGACAAGACAAAAGGAGATGCATGTTAGTTCCTAGACCAAATCCTTCAACACCTTACCATAGGACTTTCATATTTATTGCTCTTAATCATCATTGGGCAGATTATTGTTATGACCAACAAACACCATGATATGACATAAACCAAGGTGTGCAAGTTCATACCATTACATAAGACAAGTAGTCACAGACAAGGATGATCAGGACTCATACTAAGAGTGCAATTGCCCCAGTCTTTTTGTCATAACCAACCACAACCAAAAAAAGAGATAAGAAGGACAAGCCATGAAACGTCGTTGCTTTTCCAAATCCTATTTCAAGGAAATCCTTGAGAAAATAGCAACATGATTGCCAAAATAACAAAAAAAAATCCATTATCATGATACGTCGCTATTTTTCTAAACCCCGAAGTCAGGACATCGCTGAGAAACTAGTAACATGAGTGTCAAAATACAAGACAAATGTCATGAGACATCATTGTTTCTCTACATCCTATTGTCGGGATCTCGCTAAAAAACTAGTAACATGATGAAAAAGCCAAAGGACAATAGACATGAAATAAGGACAGCCCATGAAATGTCGTTGCTTCTCTAAATCCTGTTTCTAGGATATCCTCGAGAAACTAGCAACATGATTGCCAAGAGAACAAAATAAAGCCATTGTCATGATACGTTGTTGTTTTTCTAAATCCCGTAGTCAGGACATCCCCAAGAAACTAGTAACATGAATTTCAAAACACATGACAAGCTCCATGAGACGTCGATGTTTCTCTAAATCTTGTTGTCGGGATCTCACTGAAAAACTAGTAACATGAGTGTCAAAAGATAAGACAAACATCGTGAGACATCATTGGTTTTCTAAATCCTATTGTTAGGATCTTGCTGAAAAACTAGTAACATGAGTGTCAAAAAACAAGACAAACATCATGAGACGTCATTGTTTTGTAAATCCAGTTGTTAGGATCTCGCTAAAAACTAGCAACATGAGTATCAGAATACAAGACAAACATCATGAGATGTCGCTATTTTCTAAATCTTGTTTTCAGGATCTCGCTTAAAAAATAGTAACATGAGTGTCACAAGACAATACAAACGTCATGAGATGTCGCTGTTTCTCTAAATCCTATTGTCGAGATCTCGTTGAAAAACTAGTAGCATGATAAAAAGGCCAAAGATAGGGGCCAAGTTTTTGGTTTGATGATGCCAAGATGAGGAGTGCTGAAGATTGCCATATTTAGGAAGGATACATCCTAAATAATGTTGATGTCAAGAGGATTGATCCCCAAATGCCAAAAGCAGTCTCTCAAAATGCCAGGTGACAGTGATAATTCCTATGAAGGACACATCCTAAGTCATAAATGATGGAGGTTGTTCTTCAGAAGGACACATTTGAAAGAACATTGATGTCGAGAGGATCCCTCAAAATGTTAGATAATGGTGAGGACACCTAGGAAGGACACATCCTAAGGCATAGATGATAGAGGCTATTCTTCAGAAGGACACATCTAAAAGATACTTGTTGATCCAGTATTTTGCATGTAGCAACAGTCTTATGGGAAACTTAGCTAATGGGGGAAATTGTGTGCTAGCTAAGTGACCTCTGGGATTTTACCGAAGCTCACTCTTTGTTTAGTGGGTGAAGTAAAAAGGTTAGGAGATAGCAGGAATGTAAAATTTACACTATAGGTGATGCGCCAAAGTCTTTAGAGAACCTTACTAGAGCACAGCGCAGGATGCAAAAACCCGAACCACTAGATTGCTATTAATTAAGATAATTTTCTCAAAAACACTTAAATCACAAGAGTACCTTCCACTTTCACATAATATAATCTCCACATAACCTTGAGCTAACACAGAAGAGTTGAAATAAACATGGTCTATATTTATTGAGTTATGGAAAAATCACAGAAAGCTGAAGAATAGGCATTCATGAAATAAAACAAGATAACGACACAGAACAATAGTTTCATTATATGCACGAATAAATAGAAAGGCCAAAATTGTTTGGCATAGTCTAGAGTCTTCAAATTCAATAAACCAATTACAAAGGCCTTCTTCCTAGTGCTCAAGAGTTTTTGCAAAACTTAACCAACAACCAAATAAAAGAAAACATGGCCATATTTATTGGCCAGTCCACCACCTAGAAATGCATTCAGAGAAGAGAAACCCACGCATAGAGATCGATGGACCAGATCAACTCGAGCCATCACAACAATCATCAACCGGCCAGAAGCATTCTAGCGAGGCCACGACATAGAACGAAAAACCACATAGCAACAAGAGAGGACAATCAGCAATAGGTGAGTACAAAAGGTCCAACCACATTTCTAAGGTAACTGGCACAAAAGAAATCACCACATGTCGCTCAGACAAAGCCCAGCAAAAATTTGAAAAAATGCCCAGCAAAAATCTTTGAGAGAGAGCCACGTGGAACGCTCTGAGCAAAATAAAGTATGAGGCAGGGACAATTCAGAAAATAGCTAGAGTGAGCCACGCGGCACGCAGAAGGAGATTGTCAAAAAGTGAAGCATAGGAAAAGTGAAAAGTTTCGTGAGGAAGTCACATGGAGCACTCTAAGGTCAGTGAGCATTTGAAAAATAAGGTGCAGTTGTGAAGGTAAATAAAAAAATGCAAAGGCTTTGACATTTTTTTTTGGATAGTTTGGTGACTCATAGGGGCTTTTCGCTCGCAGAATGGAGAACCCTAGAAACTTTGGTTTAGCATAAAAAATGCTCACAACCTCGAGAGGGCGGCCTGTAGATTGGTCCATAATTTTTTTGATGGTGTAGAGAGAGTTCACAGATGCTCGTGAGCTAGTCTGAGATCAATAATTGCTTTGAAGGGAAATTCGCCTGATACTTTTGCTTCCAATTTCAATTGGAACAAAAGCTGTGCCAGCTGATGCCCGATTCCCTTGATTTCTTCGGCAATCGAAGATTGATCAAAAGTTCTGGAAGACAGAAAGGTCTTGCTTCTTCTCTTCGATCATTGCAACAATATGCTCCACGCCCGCTACCGCTTGGTCTGCAATGAAAGGCGAAGGGAGGCCTCTCTGAGTCAAGTAGGAAAACTTCACCTGCATGTCACTGGTAACTTGGTTTAACCAAGCTCTGCAATCTGCTACTTGTTGAATGGCCTCATGCATGGAGATGAGGCTACTCACACCCAAAGCTATTGTCATTTGGTAATTGATTCCCACGCCACTCAATGCTTCATCTGAAGCAGTATACAACTTACCCAATAAAATTCTAGCCTCTGGAGCTTTGTCAGAAGTTAACTCCTGAACCTACTGTATCGATTCACTTACTATCCCACAGAGGCTAGCCGCTTGTGCCATAAACTTTAAGGTGGGCTAAAGAGTAAAGCACAAAGCCTTCACCTTTTCCTAGTATGATGCATGCAACTCCTTGGCAATTTCCAATGATCTCATCTGGGGCACGAGGGGTTGGGTCTTTAGGGTAGCCAATTCTGCCTCACTGCTACTCAAACACGCCTTTACCTCGGACAAACTTCTATCCAGTGCTACTAGCTGGTCTTTCAGAGTGAGAACCTCCTTTTCCTTTTTTTCCATGGCCAATTCAACTTGCTTACTCTTTTGAATTTCCAACTCTAGGTTGGCATTCACTTCAGTAATTTCAACAATGGTGTTCTACCAGAGCTCTTTCATTCCCTCAGTTAGCAGGTTAGACTTAGCGCGAAATTTCTCTTCATTTGCTTGGCCCTGCTCGACCGCCTGCTGGAGTCTCAGAACGATCTCTATGCTCAAATCCTGCAATTCCTTGATTTTAATTTCGAAGGTACCCCTCTCTTTCTCTAGCTGACCTATTTCGTTCTGCTGGGCTTTAAATTTGTTCACCCAGATGTCGACTTTGCCTTTGAGCTCTACAATCTAGTCATCCTTCTTCTTCGCCTGCTGGCTGAGTTTGAGAAAATCAATGGTCACTATTATTTGGGTCTCCTCCATCAGCTCAACTTTATCTTGCGGGCGGGCCTGCTGCAAGTCCAACTCGATACCATTCACAGAATAATCACCTAACAGTATTTCACCTAATGCTTTGATCACATTAGGAGTGATCTTCACAAACATCAAGGAATTCTGACTTTCATTGAAAATGATTCGCAAGTGGGACTCTGCTTGCCTGGTTGCGTCTTTTTGTCTTTTTTTTTTTATTCGGTTGGTGTGGGCACTTTTATTTGCATCAACCTGCAAGAAATATTCCTAGGTCGGAATACCCAGTCTGCTAGCAAAAGAATACTTCTGAGGGATGGCCAGTTGGAAAGATAGTGTATCTGACGCATCAAAAGTCTTGTTGGGTTGTGTTATAATAGCTAGGGAGAATGGTGGGATGAATTGGTTGCTTGGAGGGGATAATAGTGAAGTGTAAGGGAAGACTAGAGAATGCTCGACAAATCTAGTGGCAGAAAGAACTGGAATAGAAGAAAAAGAAGGGGTAGATAAAGGAGAGACCAGAGACAGATGAGAGAAGAGGGAGGAAAAGTTACCTGAGGCTCAAGTGGAGATGTAGCTGTGTCGATTGCTTCCTTCATCAACGGTTCCTCTTGTGCACCAGATTTTGCGGTTCGTTGTCGCTTCTTCTCTAGAAAATCATCAAGGTCAAGAATGACCCATCTCTTACCACTGGTAGTCCTTGTTTTCCTCTGTGTTGATTTTGAGGAGGCAGGTGGCTCCGATGTTTGTGCGTGCGACTCTTCCTCCTACACAGGTTGCTTACTAGTATCCTTCTCATGCATTGGTCTTCTAGAAACGACAGAGGGATTCTGTGTTACTTTCTCCTTAGATTCTGTGGTAGCCTCCTCTCTTCTATATTGCTACATGGATGTTGAGTGGTTTGGAGACCTTTCAATATCCGAATGTTCATTTTTTTATATGTCATCAAATCTTTCATCAAGGGCTACTTCATGATGAAGCTTGCCAGCTGCTAGAATCTCCTGTCGGTATACCCAGAAGGCTTGCATCTTCTCGGGCATCCAATAGAGCTTACTCAATTTGGTGACCAGGGAGGGGTTGATCTTCAACTATGGGTTAACCTTCCCCGTGATGTGGTAAAAATTCAGCTATGGCGGTCGACCATCCACTATAGCCAAATACTCAAGGCCAACATATCTACTTAAATTTTCCTCCTCGATGTTCCTCCGGAGGTCCTAGAATGGCCGAGGCGAATTCGGGATCTTGATGCCAACTCCCGATAAACTATTGTCAGGGTTGTAATTCTAGGAATCATCTATTAATACCAACTCGAGGTGACCCAAATTTCAAAGTAGAATCAATGAGGTATCAATCTTCAAGGTCCTCTTTTTAATCAGCGACACAAAACCAAACATGATTGGTAGCAACAAATAGGAGGTTAAGTGTTTTTCCCCCCCAGTAATCATCGTCAAGGGTACATAGTTGCCTCATTGCCTCTAGGGCCAACACTCTATCAGAAAGAAAACGAGGAAGTCAGAAAGGCTCTCGGATGAAACTTGGCATGCGGAGCATGGTGAAATCCAAACCAAAGAACTAGTTATAGGGTGGAGTTAGCTTCCCCAACTAGGACCTCTATCAGGGCGATATGCGTTCAATCATATTTATGCCAGCTTTATCCAAAGCCCTTATAGCTGGGGCTATGAATCAATCCGAAAACACATAATAATCAAAGCTTTTTGAAATGACAAGGGTCTATGTCAAAATCGGCTTTCTTAAACCACCCTTATCAAAAACAGATAGGAACATGGACATCGAAAAGTAATCTGGGTTCTGGTGCAAAATCAAGTTAGCCAGGAAAGATGAATACCTAAACTTAGAGCCAAACCCAAATTCTTGTAATTGCTGCCAAATTCCATCACTAAAAACTCTTGCAAAGTCTAGGAGCGGAGCCTCGCGATTCTTTTTCAGCATAAAGTTGAGGCACATCTGAAACTGAAAAATGCTCTTGTCTGAGTCCAAGCCGCACACCAGCGCTAGCATAGAAGCGATAGAGGAAGATCCACCTTTTAGGACCTTCAAATTACAAGGGAATTTGGGCGGTCTTGAATTACTCGTTTGTTAATTGAGCTCAGAGCGATAAAACTATGACCCTGACTAGAGCTCTCCCCACTTTTGTTGCATTCTTTCCACTTTAAAAATCTCAACCTCATGAGTCAAAAGAAGCGGGATGCACAACATATCTTGTATAGCCTCAGGGCTAATGACTACCCTGAAATTCTTGCCGCTGATAACCCCTGTGTTTGGGTTGAAACGTGCCGCACATGCTACCACAAGCTCTAGGCAAGGGTGTACCAAAGGAACCATGTACATTGTGAGCCCACAAATCATAGCCATTTGTGAAATTGGTCTATCATATGCTTCATTTTTTCACATGCAGCCTCCCTAAGGTTCTTAGGATTGCAAGATAACTCAAGATCAAAGATGTTATCCAAATCCTCCAAGACCACTACTTGATTTTTGTGAGGAACCGTGCTTAATATCTTCTAGTTCACCAAGTGAGTGAAAGGCCAGTTAGGCTTTGTAGGTATGCCTAGAGTGGCATAAGACTCCCCATCATAAAGCTGCACATGGGGTGCATTCTTCATTTGCTCGCTTAATTTTACTGGAGCCAAGATCTATGAAAGGTTCACTGCAATTTCAGCCATTTTCATATTCGCAAGAACTTTTCTACAAACCTTTGGCAAATGGCTTAGCTTTTCTGAAAACTTATTTCTTTTTGTGAATGCCTTAGTTGTTCAATCCTTGGTAACTTTTGCAATAAATATGTTTCTCTACATGCAATAACTTGCCTTTTTGATTTCTCGAGAAAGGTAGTTGAAAAGAGTATGTGCCAGTCATTCATATGAAGTTGCTATTATGCATCGCTAACTTTCATTCATGTGAAAGGATCGCCAACCAACCAAAATGTTCGAGCATTTAATGGGAAACCTCTTGTGTGTGACGGAGCCTGATTTTTCTTGAAAGATGAACCAAGGCAACCTTGCGAACACCCCTATGCAGGCTATTCGCATTAACCGATTTCATTGTATGTATAGGGTACATCGCCCAACAACCCTTTCCCTAATATTTCACTTTGATTCAAATGGGACAGCGGTGCTTTGTGTCGATATTTGGCCTATCTTTGAATGGATGTGGCAACTCA
Organism: Sequoiadendron giganteum; assembly: GCA_007115665.2. NCBI lineage: Eukaryota > Viridiplantae > Streptophyta > Pinopsida > Cupressales > Cupressaceae > Sequoiadendron > Sequoiadendron giganteum. The sequence continues at coordinate 564,274,155 of CM021104.1, read as the reverse complement.
GTAGAGCCAGTTGCAACCTATACCTACATTTTTCTATCACCTCGCATGTTGCAACACTGAAAACCGAGGCAATGTGACAAACTTGGGCCCAATCATTAATCATGATTTTTCCTCGACTAGCGAACCTAAACTAGTCTATAAATTAGACCCTTGGCAGCATATAAAATCATGAAATTTTCTAGCACTCGTAGCTTAGAAAGCTTTCTTTAGGATAGCAAATTTCATTTTAGCTAGAAAAGCAAACAACATGGAAACACCAGTAAGGCTTGTCTGCAAAAAGACTCAGGTTGCCTTCTTTGGTAAAATTAGATGTAGGCATCTAAAATGCATGATAGGTGTGAAGAACCTATTGTATGTGAAGGCGATCAAGTGGGTCCTCGACAAAGACTGTGTGGAGTATGAGGAGCAGTATCGGGTGAATACTAGCATTTGCTCCCACTTTGTCACCTCGCTACTGGACATTAGCATTTCCAAACGCAAAATTCTAAAGCTGACAAAGCGAGTCTTCCCTCGACACTACCTCGGAGGCTTGGAGCAGATTGTGCGTGTGGCCCAATTTGACCGTGGGATTCCCTCGGTTCACAACATTCGCCTGCAGCAACTGCATGGAGGCATTGTTCCAACCAGACCCTTCCTATTCGGGTTGGAGTTGGAGAGTCACGAGGAGCATCATGCTAAGGTCCACGTAGGTTGCTACTTTCTCATGTGTGTGCACTATATTGAACCATTCCAAAGTCTTCAGTGGTATGAAGATTTTGAAAGAATGGTGTTTCCTGATCTCATGTTGCCTGCTGCCATGATTGCTGGTCCTTCCCACAGTTGACTTGAGAATGAATATGATCCCAAATTTTTCCTTTCTATGCTTCAAGCTCCACTCTATAGCAGATATACATTAATATTGATACCAGGCCTCTGGCCCCCCAAAATTATAATGTAAATATTTGGCTATATAAATATAATATATATCTTTTTCAGAAGACCTAGCCCATTTACAATATTTTCTCATTTCTTGCACTGAGAGGATCCAAAACTTAAGTAGGGAAGAGTAATTACATATATGCAAATGTACAAAAACAACACATAGGCAAAATTAATGAAATCTTTTAAGATGTATTCCATTGACTAGAATACTCAAAGCATTTTCTTCCATGTCTTCCAACTTGAAAGAGTTGAACTTTTTACACTGGGAAATTTTGAATGGCCCTTCCCAAAGACTGTAAAATTTTCCATGTTCACTGGGCTTTGCTCCGCGCGCATTGAATTTGAGAACTAAATCCCTACATTGTAACCCTTGATCAGAATCCCTTTTGTCAAACCATTTCTTTACCACCTGCAGGTGGTTATTCATCATTTCCAGGGCGTGTTCTCTTTTCTCTTGCACCTCGAGCAACTCAAAAAACCTCACCTCCATCACTCCATTTTGTTCAATTTCCAAGGACTTGAGCAATTGTAGGGCAAGAATTTCCTTGGCGATAGGCAGTAATGCCTTCTTCCCGTACACCATCTCATAAGGAGATGTCTTCAGTATCTGCTTGGGCATAATTCAATATACCCAGAGCGTTGTCCAGAGGTTCTTATGCCACTCTTTTTGATGTTCTGAGCCTATCCTCTTGATCAACCTGATGAGGTTTTTGTTAGTAGACTCTGCGAGACCATTTCCTTGGGGATAGTAGTTAGAGGAGGTCTTCAGGAACACTCCATATTTTAGTGCGAACTGGCTCATCTTTGAGCTGAGAAAAGCCCTTGCATTATCAGAAATGATTGTTTTAGGCGAGCCGAATCTGGCCACCAGTTCTTCAAGGAAATTAACAATCTCCAATTCTATTGCATTTTTTAAAGGAATTGCTTCTGCCTACCTAGTAAAATAGTCTGTTGCTATTAGTATCCATCTATATCCAGCTGAAGAGAAAGGGTTAATTATCCCAATGAATTCTAAACCCCATTGAGAAAAAGGTTCTTTTACCACTATAGGCCTTAAAAGCATAGCAGCATTCTGTCTCCTTCCGACATAAAACTGACATTCCTTGCAAGACTTAATCAATGAAAACGTATCATTAAAAAGTGTTGCCCAAAAATAACCGACACATATAATTTTAATTATCGTGGTTCTTGCAGAAAAATGTCCTCCGACGGGGCTATTATGGTATTGATCTAAAATCTTCTTGGCTTGCTCCTCATTCACACATCTTAGCAGGATGCCATTTAAATTTATTTTAAATAGGACACCCTCTAAAATAACATAATTTCTATTTTGTAGGTGATAGAAACATCTTTTAAAGGATGGGAGATCAATCGGATACCTTCCCGTCTACATAAAATTTATTCTATCTTCAAGCCAGTTGCTCTGGGAATTCTCTTCATTTATTAACATACGCTCTGGAGCTCCAAGCTCTGTCGCTATTTCACTATTTTCAGTGATATACTCGCATAGTCCTTTTCCCTTGATGGTCTTGATAGGTCTGACTTCAATATCGTATTCTAGGATCTTGGTGATCCAATTAGCTCTTTTCTCAGTGATATCTCCCTCCATGATATACTCTCGCACACTAGGATGTGGTAGGCAAAAAATCACCTTATTATATGATATCAAATGTTGGAACTTCTTAAGCCTCTTAACAATGGCAAAGGCCTACTTTTGTACAAAGTTATACTTTACTTCATACTCTTTTAAAGTTCATGAGTAAAAGGCAATGAGAGATTCTCTTGTATCTTCATCATCCTTTTGCATAAGCACTGTGGCAATACTATTGCCACCACCAAAAACATACATAATGAAATCTTTTGATAGGTCGAGGTTCACCAACATAGGAGCGAAAGAAATTGCCTCCTTTATTAGCTCAAAATATTTTTTGGCTTCCGTCGTCCATTCAAAAATATGATCCTTCTTGAGCATTAAGGTAATAGGTCAAACAATACCTACAAAATCTATAATAAATCGGCTAATAAAATTGACATTACCTAGGAAAAATTGCACACCCTTTTTGTTGACAGGTAACAAGAGTTCTCAAATCGTATCCACTCTTTCTGGATCAATGGCAATGCCTTCCTTGGAGACAACATACCCTAATAACTTTCCTTGGGGAACTCCGAATACACACTTCTTCGGGTTTAAAGAAATCCTGAATTCTTGGCACTTCTAGAAAACAAACTCCAAATAATCAAAATGATTAGCAACAGATTTTGAGAATGTTGTTAAGTCATCCAGATAGATGAGTATAATCTTATGGATCAAATCTTTAAAAACAATGTCCATAGCTCTCTAAAAGGTGGCTTCAGTGTTTGAGAGCCTGAAAGGCATTTTAGCATATGCATACATTCCCCACTTTGTGGTGAACACTGTTTTGTATTGGTCCTCTTCCTTTACCTGAATCTGGTTAGAGCCCGAAAAACCATCCAATATTGAAATTATTTTGGAGCCAACAACAGTTTGTAGAATTACCTCTATTGAAGGGAGGGGATAATGATCCTTTAAGGATGCTCTATTTAAATCTCAGAAGTCTACGCATATGCGTATATCCCCATTTTTCTTCTGGACCAGCACCAGGTTTGACACCCAAGTGTTGAGCTTGATCGAAAACACTATTTGGGATGTGATCAACTTATGTAACTCCTGTGACATGAGGGATTCTATCTTTTGGTTCATAGGTCTTTTCTTCTGGTGAATTGGCTTCACCCCTTCTGACAACTCAATTGTATGCTCGATGATTCTAGGATCATATCCTTTAAGATCATCATATGACCAGGCAACTACGCTCGGATATTCTTTGCAGAAATGCCTTAGCCTATCCTTATTCTTTTAAGAAACTTCTTTTCCGACCTTGAGCTTTTTATCTTCCCTGATATGCAAATTAGTGAAATCACCTTTGTCAGCCACAAGCTTCCTTTTGTCTCTTGTTGCATCATCAGAATCGAATAGGCTTTCTAGAGTGACCGGGCCTCTCGGGACCTTGTTGGATTTCAACTAGATGATTTGATCTCTGTAAGCTTTGGTGATCTTCAGTTGGAGCTGATCAGTGAATTATCTAGATGACTAGAGGAATGATGCAATATGAGCATCGCTATCAAACACTTGCCAATCTTGATTGTTATTGGGGATAGCAGGTCTTACAACTACCCTCACTGCATGCTCATTTTTTAATAATTCGAAGGCTAGCTCGAACTAAGCCCCTATAGTTGCCATCTTGTCGGCTTCGGAATTCATCTCCCTAGGAATAGCCTGAATATTGAAGGCCTCAAAGTTGTCAATCAGATCCCAGACTCTATGTCGATAGGATCGCATACGGACATTCTTTGCAGTAGAAGTTCTACGAACCTGGTTGACTACTAGCTCCAAATCTCCAAAGACACTTATTTGTTTTGCACCCACTTGTTCTGCAAAGTTTAAACCATGGATGAGACCTTCATACTCAGCTTCATTGTTCGAACACAAACTGAAAGCGGTAAGACCTCAAAGTTTTTTCGTCACTCGAGGATACCAAACAAATCCCTGCTCTAGCTCCTACTCTACATCTAGCTCCGTCAAAGTATAACGTCCATATTTCTGAAGATTCTTCATCTTCAGGTTCTTTAGTAACTTTGGGCATGATCTTCCCCTCTTCATGTATAACATAGGTTCTAAGGCCAATTGCATGGTAATTCCCGAAAGGGTTTGTATGAATAAATTCATTCAACAAATTTTCTTCGTCTTTTATTTGGGAGCTAGTAGCCTCCTCTTCTTCAAGAAATTCCACATTGAACCTTTCCTCCTGAGAGATTGAAGTGTGTGTTGCTTCAAAATTAAGTAAAGATTCATCAGCAACATGTTTAGAATGTAGAGTTTCTCACAATAGTTTCATCTTAGACCCATGCTTAGTCCTCAGAATCAAGTGCAACCAGTCTAGAGCTAGATATCCTCCTACATTTGCAGTGAACTCTCGGGACAAACATATCCCGAACAGAGGAGGGATATCAATGAGTATGGTATCCTGATTTACAGTGATACTAGGGTAGGCAAACAAATTCACAGGTAATCCCTTGATTATCCCGACAATATCAACCTTATTTCCATCAAGCTGAATGACTCCTTTATTCAGAGGCTCATATTTTAGACCCAAAGCATCAGCTACTTGCTTTGGCATGACAGTGGTGCTAGCACCAGAGTCGATCATACAATTATGTAGCAGCTCGTCACCAATAATCAGTGTTAGAAAGAAAGGCATAGGTTTAGGCTTACTTTCCTTTTTGGATTCGAGCTTCTCTTCTGGTTGAATTGTTAGTACTTTATCCAAGTCCGGCTTGGATACATTTTCCTCATTAGAGTGAGTAGGAATCTTTGCATTCTCTTCATTCGACAACACCTTTTATAGCAGCACCTTTTGCTCCGGAATAGCCCGGACCTCCCACAAAGAAGTGTTGGCAGATGACTTCTTCAGTTGTTCCACCATGTTGAATTGTACTTTTGACTGGTGAGTCGTGATTCCTTGCTCTTTAGGTCTTGCGATCGTCATTGGTTTTGTAGTTGGTACATTCAATAGTTTAGCAACAGTAGAAGTGATTGATGGAGCCTTTGCCGTCGGAGGAAGTGGATTCAGAGAGCTAAGAATAGCCGTCTCTGACTGTGGTGGGATTGACAATAGGCCTGCCACTGGGCTAGGTGTCAGTTGTGATATAGCATTGTATAAAATCTCCCATGAACCTACGCTTAGAATGCATATTATAGTCATATTGCACTCGGAGTACTTTATCTATAGGGATATCATTCGGAAATGTTGACTCTTCTCCTTCCATCCAAGAAAAGAGAGCCTGGTCCGAAACAATGTCTAACTTTTGCTAGATGGACATCCCCTGCATTTGAGTAGTGAGGACTACATTGTCCATTTGTTGAGAGGCATATGGTGGGTTGCTAGAAATGGATGTGCTGCCTTGGCTACGTTGATCTGCAATTTGTTGTTGCAAATTTCCTCGTGGATAGTTTCACGGCATATGTGCATCATTGCAAGGAAAACACCATGAATTGGCATCTTCGGCTAAATTGTTTTGTCCTGCCACCAGCTCCTTATTCAAACTAGGATGAACAATCTACATAGGCAGGGTTATCAGAACCATCTGGTTACTTGGCTGAGCTGAGGTATTCCCACGTGACCTATCCTACCACTGATTTGATTGGTACAGAGATTTTCCGCCTTGGTAATTTTGGTATGCAGGCTTTTGATAGCTATATTATTGCTACTTTAAGGTGGTCAATTCATTAATCATAGCCTGCATTTGTTCCCTTATTTCATTCATCTCGGCGGCCATGGGATTATCCACAGGAGCTACCACAGGACCTAGTGCGGCCTCGAGGGCTCATCGACAGATGGCCTTGCCTATGTCATGCAATCAGAGACTTCATAGTTCAACACGACCAATGACCTTGTCCAAAGGACATAAGTTTGAATCATGATTTTATTTTGATAAACCTAGAAAGATTGACCTAATGTAAAGGGATTCAAATATGAATCTTGCCTACGTAGCAAATGCATAGAGACAACGTAGTTCAGACATGGAAAAAATATAGATTGATGGGACTAGTCGGATTGATAAGGCTAACATTGACTTTGACTCTGTTTTGAATTTTGACATTGATTTGGATGTTTTTGTGTTTTCTCAGGACATTTTCTAATTTTTAGGTCTTTTTTAGGATTTTTTCAATTTTTTAGGATTTATTTCAAGACTTTTTCAGATTTTTATGACTTTTTTCAAGACTTCAATTTTTGATGGCTTTTCTCAGGACTTTTTACGAATGTAGGATCATGTGCGACACCCACTGTAGTTACATGATAAAGGTCTTGCCCCAAGACAAGTCGAGTAGTATGGAAATAGGCAGATGTGAGACAAAAGGCAAGGATATGCAAGGGGTGATGGCAACTAATGCTAGCCATGGCCAGAATTGATAGGATGTATGACAAAGGTCATGAATGTGTTAGGCTATCATGATCATGGAAAGTGGATAAGGGTCAATTAGAGTAATATTAGATGGAAAAGCAACGATCGACTACACATGGCACCTATTTGCCAGGTTTTCACCATCGTACCTATCCAAAATGCTTGTTTTCCAGGTTTTCACTATTGGACGAATTCATTTATGTTTACTATGTTTTCTATTTTTTAATTTTTTTTTTGGTGTCACAAAGATGCCTATTTTCCAAGTTTTCATCAAGGGACAATTTTTTCTGTTCTAATTTTCAATAATTTTTTTTTTTTGTGTTTTAGTTTGTTAGCCAAGCTCTCTGACGCTATGTGTATAATTGATAGATGCCAAAGCCATAGACTACCTTGATGGTGCAGGAACACCTACACCTCAACCTTCATTTTGGATCATTTGATGGTGAATAGGTTAGGAAGAGTATTTTTGAGTCTTTTGAGTGATTTTATCTTCAATAAGGTCTAACAAGACCATTGAGTAAGATCTAGGGTGAATCTTTAAGTTTTGGAGTCAAAATGTAGAAAATTGCAATCTTGCAAAAATGTAGTCATGTAGCCTTGAGAAGGCAAAATCCTAAATTTGTAATTGGATATGCAATATTAAGGTCTTAAGGATGTAATAAGGATATTTTTAGTCCTTTAGAATGGTTTTAGAAGTCATAGGTCTTTAGGATTAAAAAGTTACTTCAAAATTGCATAATTGCCATAATGCGATTTAATGTAATTTCAACATTAAGGATGTAATCACACTTTCCAATGGTTCCCTCCTTCAAAAATAAGTTGAGGGTCATTGGTAATGATGTGGAAAATTTTAAATAGCCTCCTTTTTGGTCAAGGAAGGTTGTTGGATGAAGTTTTGAAGCATTAAATATAATAAAAAAACTCAGTTTTCCTGTTTTTTCCAGTGTTTTTTACTGTTCCTGTGCTTGGTACGGTCTGGTACATAATTGTACAGACTCTCAATTGGAATGGTTTGAAAGAGGGAAGATTCTAATTTATTTTGGTGGTGATTTGGATCGTTTGCATTAAGTATTGAGTAAGTTACATCAATTTTAGTGAAAGTGGGTCTGAAACCTTGCAAAACAAGGGTTTCGTCACCAAACTGGATGTAATTCCCATTTCCACCATGGGAAAAATCTAAAAATTGGTGGAATGATAGATTTAGGGATCATATTCATGTTTCAATTTGTTTTAGAATAAAATATGGAGTTTTGAAAAATTTATGTGATGCCCTAGGTCTGGTTTTTGCTTTGTACAGTCTAAAATGTGATCATTTGAATAGAGTATTTGTTGTTTTTTGAGTATTTGAGAAAATATAATGGATGGAAATCATGGAACAGGTCCTGGGGAACCTATTGGATTCTTTTAAAGGCATTAGGGGTGTTGGGGTGTTCCTTGACAAGTTGGAAGCTTCCTTGTATAGGCCAAGTTAAGCCTTGTGTATGGCTTGTAAATCAATTTTCTGATACATTTGTTTTGGGTGTTTGATCCTATTCTTTTGGGAACTTGTGGAGGATGGTTTTAGGAGTCTAAAACCATGTTTTATGGTCTGGTTAATGCTTTTAATCAGATTTTATTTTGACTGTCCTAATGGTGAATGTTACAAAGTTGCATGGGCTTGTGTAGGAGCAATGGAAGAATGGATGTTTTTGGGTGCAAGGTCTATTTGTTTGGTCATGTTGTGCTATGTGAAGAATATTTACATCATCCCCAAGTCTTTCTGAGATGTCCGGTTGTGTGAGTCAAGTTGAGTGGTCAAGTTGCTTGTTGGAAGGAATAGTGAAGTTCATTTGTGCATTGAGAGAAGCTTTTCAAAAAAAGGTGTTGCTTCCCTTGCCACTCTACATCATAGTGGTATCAGAGCATTAGGAAGTAGATCTATTTTCATTTTGCAGGTTGAAGAAGAGGAAAGGTTGAAAAGATGCCTCCAAAGAAGAATGATATGGCTAAAGAAATGAAGGAGATGAAAGATAGGCATGCAAGAGAACTCAGAGAGTTGGAAGAGAGAGTCATAGCCTTGGAGACAAACAAAAGAAGGGAAGTGGAAGAGACTAAGACTGAAGAAGAGGAAGATGAGGAGTTTGAAGATGTGGAAGAAGAGCTTACTCTAGAGGATCAAAGAATTGCAAGGTTGCTGAAAGCAGTGAAGACTGACAAGCCTAAGGTAAAACTTGATGTTCCTAAGTATGGTGGTAGTTTAAATAATGAAGAACTATTGGATTGGATTGCTGCAATTGATAACCATTTTGAATGTGATGAGGTTCCTGAAGAACAAAGGGTCAAGATTGCAAAAACTAAGTTGCAGGGTCATGCTTTGGTATGGTGGGATTACCTTCAATCTGAGAGGAGGAAACAAGGAAAGTCTAAGATCACATCATGGGATAAGATGATATCAAAGCTTAAAGGTAAATTCTTACCCAAGGATCACCAAGTTCAATTGTTTAAGAGATTGCAAAACTTAAGACAAAGGGAAATGGATATTAAGTCTTATACTGAGGAGTTTTATAAATTGAGTTTAAGATCTGGTCATCATGAGAATGAAGTTGAAAAGATTGCTAGATATGTTGGTGGTTTAAGGCTTAATATACAGGATGAATTGGTTTTGGCTAACCCTAGGAGTGTAGAGGATTGTTATCAAATGGCTATCAGGGTGGAGGAGAAAATGAAGAGAAGGCAAGACAAAGTAGTTAGAGGAAGAGGTAATGCATCAAGAGGAAGAGGATTCATGTCTAGTTCAAAGCCAACTAATGATAATCAAGAGGATAGCATGAAAAGTCAAGAGCAATCTGATTCTAGAGGTGGATGGAGAGGCACAAGAGGCAGATTTGGAGGAGGTAGGAATCCTAACAATGCTTTTTCAGGGAGATGCTACACTTGTAACTAGCCTGGACATCCATCCTTCAAGTGTCCTGAAAGGCAAGGCTCAAGCTCTCATGGTGGAGAAAGGAGGAACCAATTAGTGCATGAAGATGAAGAAAGTGTGACCTCACCTATGGTGAACCTTACATCTCAAGTTGGAGAGAGTTTGATGATCAAGAGAGCATTACTCAAGGTGCCAATCTCTGAAGAATCCCCACAAAGGAAATCACTTTTCAGAATCAATTGCAAGGTACAAGGTAAAGTATGTAGAATGGTAGTGGATTCAGGTTCAACTGAAAACATGGTTTCTTGTGAAACGGTGAATAAACTGAATTTGAAAAGAGTTCCTCATGAATTACCTTATAAAATATCTTGGTTAAGTAATGGTCAATCTTTGGTAGTAAATGAGCAAGATATTGTAGATTTCCAGATTGGTGAGTACAGGGATAGTGTTATTTGTGACATTCTTCCAATGGACTGTTGTCACATACTCCTTGGAAGACCATGGCAATATGATAGATGTGCTTTGCATGATGGGAGAGTAAACAAATATACAATCATGAAAGGTGGTCAAAGTTTTGTTTTAACTCCTTGGGTAGAAGATGAAAAGGTTAAGGCAAAGGTTATTATGTGTGGAAGGAAAGAACCTATTAATGTTGTGAAAGAGATCAAAAATAATGATGTTGGGAATAAGTATAGGTCTGATAATGCAGCAGGTCTAAAGGAAAGTACAGGGGTAAAGTCTGATTTAACAATGAGTTTGCATGATAGTGTGATGGTAGGAAGCATTGAATGCCCTGTAGTTAAGACCAGGTCTGAGAAACAAACAAATTTTGCAGGAAATATAGTACCTAAGTCTGATTTGATAGTGATAAAACAACTGGATGAGGTAGTGAGTGAAAGATAAGAAAAACAGGGCATAAAAGATAGTTGCAAACATGAAGGTGACAAAGGAAAGAAGAAAGATCATAGAGTTACTAATCCTTGTTTGTATGCAGGTTCAAAACATAGTAAACAATCCAATCTTTGCCAGGGAAAAGATAAAAGACTGTTTGCAGGTCTGAGAATAGAGGAGATGAAAAATGCTTATGTGAACACATTCCAAGGTGATAGAAGTGCAGGGCAGATTGCACAACCAGTGTACATGAACCAGTGGAGTGGATTGGTGAACCAATGGAGTCTTCATGAATCTTGGAGACAGTGGATTCAAGGACAACTCATGAGGCATGAGTCTTTTCTAGGGGGGGTGTATGGTGCAGGAGCACCTACACCTCAACCTTTATTTTGGATCATTTGATGGTGAATAGGTTAGGAAGAGTATTTTTGAGTCTTTTCAGTGATTTTATCTTCAATAAGGTCTAACAAGACCATTGAGTAAGATCTAGGGTGAATCTTTAAGTTTTGGAGTCAAAATGTAGAAAATTGCAATCTTGCAAAAATGTAGTCATGTAGCCTTGAGAAGGAAAAATCCTAAATTTGTAATTGGATATGCAAGATTGAGGTCTTAAGGATGTAATAAGGATATTTTTAGTCCTTTAGAATGGTTTTAGAAGTCATAGGTCTTTAGGATTAAAAAGTTACTTCAAAATTGCATAATTGCCATAATGTGATTTAATGTAATTTCAACATTAAGGATGTAATCACACTTTCCAATGGTTCCCTCCTTCAAAAATCAGTTGAGGTTCGTTGGTAATGATGTGGAAAAGTTTAAATAGCCTCCTTGTTGGATGAAGTTTTGAAGCATTAAATATAATAAAAAACTCAGTTTTCCTGTTTTTTCCAGTATTTTTTACTGTTCCCGTGCTTGGTACGGTCTGGTACAGAATTGTACGGACTCACAATTGGAATGGTTTGAAAGAGGGAAGAGTCTAATTTATTTTTGTGGTGATTTGGATCGTTTTCATTAAGTATTGAGTAAGTTACATCAATTTTAGTGAAAGTGGGTCTGAAACCTTGCAAAACAAGGGTTTGGTCACCAAACTGGATGTAATTCCCATTTCCACCATGGGAAAAATCTGAAAATTGGTGGAATTATAGATTTAGGGATCATATTCATGTTTCAATTTTTTTTAGAATAAAATATGGAGTTTTGAAAAATTTATGTGATGCCCTAGGTCTGGTTTTTGCTTTGTACAGTCCAAAATGTGATCATTTGAATAGAGTATTTGTTGTTTTTTGAGTATTTGAGAAAATATAATGGATGGAAAGCATGGAACAGGTCTTGGGGATCCTGTTGGATTCTTTTAAAGGCATTAGGGGTGTTGGGGTGTGCCTTGACAAGTTGGAAGCTTCCTTGTACAGGCCAAGTTAAGCCTTGTGTATGGCTTGTAAATCAATTTTCTGATACATTTGTTTTGGGTGTTTGATCCTATGCTTTTGGAAACTTGTGGAGGATGGTGTTAGGAGTCTAAAACCATGTTTTATGGTCTGGTTAATGCTTTTAATCAGATTTTATTTTGACTCTCCTAATGGTGAATGTTACAAAGTTGCATGGGCTTGTGTAGGAGCAATGGAAGAATGGATGTTTTTGGGTGCAAGGTCTGTTTGTTTGGTCATGTTGTGCTCTGTGAAGAGTATTTACATCATCCCCAAGTATTTTTGAGATGTCCGGTTGTGTGAGTCAAGTTGAGTGGTCAAGTTGCTTGTTGGAAGGAATAGTGAAGTTCATTTGTGCATTGAGAGAAGCTTTTCAAAAAAAGGTGTTGCTTCCCTTGCCACTCTACATCACTTGACAATGCTTCAATCATGTCTGGATGACCGTGTTGGATGAGAGTAATCGATCGGGATGAGGAGTACGAGTGGAAAATATGAAGGACAGTAGATGTGGTAGATGAAAGAGACTATGGTAGGATCCCTAATGTGCACACTATGTGGGCCATTAGGTTTCAACCAAAAAGGATCTTGGGCAACCGGTGAGCTAGAATACATGAAGGGGTTACATCAAAGGTATATTGAAAGACATCACCAATGGTGTGGTATGATGGATATGTGAGGATGGATGGATTGAACAAAATATATGGTATGAGTGAGAGTGATGTGGATGTAGACCTTGGATAAACAATCCTTGTTTTTGACATTTTCCCTTGATAGATGCCCCTAGTGATTTTTGATGGAGAGGCATACTTGGAGAGTGACTTTTACTCATTTTCACTTTTCATTTTTTTTTTGATGTGTCCAATAGTTTTTTATTTTGGCTAAGGGAATTTTTCTGATCTTTCTTTCTTTGCATGCTTTCTTTTGATTCTAGATCTCCATTTGAAAAGGGCACTTTTACCTTTGATTATTGAATTGCATCCTTTTTATTTTCTTTGGGTGATACTTGTTGATAAATTTCTACAAGGTGGATGGATGTGCGTGAGATGGTTGAGGTGGATGGAATGATATGAATGTTTAGTGGGAAAATGGGAGTGGTGATGCAATCAATGAAGTCTTTGGGACTGTCCTTTTCGGTACTACTAACGTCAAAGGAAGCTTACACATCCTTAATGACTTGACAAGATGTCTCAGTAGATGTGACAATAGGAGATTCATATCCTATCCCAAGGAAGGTAGGATGGAAAGATGACGATCGGGTATCCTTGGTAGGGTCATGATCAAAGAGTAGGTTATCGTAGAAATCCTAGTTAAACATGGGGTTATGATAAATATGAAAAGATTGAGTGGAAATGGATATGGTAAATGCACGTGTATCATCAGGATCCCAAAAGGTTTCAATCCAAGCACGCTCATCTTTTTGTGTTCCTTCTGTAGTTGTCTTGATATCATTACTGGAATTTTGACCCTCCTCGACGACATTAGCAATTTATTTTGCTGGTAAATTATCCATACGATATTCTCCATATCTCATATCATGGATTTGGACCTTGGGATTTGATGGTGCAATAAATGAAATGGATTCTTTAAGGACTCAGGATCAACATATGCTTAAGAAGGAGGTGTTGGATGATTTCTTGGGATTGCAATTTTAGTTTTAGGGCTTAGATTATGGCAATACATGAAAGGGTTGGGATCTCCTTGTATTGTGATTTCCACACCATTGTGTGGTATTTTAATACACTGGTGGTATGTAGAAGGAATAGCCTTTAGGGCATGAATCCATGGGCGACCAAGTAAGATATTGTAATGTATGTCATGATTCAGGACCTGGCATGTTGTATTGATAATAATAGGTCCCACATGAATTGGAATTGTAATGACGCCTTTGGAAGCCCATTGTTCATCATCATATGCCTTGATGAAAATGCTCTTGGTAGCATCCACACATGCATCAGAGAAGCTAAGAGAGTTAACCAATTTTAAGGAGCAGATGTTCAATCTTGCTCCACCATCTACTAAGAGTCATCTAACCTTATGTTTGTGAACACAAACCTCAATATGAATGGCATAATTATGAGATGGTTTGGGTGAGGAATAGTCACTATCTGAAAAGGTAATGTGTTGAGGCGAAGTCAGATATCCGACCATGGTAGCTTTAGGCTAATGTGCAGAGGGTCTTGGGATGGTGACTGTGCCTTTACGTGTTGTGACATTGCATTTCGGGGTCTTTTTAATGGTAATAGTATTGAAAATCTTATCTTCATCAGCAGCGTGAAGATTATTAATGATGGTATCACCAGAATAATTGTAGGCAGGATGAACATTATTGTAGGTAGGACAGACGTGATTGGCTTCGTTATAGGTATTCTTCGTGCCAAATAAGGAGGGATTACCAGAACCATGATCCTGCAGTGGGTTCTTCTGGATCATATGATCTACATTAGATGCAAATGGTTCACCTCCTAACTCAATGGTGCAATTTTCAATAAGGTCTTGCACAAGATTTTGTAACTAATGGAAAGAAGGAGTTTTGTGCCCTTTGACCTAGTGGTAATAAAAAAATGCATTATCATCCCACCATGATGGCTTGAACTCACTGGGGTCATATGGTTTAGGGTCTTCCAAAGTTATGACACCACTTTGGATAAGTTTCTTTAAGACAATTTCGATAGGCTCACCCAAGGGAGTGTATGTGCATTTTTGAAATTGTCGTGGTTGACATGGCTACCTTTGATTAAATTGATCCAGATTATTTTGAATAGCATTGGAAGTTGGTGTAGGTGTGATCATAGCTGTATTCTAATTTTGAACTCCTTTGGTGGTGAGTACATGACCTGTTGCATTAATGGTTTTTACATTGACCACACCGTCATTGGTGATGTGTTTATTTTTGACCTAGTACTTATTTTTGTCAATGGGACAATTTGCATTTGTGTTTTTAGGGTCCTATTTTAGCTCTCCCTTTACAATAAGGGCTTTGTCAATTTGGACACCTTTTTCAACTAGGTCCATGAAATTTGTGCAACAATGCACCTGCACTGCATATTTTAAGGGACCTACAAGTGTTTGTACAAACATTTCAACCTTTTTCATTTCTAGTATGTCAATGTGACAATGACTAGCTAGAATTCTCCATCTTTGGAAGAATGGGATGAATGTTTCACCAGCGTCCCCTTGCGTGAGACTGCATAAGCTAGAAATCAAGTTGTCCATGTCAATGTTGTACGCATACTTTTTTATGAATTTGCATCTTAGTTCATCCCATGTTTGGATATCCTTTTGAGTGGAGAACCATTCAAGGGTGGGACCTACAAGAATTTTAGAAAAGACTCTCATCAAGTATGTTTTTTCATAGGTGACATCCATACAATTGGTCACAAATTATCAAACATGTTCGATAGGGTTTTTCTTTCCTCCGTACTTGGTAAAGTTAGGCGGCACATATCCCAAAGGAAATGGTGGCATGTATAGGTTTATGTCAAAGGGATATACAGATAAATCATATGACACTTATGATTTCTTTCTAGATATTTGAATGTTTTCTATAGTCTTCTCTAAACCCTTGAGCTTAGCTTAGAAGGCGTCGTTTATAGGGTCATTTGTGGCACCATACAGTGGATTTATTCGTACACTATGTTTCCCCATTTCTTGTGAGTGGATGTTGGTACATTGTTGAGGGATATGTTTTTGTGACATGTATGATGTGTTTTGGTTTGCGTTTTGGTACTGAAAGTTTGGATTGGGGATGTGTTGATGGGTATGAATATGGGACAAAAATGTCAAAATGTGTCCCCCAACCATTTGGATCGATATTTGGGGAATATGGTGACCAGGAATATTTTGGTGTCCAATAGATACCATAGGTTGTGTGTTTGGATTGCCTTGTTGGGGTTTTTGGAACAATCCCAGAGCGATATTCATGTTTTGTCCTTGGGAGGGGTTGGTATTAAACTGTGTTGACGTGTTAAAATTTGGTTGTGGTCCTTGAAGAAAGAAAAGTCGTTTATCTCCACCCAAAGGATTTAATGAGGTACCAATGAGAGGATATGATGAGGATGTACTCATGGTACTAGATGTAGTCATCAAAGGAGGATTTGTATGGCTTGATGTTTCCCCCAAGGCATTTACCAAAGTGGTAAATAGAGGATTGGCGTAACTTGTCCATATTGTAGAGGACCCAAAGGTGGTTCCAGCCGATTGTGACGATGTTGTGGATAGTGTAGGAAATGTGATGGATTGTGTTCCTCCAATAGATGTAGCATTGATTGAATTGGAATTGTTTGAAATGTAGGAGGTAGCACTCATGGTCATTGTGACAGTTTGCGAGGTTATATCAAAAAAGGTATTATTTGTGTTGTTCGGAGGTTGACCACTATTGGGCATGTTATTTGTATTGTTGACATTAGGGTCAGGAAATGGCAGTCTCAAAGTATTAATGTCGAACCCACGAGGTAATATAGCTCCTTGAATTAAAATTATGGCTAAATATCCATCTCTGTCATATAAGATAATTTGTTCTATGAAGTAGGCCACCTCTGGATCTTGTACTACTTCCTCTAGGTTTTCCTCAAGTAGTTTTTCATATTCATCCTTATGTAAGAATGTTTCAAAAGTGTTGTTTGATGAGGATGGTATGGTCGTAAGCAATTGAGTAGTTGTGGTGCTAAATGGGTCGTCAAAATTCCAATTTGGGTTGTAAGTATGATTGGTGACATTGGAATTAGAATCTTGTCCAAAGTTTTCCATTTGTTGTTTCTTTCTTTGGAGTCTAGTTTCCACCATCAAAGGGAATTGCTCAAATGAGAGTGATGAAAATGATGACTAAATGCGAGGACACTAGCCTATGTTTTTGTATTTTTGGATAAAGGATGACAATGCAAGACTATGTTTTTGGATTTTTGCTAAAGGATGCTAATGCAAGACTTATGTTTTTGGATTTTCGATAAAGGACTAAGTTTAAAATGAGGACTAAGTTTGGACAATATTTGGAGAAAGGTTTTCCTAACAACTCTAAGCTTGACTTCTGTCTCAATCTTGGTTATCAAAAGGGACTTGTTAAAGGGACTAAATGACATGGTCGAAATGATGAGTGAGCCTACCTAACTAGACTCTTGAGTTGGAGGTTCTCACAACAAGAGAATGACCAAAAAGAGGAGTAATGACCATGTCCCAACATAACCTAGTTTTGAAAACAATAGATTTTGCAAAGTGTGGGGATTTGACCTAATCCAATGTTTGCCAAGATGAAACCTAAGGAAAAATTAATGCTAAAAATGATGATTATGATGCCTAGGGAATGCAACTAATATTTGGAAATTTTAAACCTATGGTAAAATGCAAGCTAATGAATGTAAATGATGGATGTTTTGAGCAATTTCAATTCTAGTTTCTGACAAAGACTTTCTGAAAAAGATGTTTGACAATAGGCCAGGATGTCTGGACTTGAATTATTGTTTAAGACAGTGTTTGGTTTGGTGTTAGGCAATTGCATCACTATAGGTAGCAAATGCTTTGTGGATTTGGAAATGTCAAATGTAATGTTGTTTTATAAATGCGGCTTAGTTTATCAAATGCAACTCAAAATATGGACTTTATGAATCTAAAACTATTGACAGACACTTGCAATTTTTTGTTTAGACAGGTGCAGCTCAAAGATACACATGCGCCTCAAGATAACAGTTGTAGCTCAGAAACTGTGCTGGACTAAAAACTGTTTATAGACACATGCGGCATTTAACCTAACAGTTGTGACTCTTTAAGATAGATGTGGTTTTTAAAACAAAAGTTACGACTCTGTTTGATAGTTACGGTTCTAAAAACAACAGTTGCAACTTTGTTTCACAGTTGCTATTTTTTGAAGATGGTGTTTTGACTAACTCCGTTTTGATGATCAAGTTGTTTGATGAAAACAAAAAAAAAATCACAGAATACAAGGTGTTTTTAGTTTGATGTGATCGATCTATTTAAATCAGAGAATAATTACACCCTAGGCTGTGTTGGACAATATTTACTGAGTTTTTACTTGGATAAATCTAGCTACGCATATTCAAGGTGGATGACTAGTAGCTTGACCCCACTGGCTCCCCTCCATGACACTCACTTATACGGGGAAGCCAAGCTACTGTAACCATGAAACTCCCATGGCATATATCTCATCTCCACACATGAACCATAAATATGTAAGATGAAATCATAGGTCCGAACCTGCTGCACCAACAAATAGAAAGTATTTTGGAAAAAACTACAACATGGCTTTTAGTAAGGGAATTCCATTCGTGGGGCACCATCTAGTATGGAGAGAGACCATTTCTACCCTTCTCGTCGGAATAGTGAGCATGATTTCTGGGGTTTCCCCCAAAAATCCACTTTTAAATACCAACTAGAAGTCGCTTGTCTTTAGCGTGCTACCGGTCTAAGTCATCTTGGGGTGAGTACTTTTTCCCACCAAGACAGGCTCAAGTTCAATAGTTAGCAACCATTTCTCTTACACCTAGGATCACACGAATGCGCAAGGGGAGAGGATCCTTCGATATATTAAATCATGGGGTTCTAAACTAACATGAATAGACATGAAAAACACTGGTTAATTTTTAAGCCCAAATGACAATTTTTTATCTACTAAACAAAAAGTTTTAGAACAAATCAATATCTTCATAAGGTCCTATATGCAAATGGTCAGTTGTTTCGTTTGTGTATTCGACTTTTGTCCTATAGAAAAGAAGTTTGTTTATTCTTTTTCATTTGGTCTTCTATGCTTCATCCTACAAAACCTAAGTTATCCCCCTATCATAGCTGCAAACAAATAATTAGTGAAAATAAAACAAGACAAAAACGATAATCAAAACGCAAAAGTATGAAAGTTAATGAAAAAAATGGAAAATTTTATTACCAGGAAGATGCAGATTTTGAACCCATAGATGTGTTGTGATGTTGACAGGCAGATGCATATTTTGAACCCATAGATGTGTCACGATTTTGATAGGTGAATACGGTTCGATGTTGATAGTCGGAAGTGGTGCAGAACGTAGCAGATGCGGCTTGTATTGTTAGATGTGTCACAAAATGTATCAGATGCAGTTCTCTAGAATAGATGCAATGTTTCATCAAGAAATTATGGTTTTACATACTTGTACCTGCAAAAAAAGAAAAGAAAAATCCGAAAACCATACGAAAACTACAAAAAAACTAAATGCGTCGTTTTCACCAATGTATCAATGGGTTATTTTCAGGTTTTGGATTTAGCATGATTAGATTAAATAAAACCCAAAGAATATTATGAAGCACAAAGAAAGCATAAAAAAAGAATGATTATACTTGATATTCGTTGAAGCTTCCATGATTCACCTTCATAACAACTCCTAGCCTGCAGTGTATGATTGTTGCCCTCAGATTTGTGTGTGTGAGGAAATTGACTATCCCATTGTCCTATGCAAGTTTTGAAGGATTCAAATGACCAAAGACTATGATAAATTATTATGCTAAAATGAAAAGTGAATTCTACATTAATGAAGTGGTCTCTAATAACGAAGTGGTCCCCTCAAATTGTGAGAAAAACTGACATTTTATAAAAAATGTAATTTTGCACGGTCGAACGACAATAAAAGCTGCCAAAGCCTAAAATTAGTGGACGAGATTTCATGTGACAATCCCTAATTAGGGTTAGGGAAAGATTGTTAAATGAGTGGCCAAGATGTCATTTCATAAAATCAAATCAGTGGTCGAGAATAAATGTGATAATTAGTCAAAAAGATAAAGATTTTAGACAATCAAGAAGATAAAGAGTTGAACTGAAAAGAAGATTTGAAAAATCAAGAATTTTCTCAATTACTTGATTTTTTGAAGAAGATTACCATTTTGAATTAAATTAATTCAAAATAAGGATTTTATGTGACAATAAATAATATTTTTCAGATTATTTACTAAAATGAAGTGATAGTTAATAAAACGAAATCATTTTAAATAATTTCATTTATTTAAAATGAGAGAAATGTTAAATTAAGTAATTAATTAATTAAACATAATTATTTAATTTAGAGGATTATGACTGATAATTAAATAAATTAATAAATTCATTTAATTATGAGAATTAGTGACATATTAAATAAATAAATAAAATTCATTTATTTAATAATTAGGAAGAATAAATGAATATAGGTAATTAAATAAATTAATAGATTTATTTAATTGTAAAGAGACAACAGACAATTAATGGGGTATTGAATAAATAAATAAAATTATTTATTTAATAATCATGAAGAATACAATAGACTTGAATTAATTAAATAATAATCAATTACTTAATTAATAGTCACATGTGGACTGAGGACATAATTAAATGTCATAATTATGCTAGGATGAAAGTGATAAAAATAGAGCTTGTGGGCCTAGGTCATTTTTATGTGTCTACAAGGGTATAATCTTGTGGACTAACATCCACCATGGTTTTTCCCCTAACAGGGTTTTCATGTATAAAATATTGGTGTTCATGTGTTTCTAATGTGTTGTTGATTTATGCTTTAACGATTAATTATCAAATTTGAGATTAAAGGTTGATTAAGGTTGAATAAGTTTATTTTTTGTAACAACTGATTAACGCCCCCTCTCAGTTGTCTATCCTTGTTTTGTCAATACTCCCATCACATCTTTAATTTCTTCTTTGGAACCTCATCAAGCGATGGTAGTTAAGCCAATGATGAGATATTGGACATTGATTTTAATCACAAAAGGATCCTAACCAAAGATCTTCATTTACATTGCTCATTGTACCTTTACTTTTCAGAGAGAAACCTTAACCCATGATAGATTGAGCACATGTGCTGGGGATAAAATCTGCCCATCGATGGTTTCGAGTTCCCTTTTTTAGAGCATGAGATAACTAGTGCTAGTGCTAAGATGAGCAATAATTTAAATACTTATCTATATCTCTCATTGTGGGTTTATCCTCCGATGGTGAGAATGCTTCATGTGATGGTTGATGAACCTACTGGTGGTAGGAAGAAATATTGCATCCCTCATTGTGGGATAAACACGAGTGATTTTAAAAGAACGTGTGAGGGGTGATGAAGCTAGAATGGTAAAGAGAATGTAACACTGCTCATCATGCGCTATAAATGGACTAGTTGAATGAAACGTGTGATGGTTGATAGACCGCTTGGGGGTTGACTTAAGTGTTTTTCAAAGAACATAGACTAAAATTTGTTTTAAAAGGGAGCTATAGTCTAGATGGGAAACTAAACCTGGGGCTGGTAAAAAAATTAGGCTTCATACCATAAAATTATTGAGGTAATCGATAACTAGATACAATTAGTCAACACAAAATTAAAATCGTGAGGAGGAGACAAGGGTATAAACATAAATAGAACCTTTAAACCCCTAATGCTAGTGACAACAAGACCTGAGCTATCAAGATTAAATCATGAAATTTAGTGGAACCATGGATTTTTGTAAGGGTTCCACTAGTGGCTCCGACTAGGGATATATGCACCCTACGAGCATAGAAAGATCTCAAATCTCTAATTAAAGTAGAAGAGTAGAGAGAGACAAAAACTAGGAACATGAAAATCCAACCAATAATCGATTTCAGGGATGAAGATTGCAACTCCCCTTTCTAATCCCAAAATCCTTCTTAGTATATTTTCTTTGTCTTCATTATAAAATTGGAGGCCCAATGGTCTCCAAAATCTAAAATTAATCCTTTCCTCTATCAAATACCTTATCCTACTATGATACCAAAGGATCAACATGTACATTATGCATTTCTGAGCGACTATCATCACCATGATTGACATCATCCATTCTACTTACCATGAAACTACCTAGTTCATCAACATGTTGCACCATAGGCTCATCCAAGTGAGTTGGAAAAATAAAAATTTCATATTCCACTTGATAATGGATTGTAACATCACATTCAATTATTCATCAAATTGAAAACCTTCATAAATGTGTTGTAGTATATTGGGCCAAGCTTGTGAAGTATCAAAGGGAAAAGGTTCATATTCAACAACATGTTCATTGTACTTGACATGAGTATTGTTCTCATTAGATGGGATAAATTATGTGATAAGGTCCAAAAGATGAGGGGTATCTACAAAGAATTCAAGTGAATATTCAAATTGGTTAACACCATACCTCATGTTGTCTGCAGCCCTAAGTTGCTCTTAACATAAGTCAACTAGCCCTACAATATCCACATAATTTGAGCGTACATCAAAATTTTCTTTCCTTCCAACGAATAATAGGACCAATTGAGGATCAATAAAATAATCTTGATCCACAACCTAATCACCCAAAAGTGAACTTCATCCTTTGCTAGGGTGTGTACCATTTTCCTTAGTATGGATGGTTAACAATTCATCTGTTGCATCCCATCAATCATTTTGGACCACATGGGCATGAGTATTCATCAATTTTTTCTTCACCACAGTGGACATTTGATGCCTTACCTTGGAAATCTTTGTCAATAGTGGGATTACATCCAAGATCATCATCACAAGGGATGACATTCTCAACTTTAGTTCTTTCATCACATAAATCACCACCATGATCACTTGACAACATACTTGGATGAAATTTTTGGTAATCATCAAGAACATATTTCTCATTCACTTGTGGGAAAGTGGAATTACAAACACTTGTATCACTACATCCCTCATGTGACTGGGACACTACTAAATCTAGGTTAGTGCCTTTGAGGATGGAATAAAAAATATTGAAATCAATTTGACCTTCTTTCATACTACCTCATTTTCATTATCTTCAATACTCTTACAAGAGGTATTTGTCAAGAAATCATTAGTATTTGCAATAAATAATAGATTATTTCTACACTAATAAGGATCACCGCTTGTCACCTCGCATGCTTGTGAAGGTTAAACAGACAGAGAATTCTGCAATACCCTAATTGTTACCACATTCACCCCTGCCTTCTTTGTATGTGTATCAAGATCTTCAATGCATTGAAAGTCATTGTAATCCCTTGAAGAGAAAAAATAAATACTCTCAAAGTCATCTTCATCATTTATATTCAAAATTATGCATCCACATTCTAAGAACTCTTCACGTGAAGAAAATTGTTCTTCCTTAATCAAACATGTCCTTTCAAGGCTATCAACATGTCCTCTACTTTAGGCCATAGATTCCATTTACATTTCATAGGATGAGTTATAACCAATAGAGGACCGATGTAACTCAATTTTATGATCATGGTCACTGGTTTGTGCATCACTGTCTCCAATCAAACTAAAGAGTGGAAATTCCCTTTGCACCCCCTGTATTTGTTTGCAATCCATGACATCCCAAGGATCAAGTTCATGCACCACCTCTTTATCTTCATGTTATGTATCTTCATCTATGTTACTTGTGAGACAACAACAATCATTAACCAACTGTTCATGTTTCGATACATCCTCTTGACCTAATTATACATACTCTTGATCCTCCTCATAATGCAAACTGTGTACATTAGAATGTGTAAATGAAAATGAATTTAACCTAATACACCAATGAAACATTAGATTAAAGAAAATAAATTAAAGAAAGCAAAACGCAAACTCTAAACATAGGTAGCTTCTTTAAATTCATGTCATTGTCCTCTATCTCCAAGGATTTACTTCAAGATGCTGTCTCTCAGTTGTTTTAAACAACACCTTGTAGAATGGCAGCTTGAGAGAATGAGATTAATGAAAATGCATGTGCATTGCTAATATGCTTTAAGCTATGAAATTGAAATGCTAATTAAATGCTATAAATGCTTGATAAAACTAAAATGCGACTATAATAACTACGTATGAAAATCTAGAATTCAAGATCTTTTTCAATTCACAAGAAGGCTGTATTTATAGATTTTTGAAGGTAGGAATTCAATTGGCCAAGATCAACGGTTGAGTTCAAACCTATTAAAATGAACGGTGAGAGATAGAGAATTTGAAAAGAAGATGGAATTTTAAGAGACAGATGGAAAATGAAAAGACAAATGGAAGATGTGTCCATAATTAAAATAGATAATATTTAATTATGTGTGGGAAATGAAAAACTTCTAATTAAATATTGAAAATATTTAATTATATGAGAAGAGTGAAAAATTTTAAAAGTATTTTAATTAAATACTGAAAATATTTAATTATGTGAGAAGAGATAAAGCTTTTAATTAAATATTGAAAATATTTAATTATATGAGAAGAGTGAAAAATTTAAAAAGTATTTTAATTAAATACTGAAAATATTTAATTAAATGTGAAATGAAGAATATCATTTAAATTTAGAATTTAAACTTGTGATAATTAATATAAATAAATTGTGAAATCTATTTAATTAATTAAGAGGAAAATGACATTAATTAAATAAACTTATTTATTTAATTAAATTAGAAGAATTGGAAAAATGAACAATATAACTAAATAATTAAGTTTATTTATATGTAGATGACTTAAGAATATTAATTAAATAATTCATATTTAATTAATTAATAGGTTTGGTTAACCGTGACCATTTTTAGATGTGTAAATTTTTCCCCTTTTTGAAGTGATGTGTCTTATGCATTGCTTCAAAGAATTTGCTCTTGATTTTGAAATATTTAACTAATGATGCTATATGCCCCCTTGAGAGGTAAATCATGTGATGAGAAGGATGATGAGGATGATTTGGAAGATTTTTAGATGATTTTGGAGAAAATTTGGCGATTTAGCTCTCGAAATAGCACTTTTCATATTAAAAATAAAAATAGTTTGCCACTTTTACCCCTTTAAAAGGTAAAAAAGGTGAAAAGTCATTTTCATTTGAACAGTAACCTTTTAGAATTTTTGAGCTCTAAGAGAGATATTAGCAATGCCGATCCCTTATGAACACCACAGATTCAAGTGAGGCCACCGTCATCAGAGACCTGTAGCCTATGGACCTCTGGTAAGTCGATCAAAACCTCCCTGTCAATTTTTTAATGATTTTTGAATTCTTTTCTAAATTTTTTTCATTTTCTTAAACTTTGTTTTAGCGCATAGAATTTTATTTCGGCGCATACGAGCTTTAGTTTAGCACATAAATTAGATAAATTGGTGCATCCAAAGTGGTGCATAGGTGCAAAACAATCGCGCATAGGTGCAAAACAGTCATGCATAGGTGAATTAGCACATAGGATAAATCAAATGGTGCATCCATGAAACTTTCCTGTGTAGGATGATAGATTAGCGCATATGCTAGATTGGAGCATAGGTGAACTATTTTAGTGAATTTGTTTGATAAAATAGCGCATCCATAATCTGTTTTAGCACATCCATGGAGTAAAGTTGTGCATCCATGGATTTTTGCTGAATTTCAATTTTTGAAGAAAATTTTATGTGTGCTTGATGATTGTTGCTAGATTAGACAACTGATTTTATGCTTTTGAAAAACATCAAGATTAGATTTTTGTGATTTGATAAATTTGCCTTTGTGCTTGAAGAACAAAATAGTCGAAATGATTGATTTGCTTTCCTGATTGAAAGGCTGATAGATTTGCTTTCTTGATTGAAAGGATGATAGATTTGCTTCCATGTGATATGAAAAACAAATAGATCGATTAATTTTCTTTCGTGCTTGAAAATAAATGATAGATGATAGATTTGATCTGATTGCTTGATTGAACTGATTTGATTGTTTGATTGATCTGATAAAGGAGGAATTTAACCTCCTCCAATTTAGAGAGAGATTCCCTTGTACCTGGGAGATGATTCTGTGGTTATCTGAGGATGATTTATGGATCATGCATCAGTGCGGATTAGGCCCTTTATTGGCGATGCCACAGTATCGGGTCAATAGGGCACTGCTGATGGCTTTAGCAGAGAGGTGGCACAACGAGCACAACACCTTCCATTTGCCAACAAGAGAGATCACGGTGACTCCAAAGGATGTTTACAGAATTCTGGGTATTCCTGTGGTTGGAGAGCTTGTGATCTATGATAACAAGGAGATTGGTGGGATAGATGCACTAAGACAGGTCTTCCAGGATCCTCATGTCTGTAGATATGAGATTCCCTAGAAGGAAATGATGGAGAGCAATGCCCCACTACCTTCAGTTTGAGCAGGATTCATCAATGGTTTCCTTTGTCTTGATCATATGGCAAAGGGACTATTAGCTGGGTGGGGTAGGATTCTAGAGGACATGCTTCTACATCGCACTAGATATGAATGGGGGTCATGCATGCTTGCCCATCTATACCATGATCTTCATCAGGTTGTGTACACAGATGGGAAGACTCTTTCATGCAAGGTGACTCTATTACAGATATTTGCATGGGAGCACTTTGTGATTACACACCCCATCATTCGAAGAGATCGCCCCCTTGCATTTCCATATGTTTATGCATATATAGGGCCCCTTGTCCAGCCGAGGTTGGGCAAGTTAGAGTATTGGTGGCGTGTACTTGATGATTTGGATACTATCATCTGGTGATCGTATGTGGACTGTAACCCATGGGAGGCTGATGATATAGAGCTACCATATGTGACCAGATCTAGATACCTAATTGGGCGGACGCCTTTTATCATTGAGCAGTTTTTGGTTATGAGGGTGCTGAGACAACTAGGATTGGTACAGATGATGCCATAAAGTGTGGAACACTATGCGAGGCGACGAGAGGATGTACCAGAGTGGGGTCCATTTGTGACCGTTGAGGCAACCAACATAGTGGGTGATGTATCCAGAGGTTACCGATGCAGGGATGACAGATGATTATGTAGCCCGTTTTTACATACATCCCTTCCCAAGATTTACTAGTCTAGAAGAGCCTGCCCCATTGATGGGAGGGTTAGTTACTTGGGTGAGGTGACAGCAGCCCCAGGGACCTCCAACAATAGGGCAGCCATAGGGTCAGGCAGAAGTACTAGCACAAGGAGGGGTACAGGTGGAGCAGGCCAAGGATATCTGTGGGGTGGCTATGGATGTGGATGATGAGAGCTCAAAGGATGAGGAGACATATGACGAATCAGATTACTCAGATAGTGGGGATGATGGGGATGATGGAGGTGGTGGGAGATAGATATTTTTCTTTGATGTTCCCTTTAGTACAAGGCCACAAAAATCCAAAGTAGTGGGTCAGTCGAGTACTTTGGCTCCACGGATTACTATTAGGAATCTGTCATAGGGACAGGTGGATGCTTTGTAGGCGGAGGTTCAGACTCTTCGGAGTCGATTAACATAGGCACAGGTGACCATTAGCCAGCTGCAGGCACAAATCACATAGCCGCCACCTCTTGACCCACAGATAGCTCAGCTTACAGCCGAGAGAGACAGTTTTAGAAAGAGATGCATATAGGCTGAGGGGGTAGCCAAGAGATTGCTGAGATCAGTTGAGAGCACCTCTATTGGAGAGGTTGTAGTAGAGGGGCTAGGGATTGCTCGGGAGGCCAAGTACTACAGGATGAGGTATTTTGAGGTAGTGCCACCCGAGCGGAGGATAGTGTTTACACGGTTAGGTACTCGGACCCAGACCCATTGACGTAGTCATTCTAGGAGTGCAACTAGGAGTGCGGGTCAACCGATCAAACAAGAGATCAAAGCTTCTGGGAGCAGAGATCCATCGAGACCTACTACCTCTGGAGGCAGCAGCAATTATGTTCCATGGTCAGATGCCCCTCAGTGATGGACATGTTGTACACATCTATGCCATTGTATTTGATATATCTTTTTAAAACATTTGATATGCTTGTATTTCTAGACATTTGTTTTGATGAGATTTATGAGATGCAGTGGTGATTTGATTATTCATGTGTTATGGATGATTTATGCACATGTTATGGATGCATGTTTTTATTTTTATATGCTATGTCATGTACGATGATTCCATAATGATATGATGTGATCTGAATGATTTTTTCTTCATGATGTATGTAATGAATGTATGATGTAAGATGTAAATGTTTTTGATGAAATGAGAGGATATGCTTTATGATGATGTAATATGTAATTAATGATATGCACGTGACATAATTTATGATGTAATATGAATGATAATGATGATGTAATGGAAATGCCCTTATGTAATGAACTTATGATATATGATGTAAATGAACATGATAACCTAAGTGATGATGTGAAAAGAATGAAATGGATGCAATTTTATTTATGAATGTGTGTGAAATATGCAAATGTAAATGATTAAAATAATGACCATGGATATGATATGTAATGATGGATACTAATCATGATGAATGAAATGAGATGATAATGAAATTAATTGATGATGTAAGTATGCAACTGCAATGATAATGATAATGGAAAATGATGTGAAATGAATGATCGTGAAAATGATGTTACAAATGTCCAAATTTACTCAATTTTTTGTTTTGAAAATATATATGAATTACTTACCAACCTTCAAAAATTCTACCTCATACAGCCTTAAAAATGCAATCCTAAATGAAACCATGTAGTCCTAGAATGCAGTAATGAATCATTCTCTCTTTTGCCATTTCATGTTGTGCTTAATTTTCATCATTGAGCCTTTTGATATGTTGAAAGTTAGTACAAGCATCAAAGGGTATATTAGCACCAATGATGACTTGAGTACTGCTTTCATGATGTTTGATATAAAAAATTAATACAAGCATCAAGGTATAATTGAACGAAGATGACCTGAGTATTGTTTGCATAAATAGAAAAAAACTAACCATTTTCTTATGCAAATTCTGAAATGTCATCAATGATACATTGTAGAGCATGTCCCATGACAAATTTGCACAATACTAGTGATTAATTTACAGACAAAAAGCAAAGAAAAATCATACTTCTTCCTTGTGATTCTAGTTCAATACATCATTGAACCACTCTAAAGATATGATGCCATCAAATATCAAAACAACAATTGCAACTAATGCTTCAAGTTTTTCGTTCATTTTATTCAAATTAAGATCATCCAATTTTTATTTCTATCAAAATAGTCATTTAAGCTCAATTTAATTGGACAAGATTGTTGTTTCCGATATTCTGATTCTAGACACATGCTGCTATTTTGCCTGCTAGAAAAGCTCCAAGAAGCGAACTACCCCCTAGTGACCTTGTACTCTGACTCCTGTTAGACACAACTACTACTAAGGATAACCCTCAAATCATCAAGCCATGATGAGATCCTTGTCATTTCAAGGGGATGATGTGATGCAAATGTGATGATGATGCTGATGAAAAAGATGGATATATAAAATGAATCCCAATAGATGAGAGAGCCAAATAAAATCACAAACAATGCCTATTTGCCAGGTTTTCACCATTTGTTTTTATTGCACTTTTTCCTGATTTTATGATTTTTTTGCTATTACCAAGATGCCTATTTGCCAGGTTTTCATCAAGGCAATGTTTTTTTTTGACTTTTTATACTATTTTTTATATTTTCTCAAGCATAGAACTTCTTCAAATGAATTTTGTTGGTTGGATCTTCAAACAGATCCCCTTCTGCTATAGATAACTGATATGCCCATGATCCATATACTGCAATGATTATGAATGGGCGCAACCAATTTGGTTCAAATTTTCCTTTCTTTTCTCGATCCTGTTGATTTCGAGGGTTTTCTTTGAGAACCAAGTCACCCACTTGAAAAGTTCATTGTTTGACTCTATGATTGTAGCTGCGGGACATAATCTATTGATACCCCTTCAAATGATTTACTGCAGTTTGACATCGTTCATCAAGCAGTTCCAGCTCTTGCAACCTTGATACTTTGTAGTCTTTATCATTGATTAGCCCCTTGAGTGATACTCGAAGTGAAGGAATCTCAACTTCCAATGGTAGAATAGATTCTGCTCCATAAACTAAAGCATAAGGAGTAGCACCAATTGGTGTGCGAATGCTTGTTCTATAGGCCCATAATGCTAGATTCAATTGGACATGCCAATCATGACCGGCTTCATTCACTATTTTCTTCAAAATCTTTAGAATTGTTTTGTTTGAAGCTTCAGCTTGACCATTGCCTTGTGGATAGTAAGGTGTAGTGAACCTGTGTTGGATGTGAAATCTTTCACATAGCTCGTCAACATCCTAATTTTTAAAGGGTCTACCATTGTTTGTGATAATGGAGTTGGGAATACCATATCTATAAATGATATAATTTAAGATGAATGAAGAGATTTGTTTGCCCATAACAGTTGTCAGAGGAACAACTTCAATCCATTTAGTGAAATACTCAATGGTTGTAATGATAAATTTATGTCCATTTGAAGACGATGGATGTATCTTTCCAACCAAGTGCAATCCCCACTGAGCAAAAAGCCATGTTGTCGTGAAGGGTTGTAATTCTTGAGTAGGAGCGTGAATGAGATTCCCATGAATATGACATTTTGCACATTTCTTCACAAAGATGAATGATTCCTTCTCCATGGTTGGCCAGTAGTACCCTAATCTTACAAGTTTCTTTGCTAAGGTCAGTCCACTTGAATGTGTCCCACAAATTCCACCATGGACCTCTTGTAAGGCCTTTTCTGATTCATCACGTTCAAGACATCTAAGGAGGGTACCATCCAGACCACACCGGTATAAGATGTTAGCAATTAAGGTGTAATGGGGTGATTGACGAATGAAATTTATTTTCTGACTCCTAGACAAGCCTAAAGGTAAAGTAGTATCCTTTAGGTATGTGTAAATTTGGCCATATAAGGGATAGTCATAACTCATTAGATGGAAAATTATTTGAGTTTTAGGATTGTCATGGGCGGGAGAAAATAATTGTTCCACCAGGAAATCGTACCATTTTTTATTCTCTGTCAACTAGAGTAGAGAGGCAATTGTAGCCATAGTGTTTGCTACTTTATTATCAATGCGCGGAATCTATATGAACTTGATATTAACAAAGTATTTCTTGAGATCTTCCACCATTCTTTTGTAAGGTATCAACTTTTCATCTTTAGTGTGATATTCGTCATTGATTTGATTTATAAAAAGTTGTGAATCACCAAAAACTTGAAGTTCTGCAATTTTCCAGTCTACTGCAATTCTTATGTCGATTGTCAATACCTCATACTCAACTATGTTATTTGTGCAAGGAAACATTAGCCGATAAGATTTTGGGATTGTATGTCCTTGAGGTGTAATAAAAATAATTCCTACTCCTGAACCATGTTGAGTGTAAGAACCATCAAAGTAGAGTGACCATGACCGCTAGATATCTGCCATGAACACGTCAACATCAGGAAAATCAACATGTATTGGGTGTTCTACTAGTATTGGTGCTTCTGCTAATTGATCTGCAACTACTTGTCCCTTTATAGCTTTTCGATCCACATAATGAATATCAATTTCACTTAGGATCATAACCCATTTAGCCAACCTCCTAGTTAAGGTTGCCTTACTTAGAAGATATTTGAGTAGGTCAATCTTAGCCACAAGCTTTACTGTATGAGTCAACATGTAATGTCGCAACTTTTGAGAAGTGAACACCATTTCTAAACAAGCTTTGTCAATGAAGGTGTAATTTAGCTCGTGACTTGTTAGGGTTCGACTGGTGTAATAAATAGCTCATTCTTTTCCCGAGTTGTCTTATTGTGCCAATAATGCTCCTAAAGACACTTTTGTGGCAACAATATATAATATCAGAGGTGCACCTTGCACTGGTGGATTCATGAGATACTACTTTATCTGATCAAATGCTGCTTCACATTTGTACTACCACTTGAATGGAACATTCTTGTGTAAGAGATTTGTAAATGGTAAACTTTTGTCCGCCAGTTGAGCAATGAATCTTTGAATAGATTGTAACCGTCCCTGTAAAGAGCATAGTTGACTAATGTTCCTTGGTGGTGGCATATCAAGAATTTCTTGTAACTTAGCAAAATCCACTTGAATTCCCTTTTCTGATACAATGTAACCTAATAGCTTTCCAGATTTTACTCCAAAAATGCATTTCTTAGGGTTACGTCTCACTTTGAATTTTTCCATTCTTTTGAAGATTTTTGATAAGATATCAATGTGTCCTTCTCTAGTATTAGATTTGGCGAGGAGATCATCAAGATAATCCTCCATGAACGTATGCATCATATCATGAAAAATCATTATCATTGCATGTTGGTATGTAGCTCCTATGTTTTCCAACCCAAAAGGCATTATGTTCGAGCAATAGGCACCCCGAGGACATGTGAATGCTATTTTATCCTGATCTTCTGGTGCAATCTTGATCTGGTTGTGTCCTGAACATCCATCCATTAATGAGTACATTGCATGTCCAGCAGTTAAATCAACAATCATATCTATGTTTGGTAAGGGAAAGTCATCTTTAGGACATGCTTTATTCAAATCCCTAAAATTTGTACAAATTCTAATCCTTTCGTCTAGCTTTGAAATAGGCATGATATTGGAGATCCATTCCACATAATCCATGGATTGGATGAATCCAATATCTAAAAGCTTTTTAAATTCCTCTTTAACCAATAATGCAACATGTGGATGCATATTTCTGAGTTTCTGTTTTACAGGTTTTGCCCCCGATGTAATAGATAGATGATGCATGATGAGATTTGGATCCAATCTAGGCATATCTGCATAGGACCATGCAAAATTGATTTGATTATCTTTGAGAAATTCTTTGAACCTAGGTACTTCTTTGTCTGTTAGAGATGCAGCCAATTGCAAAACTTTGGGCTTTTCTGTAGTACCTATATTGAGTGCCTCTGTTGGTTTGATTAGAATGGAAGACCTTTCCTAATAATGCTCTAGAAGAGTGTCAAGTTTCCCATCCTTTGGCACCTTTGAAAGGTTTTCACCATTGGATACGCTTTTTATTTTTCTCTTTTCTTGATCTAATACTACCTTTGTTAGGTTTTCACCATTAGATCTTTCTTTTATATTATTTATTTCATAGCTGAGAAACTTGGCACTTTCCTGTCAAAAACTCTGATCTTGTGATTCCCTGGTGGAACTTTTTTTGGGATGGGATGAACAAAGAAATTTTATTATGGTTTCATCATTTGGATAAGTTGGAACATCAATGGGTATTATTTGTTCCCAATCAATTAGTTTGGGATGTACCAAAGGAAATGGATCATTAGGATGAGTAAGGTTACTGGCCCTAAGGGTCAAGATGTGATCGTTAATGTCATTATAGGAGAGATCTAAGATGGTATCCTCCTATGGATAATCTGTTTCACTTTGAATCGAATCAGTTTCACTTGAGTTATGATTACTTTGTAAGACATAATCAAATAGAGGCCTTGAGCTTTCCCCTTGTAAGAATGTGGGTGAGAACTTGTGTATGACGTCCACCTCCTTCTCTGAAATAAAAGTATCATCAGAGAAATCATCCCATTCATATTCATTGGATTCAGTTTCATATTTGTTTGCTTGAATTCTTAGAATTGTTTCAACTAACTCCTCATTTGATGGCCTTTGTGCCACTTCTTCTTTAGTATCTTCACCATATCCTAACCCAATCTTATCTTTTGGGTACATTGTTTTTAATTGGATAGGTTCAACAATACCCTCTTTCCTTTTACCTATAGGGCCATTTCCTTCATAACCCATTTGTTGCATGATAGCATAACCTTTTCCATATTGTTCAGTGGATAACTTGATATGATGTATGGATTCTTCTTCATCTTTATAGAGCCAATCAATAATAGCTCTATCTTCTACTTCAGTTTCTTTGATAAATATCCCATTAAACTTGGTGATGGGAGCCGAAGTTGAGGCTAAAACTACCACAACCTGTTGTGTAGACGTTGATGGTTGACCATGGGATCTTGGGGATAAGGGTAAATTAGAGAAAGATAAAGAATACTCTCCTACCCCATTATCTTTCAATTTTAACTTGGTGCCAAAATTGCTTATCATTTCTTGCACTTGTTCTTTGTATTTGGAGGTAGAGATAGCCAAGGCCTCTCTATTATGTGGGATGAGTGTGTCCTGAGTTGCTCCTAGGTTAGAACAAGTTTGACTGCTAATGTGATCGGCGAGTATTGTTACTTCCTGTCTATCATATGGAAATTTCAAACATTGATGATAAGTAGACGGAACAACTTGCATGTTATGGATCCATGGGTGACCCAATAGTATGTTATAGGTTAGATCCTGATCAAGAACCTCACAAAAGGTATTCTTCACAATAGGTCCCACTCTGATTGGTAACATGGTGAGACCTTTGGAAGTCCTTTCCTCATCATCATATGCCTTGATTGTAATTTTCTTCCAGGGATCTATAGAGTTTGTTGAATATCCCAAAGCTAGGACCAATTTCAAAGTACAAATGTTTAATCTAGCTTCTCCATCTATGAGGACATGTCTAATGCAGGCTTTGTGAACCATGACTTCTAAATAGAGTGATGAATTATGTGGATGAGTTAAGGATGAATCATCTTTTTCAGAAAATGATAAACATGTGTAGGAGGACAAGTGTCCCACCATGGCTTGAAATTTATTGATATCCACATCAAGGGATATAGTTGTATCAACAAGTGCCTTTTGCATAATGTCCTTATGAGCAGGTGATAACTTTAAAAGCTCCAAGATAGAAATTTGGGCTGATTTTTTTCACAGTTGATCAACCAAATTGTATTGACTTGTAGGGGGAATTGCTACTTTAGATGAGCTTCCTTTGATAATGATTTTGGCTTGTCCCCTTGTCATAGCATTGAACTCTTGATATTCTTGCTTACCTTTGATTCAAATAACATTGATTTGAGGATCATTAATATAAATATGATTGATAATGACACCTTGGATGTTATTAACATTCTTGCCCTTGTCACCCAAAGATTCCCCTTTTTGATAATTAGGGAGCAGATTCTTGAATGCTTGATGGTCATTATTAAAATTATGTCCCTCAACCATGATGGTATGATTATCAATCAACTCTTGAACAATATTCTTCAACCCTTGGCAATTGTTTGTCTTATGACCTTTGCACCTACGATAATCATAGAAATGTGAGTCATTCCACGATGGTGGTTTAACTCGAGGCTCATAGTCTCTTTGTAGTGGCAATGTAATAGAATTTTGATTCAATAATTCTTTGAGAATGGATTCTAGAGATTGGCCCAAGGGAGTGAAACTCCGTCGATTCAAAAAATATAACGATCTGGGCACATTTGAATTCTGATTATTGCCAAAATTACTTCCATGATTATTAGTCACATTTCTTTGATTGCCAACATTGCCCTGGTTATTAGAATTTCCAGCATTGTTGCTACATTGAACACCAGACACATTAAGTATGGTAGGCTTTGTACTTATGTTGTTAGCACCTACTACCCCATCATTCACAACATTTTTATTTCAGGTCCAAAATCGCCACCTATCATTGTTGTTATTATGGTTGTTGTTGTTGTTGTTGTATGAATTTGAACCCTCTTTATCAATTTTTAGAACTCCACGCTTGATCAATGCACCTTCAATAGGAATTGCATTTTCAATCAATGTTTCAAATGATTGAGGACAGTGAAGATTTAGTCTGTAACTCATTTCTTGATTAAGACTATCGATGAAGATCTCCATCTTTTCTTTTTCAGGGATAGGACGAGAGTATTTAGCAAACACCGTTCTCCATCTTTGCAAAAATGTAGTGAAAGATTCCCCTTCTTTTTGTTTTACCTTACAAAGATCAAGCATGGTCATTTGGTGTTGAATGTTGTAGGAGTATTGTGATATAAATTTTTTTATTAACTCCTCAAAAATTTTGATGGGGGGAGTGATTTTTGAAAGCCACTCCGTGGATTGTCCACCCAGACTTCGTGGAAACAACCGCATTAAGTAGGTATCATTATGAGCAAATTCTAAGCTCATATTTCAAAAATCCCTTACATGCTCAATGGGGTCAGTTTTCCCATTATACCTATCAAACTTAGGGATTTCACAATGTTTTGGAAAAGGAATCATTTGAAGACTCCTATCGAATGGATAAGGACATATTTCATCCAAAGCATACTTCTTTGTTGCTCCCCCTTGCATTTCTTTTATTTGCCCTTGTAATTCCTTAATCTATTGAGTAAGGGCACTAAAATCGTTAAGAGGGGTTTCAATATTTTCTTCAATCCCTTCCGTGTCAAAATTGGCAGGTAACTTAGCTCCTTGATTAGATAAAGAACAAAAGTATCTTTCCTTGTTCCGTTAACTCTTCAATATTTGAATTGCTAAAGAGGTTTTCCTCCCTCTCACTATTATCACACATTTTGCTCACTGTACCTTTGTGTTTTTCTATATGTTTTTGAGATCTCGTGATAACAAGCATAAGCTTTACTCAAATCTTACTAGCTTTGATCAAAGGAATGAAATAGTGCAATGGTGATGGATATGAAAGTCAGGATAGAATGAAGATTCTATGACTTAATAGATTTTTAATCTTTAGCTCATGATTCCCTGATTGAAAGGATGAAAATCTTGTTGGCGGGAATTAAACCAAAGATCGAAAATAAAGATGATTTTGCACTTTGCAAAGTTTAATCTTAGCTTTATAGAAAGATGAATTTAATGAATGCCTAATGCGTTTGAGCTCTCTACTATAGGATTTGATTTGGACAAGTAGCGTATGTGATTGTAGGTTGGGGAATATAAGAAGAACAAATACACTGACTATGGTTGTGCCTTTGAGAAAGGGGTCTTCTTTGAAAGAAATCTCGTGAGTATAAAGGTTCTATAACATAATCGTCAGTGAAACCTCTAATATAGTCATGATATTGATGAATAAAGGTTCTGTGTTCAAGCAGGACATTTCGACTTTGATATAGAAATTTCCTCTTCTTCAATATCTTCTTATAACTGAGAGACTTCTTGGGCTTTCTAATCTTTCTTTCTAGGGACTTCTTAACAAAAGTTGCAGACTTCCAAACTCTGAGCATGGAAACACTAGATTGATAAGACTTGATTTCTGAATGTTAGAAAATTACCTAGACTCAGAAAATAGATGAGCCAAAACAGAGACTAAATGCGCCAAAACAGAACATGGATGCGCCAAAACAGAGCATAGATGCACTGAAATCGAACATGGATGCACCAAAAAAGAGCACAGATGCACCGAAACAGAGCGTAGATGCACCAAAACAGAGCACAAATGCACCGAAATAGAGCACAGATGTGCCGAAACAGAGCAGCAATGTGTCGAAACAGAGTAGCAATGCACCAAAATAGAACAACAATGTGCCAAAACAGACACGGGATATGCTAAATTATCTACTAGACCTTTGAGACAGACATGTTTGGATAGTTTTGATATTTTTGGATTATCTTAATTTGATTTGAATGTGAAAAACACAGCATAGAGAAGCAGACAGTTGTTTTTTTAATCCTAAAATCTAAACAAAGAGTGTATGTTCTTGATATTTTCATAGGTTTTGAACAAGGTAAGCAATTCAGCTAGACTCACTCTTAATTTGTCAAATAGGTCATCATAATAATCATAGCCCATAGCTTAAAATTGCATCGACTCACATAGCCATGTCACCTCCTAGAGGGTGCCCGTGTTTTTGTCTTTTCCAGGTGCGTACTCAAGGTGACAGAAGTGGATACCGAATCCCTTGAGCAAACAATCTATGGTGACTATATGGTGAGTGTCTTGGGGGAAGATTCTTCCCTCCCCTTGCACCGTGATTAAGATGATGTTTGGATATTGACACGGCTAACTTTCTACACTATGATTTTTAGTAAGGATATTCGTTCAATGTGGCAAATAGATAGACTCCCTCGAGAGACCTCCCAATGTTTAGAACAAAGGTTTTGGGGATGGTTATCCTACGCACTACTGTCAAGTTGGATTTTCATCAACAACTTGCTTTTGATTAAAGTGGGTTGGAAAATTTGGCTTTAGGTGTTCCCACTTAGGTCGTTCCTCTTGGGTGAGTACTTTTTCCCACAAGAGCAGGCCTTCTAAAGGATGTAATAAAGCATTAAATTGCAGAAAATAAAAGGTAAGTCTGGCATTCTGACCACCTAGTTAAGGGGAGAGCATAAACCTATTACCCATAATAATAGCAAACAATAATGGTTCAATTTTAAATGCCAAATTGACAATTCTCTACACTAAGTGAAGATGTTGCTTCACCAAAAACATGGGATTCATTTTTAACCAAAAAGAAATTTATGTCTGGTGACTATCCTAGGATTGGTTAATTCAGATTTAAATGTCTACCCTAGGGTTGCTTTATTCCATTAAAATTAAAATTTGAAAAATGTTATCCACAGATGGCATCGGAATCAAAATTTAAATTTTTTATAATTGTATGTGCTGGAACAAGTGATCTATGCGCCGAAATAGGCCATGGATGCGCCGAAAGATCTCACAGGGATGCACCAAAATAGAGTGTCTATGCGCTGAAAGAAATCATGGATGCGCCAAAACAGTTACTATATGCATCAAAATATCTCATCAATGTGCCGAAACAGTCTTCGTATGCACCGAACCGAGACTCATATGTGCCAAAATGCGATTTTAGTCTGTCCCCTACAAGAAAAATCTGCAAAAATAAATATTAAATGTGGGGCTTGGCCGCACGGTGGGTGCCAAAAATG
Source organism: Sequoiadendron giganteum (assembly GCA_007115665.2). Taxonomy (NCBI): domain Eukaryota; kingdom Viridiplantae; phylum Streptophyta; class Pinopsida; order Cupressales; family Cupressaceae; genus Sequoiadendron; species Sequoiadendron giganteum. Next base: position 564,235,591 of record CM021104.1, on the reverse strand, counting down.
TGTATGTTAGAATGTGTAAATCAAAATGAATCTAATCTAATACACCAATGAAACATTAGATTAAAGAAACTAAATTAAAGAAAGAAAAACACAAACTGTAAACACAGGTAACTTCTTCAAATTCATCCCATTGTCCTCTATCTCCAAGGATTCGCTTCAAGATGCTGGCTATCAGTTGTTTTAAATAGCAGCTTGTAGAATGGCAGGTTGAGAGAATGAGATTAATGAAAATGCATGTGCATTGCTATTATGCTTTAAGCTATGAAACTGAAATGCTAATTAAATGCTAGAAACGCTTGATAAAACTAAATGCGACTATAAAAACTACGCATGAAAATCTAGAATTTGAGATCCTTTTCAACTCACAAGAAGGCTGTATTTATAGATTTTTGAAGGCAGGAACTCAATTGGCCAAGATCAATAATTGAGTTCAAACCTATTAAAATGAACAGTGAGAGATCGAGAATTTGAAAAGAAGATGGAATTTTAAGAGATAGATGGAAAATGAAAAGACAAATGGAAGATGTGTCCATAATTAAAATAGAAAATATTTAATTATGCATGGGAAAGGAAAAGCTTCTAATTAAATATTGAAAATATTTAATTATGTGAGAAGAGATAAAGCTTTTAATTAGATATTGAAAATATTTAATTATATGAGAAGAGTGAAGAATTTAAAAAGTATTTTAATTAAATACTGAAAATATTTAATTAAATGTGAAATGAAGAATATCATTTAAATTTAGAATTTAAACTTGTGATAATTAATATATATAAACTGTGAAATCTATTTAATTAATTAAGAGGAAAATAGCATTAATTAAATAAACTTATTTATTTAATTAAATTAGAAGAATTGGAAAAATGAACAATATAAATAAATAATTAAATTTATTTATATGTAGATGACTTAAGAATATTAATTAAATAATTCATATTTAATTAATTAATAGGTTTGGTTAACCGTGACCATTTTTAGATGTGTATAGGAACCATTGGAAACACTTTGATGGTGTTACATTTCCCATGTATTCATTCTTAGCTCCCTCAACAACCCTTATCCAATCAATCACTTGGCTCAAGGTGTGAGGATTCAATTCCTCTGGTAGAGTACTCAATCCAGATTGATATACTTCAAAAAAAAAATCAATGCATACTAGAATATTTGGTGTAAATTTTTTAGGTATTTTAAGCAAGGAATCCATAAATATATAGAACAAATGATCATCTTTTCTCTAATCATGCACATACTTCCTTTCAGGCTCGCTATGATTCTCATATTGTGTCAATGGATAATTTGGAACAATAGATATCTTATCCTCCCGACATAATTCTCTATTGAGTGATCCACTTACTATAATAGAATGAGCACTACTAGGATAACTAGCATGGGTAGTCAAGCATCCCTTCATGATTAAATACTTCAAACTATTCTCAATGTCTATAGCAATGTGATATGCTTGATGTAATGTCGTAGGCTCTTTATCTATTAAAAAATAGCTCATCTTCATGTTGAATGTGCCCATGTAGACCACTAAACATTAAACATCATTCATTCGTATGCTTGCAGGGATCTCTCTTATTACTTTTGAGAATCTAAGATTAAAATAAGGAACTGACTCATTTTCTCCTTTCTCCATGTCCATAAATTATTGCCTCATTAGGATTGGATAAATTCTTTCTCCAAATTGTTCCATGAACACAAGTTTAAAATCATTCCATGAATGTTTAGAAGATGCTGAGTAGGTAAGAGATCCAATCTCTTGCATCCCCCTTTAGGGACTGAACAAACTGTTTCATAACTACATCTTCAGAGACCACCTGACAATCTCCCATCACATCAATAAACTTCTGTAGATGTTGACTTGCTGATTCAGTCTGTTTACCTTTAAATCTTGGTATCTTATCTCTAATCTTGTGTGGTATAGTGTTTGGATAACCATAGATGCTACTGAAATCTAGGGCATTGTACCTTTCACTATTAAACCCCCTGATGTGAAAGGGGGTACCCATTAATTCAATCTTAATTAGAAGGAAGAATCTGAAAAGATATCTTGTCGTACCCTTGCAAGGCTTGTCAAATGTTTCACAAAGGACATTCAAATCTATTTTACAAGCAAAATCTCAAGCCTTTTTGCCACAAGCTTTCTATCTAATTTTCTTAAGATCTTAAATACAACATGTTTCTTTCATAATAATCCATAATTTCATATTGTCATTTTGAGAAACATGCATGATTTCAACTAATATTCCTCTAACTAGTGCTATTTCACTTAACTGGGGAAAAATTAACTCCTAAATCCAAAATAATTCTCATAACTTTCTTACAAATATGATTAAATTTCCTTCAATTCTATGAAAATACCTGGCCCTTTGGAAATAGTCACCTAGCTTTTGTCTTTAAGCCTATGGATGTAAAAATTTAGTGTATTATTTATCAGGCTCTTTGTTCAGAGTCGCCACCTCCTATGATGAAGGAACAAACTTCAAATGAGATGAAGTCTTTTCACAAATAAAACATGTTCTAGGTTTTCTTCCACAATGGAGTCACTTTCAAATCCTTTGAACTTTTCTCCAATCAAATCCTCAACCAGGCTAGAGAATTATTCAAGGTATGAGAAAAATTTTCATAATACGTATACCAGTTGGGTCTGTGATACAGGGATTTTCATCTAGAGAGTGCAATTCTTCCCCATCAGAGTCGCCATTCTGTTGGTGTTTTTCCAGTACACCTTAGGAATTCTCTAAAAGGTAGCCAACCTCTATAATCAAGAATCCTAAATATGAATTGCCAATTCAATGGGTAAAGGTTTTCAATATTTTAGCCCTACTCTTTGGGCTTTATGGAACCAGGGGGGGTATTTCCAATTTTTTTTCATACTAATTATACTAAGACAAAGAGCACTTCTTCACAGATAAGTTCTTCCTGAGTGCAAATAGACATCATTCATCATAGGTTTGCCTGACCTTTACACAAATAACCATTTGTTTGCTAGGAACATGGGTGTATTTCCGACTTCCATCTCATAATTGATAGAATTTAAATAATTATTGTTCTTTTTTGAGTTAATGGCTAGGAATTTTATTAACTCATCAGATTATATGAATTCGTGACAAATAGGTTAGTGCCTCATCAATTGGGAAATGGAGTCAACACAAAATGTTTAACCTTGAAATAGATGGACTATTTTCATAATGCCTTACATTACAAAAACTCACAGTATTTAAAGTATTACTTCTTACCAAATCCTTTGAAAATTCTCATAGACATATGACTCTCTTCAAGTATTTAATTAACTCTTTAAATTAAAACATAGAAAAAATCATACATTGAATTAAACCATTGAAGATAAACAAAAAGATACTTGATATTTTCATTCATAATCTACAAAAACTCTACATAGAAGAGTACATACTTTAATTTTTGAGATTTGTTTTTATATCAGTCATTCGTGTAAAACTATTTAAGACTATTACATACAAAACCCATACCCAAGACAATTAGCTAGGAGATTCATCAAGAATTATGAATTGTATTTGTTCACTGTACATGCCTCCCACCTAGACCATTCTAGACTCAAAATTTCAACATGTATAATGATCCTTGAAATCTCGTTTATAGTATAAGAGAGCAACAAGCATCAGACCCATTATAGTTACATTTCATAATAATTTCAAAGTTAATTTAATTTCATTTGGGTCAGTTCCTAAACCATTACGTTAAATCATTCCTTTACCACAGGAAAACAAAAAGGAAAAAAGAGTGCCAAGCCATTGGTCGAAGATGCCACACAAGCCTTCCAAAAGTTGTCAAAATTGGAACGTTCACCAGTACTAGAGAAACCACGATCATTATCAACGGTATAGAGAAATGAACCAGCCACATGGGAGTTGAGTCACCACAACACCCAAAAATCGAAAACCACTAAAAAGAGAACACGCGTGTTATCCAACCTTGTCAACCATCGAGTAAACACCCTCACAAGGATTATTGATAGAGAGTGGAGTTGCAACAATTACCTCATCACCTAAGTCAGTATAAGGAACAAGAGAAATAGGGAAATGGCTAGTGTCAGAGCTAACTCCTCATTCCTCACTTGAAGAATCATCAAAAATTAGGACAGGAGCATTGATCTTCCCTAAAAAATCCCTAGGTCCCATACTCGGCCTCATTAATTCTTTCACAAACTCAACATGCCCTTTTCCATCAAACTTGACCAATTCTTCTGAAATGGTCCTAGTTCTAAGACTGTAAGTACTCTTAATAGTAATTTTCTCAACCTTACTTCAAACACTCCTCTTGCATTTTAGGACAATTGGCGTTTCTGCCACATTAGGTTTTGCTTCATGCACATATGCCATTGATTTCTTCATATTTAACCCTCTGGATCGTTGAACGGGTGTAATGGGAGTACCTAGCTCACTCATTTTCTCTAAGGAAAATACCAACCATAGCCAATTTTGTAGGAGAAAAAATAAGCACAACCTTCAGAGAAATTACCATGCACAAACAATGAAAACCCAAACAGAACTAGACACATAATACTACTGAACCTCAACAACAATACTACATGCATGCACACTTACATACCAGAAGTTATCAGACAACCACCCTTACGAGAATTTGTTAATCACTCAAAATTCACTCCTCCAATACATGTGATAGTTCTTTTCATGCCTCGATGAATGCAAATGATTCAAAAAACTATAGAAAATCCTCATTAAATTGAGGATTTGGAGGTGAGTTGCATTTAATGGCCAACCTGGTTCGCTCGTGTGAGCAAACAAAAATTACTGCATGTTGAATCTCAGTCATCGATCATCTAGGATTTAAGACTCGATCAATGAGGCTCATTAAGGATCACCACTTTCTTTATTGATCATAATTAAAATAGTGATGAGGTGCTTTAAAGCTGTCATGTACCCATCTACATCCTTACTCCATCATCATGAACTCACTCGTTGTCAATCTTGATAATCACAGGAAGATCTTGGCCATAAACCAAATCACATCACCCATTGTGTCATCAATTTTTGCTTCAAAACCTCATCAAGAAATGGAAGTGAAGCTAGCGATGAGATATCGACCATTGATTTTAATCATAGAAGGATCCTAAATATATATCTTCATTTACATCACTCGTAACACCTTTACTTTTCACCGAGCAACCTCAACCCATGATAGACTGAGCCTGCATGATCAGGAGAAACTCCACCCATCAGCGATCAAGGGTTCTCTTTTGAAGAGCATGAGATAACCGCAGATAGTGCTAAGATGAGTGATAAGTTAAATACTTAACCATATCTCTCATCACGGGTTATGTTTCGGTGGTGAGAATGCTTCATGTGATGGGCGATGAACCTATTGGTGGTAGGAAGAAAAATTGCATTGCTCATCATGGGATAAACACAGTCAGTTTCAAAAGAATGCTTGAGGGGCGATGAAGCTAGAATGGTCAAGAGAATGTAACATCACTCATCGTAGGCTATAAATGGAGCGGTTGAATGAAACATGCGATGGCCGATAGACTGCTCGAGGATTGACTTAAAGGTTTTTTAAAGCATGTGGATCGATAGTTGTTTTAAAAGGGAGCTCCTATCCACGATGGGAAAACTAATGTTGGGGCTAGTAAAACAATGAGGCTCAAGACCATAAAATGATTATAAGTCAACTAGTAAAGTGATACAATCACTTAACACAAAATTAAAAGGTTGAGGAGCAGACAAGGGTATAAATGTAAATAGAACACTGAAACCCCTAACACTAGTCACAACAAGACTTGAGCTATCAGGATTCAATCATGAAATTCAGTGGCACCATGGATTTTTGTATGGGTTCCACCACATAGAAATGAGGTTTTTGAGGGGCGAATGAGTCCTAGTTAGGGTTTTTTTTTATTTAAAAAAAAAATAATTGATTTTTATGCATTTTAGTTTTTATGATCTGTAACCTAAATGCAAATGTATTTTTTAGATTATTTTCAACAATTTGAGATGCAAAAAGCAAACTACATGCACTTTCACTAATACAAAAATTTGAAACCCTAGAATGCCAGTTAACTAATGCAAACTCTAATGCAATGTTAACGCAAGCCAAATCTAGGATGATGATGAATGCCAAATAAGAAAAGAAGGTATCCTAGATGTAGGTTCACCAAAATGTAAGATATAAAATTATGTGCACTAGAGTTTTGGACCTAGGGAAACAAAATTTATATGCTCCACATCCATTGATTTCTTAGCTAGCTCAATCTAATAAATAATGGAGGAAGGGATCTTACAATAAGGTATCCGAGGATATGATTTCACATTATATGATGTATTCACCACCAAGATAGGACATGGAAAAATTAATGAAGTGCAAGATCTAATGACAAAACCTAATGATGTGTGAAACATCAATAAATCTCCTACAAATGCATATAAATTAGAACCAAAATCTATAAAATTAGAAGTGTGCACCTAGAAACTTGTAGAGACTTGAATGGAGATTCAAGGAATTTTATTGATCCTAAAATTTGGCCTACTAGGACACATTTTCCATTTGGGAAAATCAATCCCAATTTTGGATTTTTGCATAGGAGTAGGTTTCCATAAAATGGGTATTAAAATCTACAAAAATATTTGAAAACCACCTACAATGGGACTCATTCGTGACTTGTGGTGAATGAGTCTAGTTTGTAGTTTCTATAAATTCAAAGTCTAAATTTACTCTTCTCATTCTACTCAATTTATTCCTCCAAGTTCCTAGATCTGAAACTCTGATTTTGAGGCTGTAGATGATATTTTAGTGAAGATTATGACCTTGCAAATGGGAAGACAACTCCAACAAGCTTGTAACCTAATCTTCAATTATCTTCAAGTCTTCAAACCACATAGATCTACAACCACACAAAGAGAGAGAGAGAGAGAGAGAGAGAGAGAGAGAGAGAGAGAGAGAGAGAGAGAGAGAGAGAGAGAGAGAGAGAGAGAGAGAGAGAGAGTGTTGAATGTTAGGGAATAGGGGTTTGCCTTGGTTAAACCCCTTTTAGGTAATTAAACCAAATGATGAAATAATTAAATAAGGACATGAAACATGAAACATAGAATATGAAACATGAACAATGATACCTTCAATGATGTCTTGTAAATTATGCTTTATAAATCTGCAACTCAACATGAAATGGCCATGAAGGATGTTGATCTTGATCTTGAAAAAGGTTGTAGAAGAATGATCGATATTGGATCTTCAATGCTACGTCACAACACTAGCTCAATAACATGTTTGACATGATGATGGATCTTGAATCGTTGCAACAATTGATGGAGAATTCTACCCTTGAATGCCTTAGATTTGATCTTGAATGCTCTCTTAATGATATTGGCTTCATAACATGTAGGCTTGTGTTTCTTAGATGAAATAATGGTTTTGAAGCTTTCTTATATTGGAAATCCACACAAATGACTATTAATTAGATCCCTAAGGCTGACATAGGTGAAATTTGAACTTGAAACCCAATTTTTCCCGCTCAAACCTCAAAAATACGCAAAATGGGACTCATTTGATAAATTGGGTGAATGAGTCCCACGTAGATGGGATTAATTCACCCAAAGTGTCAAATGGGTCCCACAAGGGTTATTTTTCTAGCTAAAGTGTCAAGGAATGGGTAAATTAAGTTTATATGTTTATATTATCAGGTTTTTGATGGAAATATGCCTTGGGATGCACAATATAGGGTCATAGGGGCCTATTAATGATGCTATAAAGGTTATAAATTCAAGGGAGCCCAAAATACAATGTGAAAGTGTAAATAAATACACTTTACAACACTAACTTAAGGCCAAATTGGGTCTATTTAGCTAAAAAGGGTGCTAAATCGAATGTGAATGTGTAGAACAAATTACAACAATAGATTAGGTCCACCTTAGCTTACAAGCCTCCTAAATTTAATGTGAAAGTGTCAATAAATAAAATTTACAATATTAAACTAAGGCAGAGCTAAGTTAATTTAGCTTAAAAGTGCCCAAGACCTAATGTGGATGTGTAAAACACCTCACAACACTAGATCTAGGCAACATTAAGTAAAATTTACCATTAATTATTCCCAAATCAAGTAAGGAAAATGTGTAACATTTCTCCATCATTACACGGTGTAGATTTCAAACAACAATTATGACACTACAAAATATTGCATTTTTTAGCAATATTTTGTTAGAATCATCCTTAGGTATTTGGGGTTTTAAATTGATTGGGGATTATTAAAGAAGATAACAAGAATTTTGAGGCTAAATCAGATCCAACAAGAGTTTTGTTTTGACCAAAATTGGGGATATTGGTTCTTCCATTTAGACCAAACCATCATAAAGGTTTATTGTTCCGTACTGGCTCATCATATTTTTCCAAAATCATTCCATGATAGAATTGCATATTTGGAAATAATTTGGCAACTGAATGATGTATATAAAACTCACTTCAAAAATTACAAGAAACATGCAATTCATCATTTTAATAATTTTAGAATATTGTACAATGTTAGATTCACCAAAATGAAATTGGTGAATCAGTCACAGTTCTAGATTTCTTCATAGGAGTATGTTTCAAGAAAATAGGTATCCAAATCTACAAAAACCTCTAAAAAACACCTATAGTGGGACTAATTCGCCAGTTGTGGTGAATGAGTCCAATTTGTATTTTCTAGAAATTCAAAGTCTAAATCTTCTCTTCTCAGTCTGCTTAATTTTTTCCTTTAGGTTCTCGAATCTGAAACATTGATTTTGATGTTGTAGATGATCTTTTAGTGAAGATTATGACCTTGCAAATGGGGAGACATCTCCAAAAAAAAATTAATCTAATCTTTAATGATCAACAAGCCTTGAAAGCACCTAGATCTTCATCCACACAAAGAAAGAGAGAGAGAGAAAAAAAGTGTTGAATGTTAGGAAATAGGGATTTTCCTTGGTCAAACCTCTTTTACGAATTAAATAAAATGATGAAACAATAAAACAAGGACATGAAACATGAAACATAGGATATGAAACATGAAAAATTATATCTTGAATGATGTCTTGTAAATGATGCTTTATAAATCTACAACTCTACATGAAATGGCCATGAAGGATGTAGATATTGATCTTGACAATAGGTTTGGAACAATGCTTGATCATGAATTTTCAATGATACATCAAAATACTAGCTCAATAAAATTCTTGATGCTTGATATGCTTTACATGATGATGGATCCTTAATTGTTGTAAGAAAGAAATAAAAACACATAGTGAAACATGAGTGTCAATGTATGCCCCCACTTTAAAGCGGTTGATAACAACATTTTCTGTGAGAAATTGCTTTAAAGTAGATGAAGACATGAGAGCATATTCAGAAACCCCTATGCCAAGTCATATGTTTCCAAATCAAACTAAATCATGGATAAGTATGAAATATGTGAGTCAACATAAGGCATGGCATCCACATCCCAAGATTTCTCTTATATGTACATGAGAGGTGATCAACTAGACAAAAGAAATAACGACAAGTGACATAGGAGGAAAAGGCTGACTAACCTCATGCCTACACTCCGTGTAGCACAAGGATGAGCCAAGTAGGATGAAATTTAGTATCAATTAGAGGAACTAGGTGCTTCAACATAAGGAAGATCACCACAATCCTTAAGATGTTTAATTCAATTACTCAAATGCTTACATTCATTAGTAGAATGAACACGAACTCTATAATATGCACAAAATTAATTCTTATAGTAAAATTTCTTTCATGTTCTTGAAGGGAGAGATATCAAATCATCTTAGAGGAGTCTCAAAAAGATACCCTCTTTATCAATGGTAGAGGATGTTGCATTATTTTGCAATAAAGATATCTCTTTCTTAGTACAATACATCATACTTACACAAGGCTCTTTAGATTGCAAGATTTTGTTCTCTACTTTATTGGAGGGTGTAAAATACAAAAAAATTGAATCATTAGTGTTTTGCATGATGGCATTGACATTAAGAAAATATTTCTTTGTTTTTTTTTTTTGTTTCTTGTAAAGGATAACAATCAAGAGCACTAGTGTCTATTAGTTCAAGATGCACTACTATGAAAGTCGACTTAAAATAATATTTGATAAGAGTGTTTATATTGAGTGAAGGCTTGCTTGTTGGTTTGATTTCTATCAAAGGAAAATAACTAAGACCATGAGTTGTTTCTTGAATTTTGAGCTATATAGGGAAACAAATACCTTGATCTCTAGCACCACATTCTTTTCCACTATACCCAAGTTGTTTCATAAATTCATAACCTTTTACATAAGTATTTTTCATTTCTTGTGGATTAGGTGGTTTTTGATAGTTATTTTTGTTAAAGTTTATTGTATATGTTGTCTTTTCTCCTAAATTGGTTGATTTGGATGCTTTTGAAGGGTCTTTCGAATTTTGTGTTGACATTACCAATTTTTCTTATCCCTTGTTTGAATATTTGTTTATGATCTTGTATTCTCCCATGAATGTAGGTTCGAAATCTACGGAGTTCCAATCATCTTCTAATAGCTTTATGACTTCCTCAATATACTTTTCTTTGTCTTTTTGTTGCACAAGTTCCAATTGTGTAGTTGATGTTGATGTTGCCAAAGGATTTTCCTTGTCTTTTTCAATGTTCAAGCAACTGTTTGGTTTAGGCTCAACTTTGATTGTATATAATTTTTTGTTATAGACATATTTCATGATATGATGAAGTGTAGAGGGTACCACGTGCATCTCATGAATCCATGGCCTTCCAAAATGGAGATGAACCATCAAAATGAAGATATGCTAAAAGGGAAAGAGGATTCCCCAAAATAGGCCCCTAGGGTTTTCACCTAGAAGCTTGTTTAGGAAGAATAACACTCTTTCACCTAATGATATTCTCTTTTTGGTGATTACATTCAAAGGGTATGGTTGAATAAGGTTCTTTTGTGTGTGAAAAGTGTGGATAAAGGCTGAAATGAGATGAAACTAATCTAACTATGAAATGCAAATGAAAGTAAATGTAGACTATATGTAAACTAAACTAAATGACCTAAATGTATACAATTTGGAAAGAAACTGGAAAATACAGATATTGCGCACTTGGGAATAAAAAGGGGCACAACAAGAGCTCCATAATGTTCTTGAATTTGCCAAAAATGTGCACAGGGACATTTATGCCAAAATGGGTGACCTAAGCTTGCCAAGAAATTTTGGCAAACTGGGTTTCCGATAAAAGGGTATCCAGAAATGTGAAAACCCTTTTTCATGCCTAGTATAAGGACAAGGTCGCCAATGATGGTGACCTAGTCCTCCTGATACTTTTGAGAGTTTCAAGGTATGAATATGTAGGGTCGCACTTGCACTTCCTTCTCTGACAGATACCTGTGATTGAATCTTCACAAAATGGCCTATAAGTTGTCCTTTTGCTCCACCTACGGTTTGATGACTTGAGTTGACTTGGATGGAATGATGGTACCACTTTCAACACTTCATTTCTTGCCAAATTTGCATACAAACTATAAAACACACATGCACAGACAAGGAAAATGTTGATTGTTAGGGATTTGGGGTTTTCCTTGGTCAAACCCATTTGCAAATAATTAAATCAAATGAAGGGACAAGATAATAAAGTATGCAATAGGAAATGGTTGATTTAATAGCTTACCATGATGAATGATCTTGTGTTGTTGCAACAATCATCCCTTGAATTCCTTGGAGATATGTCTTGATGACTTAGTATGTAGAAACCCTATCTCGCTTGAGAAGAGTGGTGGATGAAGAGTGGAGAGTGAGTGAGAGAGTTGTGAATAATGAGTGTGTAATATGATGAATGAGGTTTTTTAGGATTATTTATAGGTAATCCACCTAAAACACTCATTATTTGATCCCCAAGGCTGACAAGATGGAGAAATATAATAAAACCCTAACTTTTCTGCTAAAAATCCTGAAAATAGCTCCAATAGGACTAGGTCGCCACCTTGGGTGGCCTCGTCCACCTAGGTAGGACTAATTTATTGATATGGGTGACCTAGTTTCACAGGGGCCCTTATGCCAGCTAGATTATCCAAGAGTGAAGAAATCAAGTTATATGATGATTTTATGAGATATTTGATCAAATTAAGCCTTGGGATGCACAATAATGGATCATAGGGGCCTATAAATAATGATGATAAGGTGTTATTTAGGTCCAAAATCCATAGGCAAGCATCCAAATGAGTGAAAAGTGTCAAAGGCTACACTTTTTGGTGACACATTTATCCCCCACTTTAGTGAGAGGATGAACTTGGTTCAAACTCACACTAAAGTAGCCCAATGGAGATGGTGAAGAATTAGAAAGAGAAAGGAGGTGGTCAAGCCCCTAGGATTTAGGATTCTAAGCCAAGAAGAATCAGTGCTAGAGGACACATTCAAGGGTGAATGATTTATAGAAAAATAAGATACACAATCATGCGATGACAAGAAACAGAAGGAAAGGAAGAACGAGGTGGAAAATATGCGCTAACTGTGGGGCCATGGAACATCAAGTTATCCATTGGGTGATTTATCCCAAAGAAGTGATTTAGTAAGAAATTCATGCCAGTGTATTAGCTTCCCCTTATATAATGATAAATTCATGCCAGTGTGTTGGCTTCCCATTATACTAACCATACCAAAGTTACCTCGCTTAATAAATTTGATAAGGAAACGCAATTCTTATGTAAATTCTTTTGAATTTGAATATAAATATTTTTTTGAAGGGGATTTTTATTTGTTCATGCGACATCTTCTTCTTAGGGAGAATTGTGCCTAATATCTCCAAGAGAGGAAAAGTCAGGGTGTCAAATCGTTATCCATGGGATGCCTCATTCACATCAAGCCACTTCAATTGATCGTACACTCTTGGAAGGAATCAAACCCAATGACACCACCAAGAAGAGGACACGTCACAAGAAAAAGAAAAATTGAGCCATGGAATTCGCAAAAGGATGTTGTCTATTTATGCCCCCACTTTAAAGTGGTTGTTACACCATCACTATGAGAAATTGCTTTAAAGTAGCCAAGGATAAGGGAAGGGAGACATGAGAACTAACTTGGAAATCCTTATGCCAAGTCATATGCTTCTGAATTAGCTACATCATGCAGAGGTAGTATTTCACATGCGAGTCAATCTTAAGACATGTTTTCCACATCCCAAGCTTGCTCTTTTATGTTCATGAAAGGTTAAGGAATAGTCGAACGAGACAATGACAAGTGACATATGAGGGAAAGGCTACTTAACTAATTTCCCTCACTTAGTGTAGGGCAAAGGTGAGCCTAGAATGGATGATGGTATGCTGCTCCTCACAAGGGATGTAAAAAATGAAATAGTGAGTGTGTTATGACCCTACAACTATTATTAGGAAACGAGCAGAAACTAATGTTATATATGTGGGTAAGGGAACAAGGTTTCTATAAAGTTGGCCTTGATGGTATAGACTTTTTCATATAGGTGAGAAACTTCATTGTAACTTGGGTGGTGTGAGATGTTGTTCTTAGGGTGGGAAAGATTAGAGGATTATTAGGAGGTCCAATAGTATATGGGGATGTAATGGACACTTATGTATGTATAACCTTAGCGAGTTTGGGGTGATGTATCTCTAAGAAAGGGAAATTGAGTATCATCTTGTTATCATTACCCAAGGAATACACATGACTATTTCTTGAAAGGAATACAACTATGTTGTTGTTTTCTTCCACCATGATGCCTTCCCTAATAGAAGATTGTTTAGGAGAACTACAAATGATATTTTCATGACATTCATTCTTTGGTTCCACACTATTGAATTCATCACAAGTAAGGGAATGATCTATGGTTTAAGTGTTTTGTTCCATCATAATATCTTCTTCATGAATAGGAGAGATATTAGGAAAGGGGGAAAGTTGATTATTGTGATTGTTGGTGGTGGCATTGTTTTTCTCTAAGGTTTCATTCTCGTGTGCCATAGTATCTATCCTAGGAGAAAAGGTTTGTGCAAAGTGATAAACAATAGGTTTATCACATGGCATGATTAGAGTTGGTAAAGTAGTTGCATCGCTCAAAGGATAGGTGTTAAGAGAAGAATAACTAGGAATTAGATGGTTACTAATGATTGGACTTGTCTGTTCAAATAGACTCTTCCAAATGTGAGGAAAATTAGGAAGGAGAGAAATAATGCTATAACTCTCAATCATTGGATTGCTTGATACCAACATAGTCTTAGTTATTAAACCATTATCACAAAGAGGGGAGGTGTTGTGAGAGGATGGAATACTAGGTAAGGTAGTAACCATGATTTTAGCTTCGTGTGTTATAAGGTTTTTGCAAGGGGGAGGAAGAGGAAGAAAATAAAGACCATCATGATCTTCAATGATTGTGTCTCATTTCAACAAGATACCTTTGTCACCAATGGGAGATATATCAGGAGAAGAAACATTATGATTAGCATGATTATCGATGTTTGCATCCATTTATGGAAAAGATTTAGTGGGTGAGAGGGGAGAGGTGAAGTCGTCAAGCGCTTCATCGAACATATCCAATTCATCACTACTAAAGGGCTTAATGAGGCTGTGAGTGGGTTCTTGTGATGTTAAAGTGTTGTTTTCATTTTGTAATGAATGTGATCTAAATGAACTAGGAACTAATGTAGAAAAGGAAAATTGAAAAATTCTAATACTATCCATAAGTGCCATGAAATGAAATGTAATAAAAGCTATTCCAACTTAAAATGCAAAGTAAAGACATAGGATGCAATGCCATATTGAGATTTCAAACAATGTAATTTACTTATTGCGGTGAAAAGGAAATGTTGTGAATGCAAAATGAAATTTAAGCAATGCATGAAATGAAGCAAATTGAGCTATATTAAGTAAAATGCTTGTAACAAAAAGACAACCCACTAATATAGATGGATAATAGCATAAAACAAAAGCTTAAAAACAAGGTTTTCAGCCCTGTAAATGGTAGTTTCAGAGGCCTAAAGGGACAACGTCGCCCAAGGTGGCGACTTAGTCCTCCTGCTGATTTTTTAAATAATTTTTGGATTTTGATGGTGTCTAGGTTGCATGATGTAGAGCTAAAACGAAAATGCAAAATTTTGATGATTTTGAATGATATGTAATGCAAAAATGTAAGCTAGATTCACTTTTCACTAATGCAAATTTTAAAACCCTGGAATGCAAAGTAAATAATGCAAAATGAAATGCAATACAAATCTAGGATGATAATGAAATCTAAATCAGAGAAAAGGGAATTCGAAAGTCAGGTTAATCAAAATGTAATGAAGATTTTGGCACCTGAATGCTTTCTTACACTTCTAGGGTTTTTCACCTAAAATGAGAGAGAAGTAGGCCAAAATGCATAGGTTACATTCAAAGATTAGGGTTTAGAATAGGTTTGGTGTGTGTAGAATGTATCTAAATACAATGATCTAAATGGAAAGAACTGATAACAATTACTAAATATTAATGGAAGACCTATAAAATGCAAGATATATTTGAAAACACATTAAGATATGCAGACTTATATGAAATGACCTATGAAAGCTTATAAAAGAAAACGGAAAGCTATAACATTGGAAATGTGTACCTGTAAATATATTACAGACTTGAAGGAACTCCGAAATTTTGAAAATACTAGTTTTTGTGTCTAGCGAGACACTTGTACCAAACTAGGCGACCTAGTCCTTTTTTAGGGTGATTTCAGGAAACTGATCTGAGGCCTATTTTAGCCAAATGGGTATCCAGACCCACAAAAATCTTTGAAAAATAAGCACAATGGGACTAGGTCACAAAAACTTGGGGGAGTTTCCCTTTTACCTTTTCTTAAAATCTAAAGGTGGAAACGAGAGTTCTTGATTTGCACTTTTTGCTCTTCCAAGTGTTCAGACCAGAAACCTTGATTTTTGACCTATAGGTGTCTTTTTGTGGATTTTTTACCCTAGTTGACAAGGAGATGCCCTAAGAAGTCTTCAACCCATTCTTGAATGATCTCCAAGCTTCCAAGATACCTAAATCTGCAAACACACACAAAGAGAAAGAAGAGATGTTGAGTGTTAGAGTATGGGGGCTTGCCTTTGTCAAGCCTCTTTTACAAAATTTAATCAAATGAAGAGACAAGATAATAAAGAATGCAATAGGAAATGGCAGATTCAATACCTTTCCATGATGAATGATCTTGTGTTGTTGCAATAATCAACCCTTGAATGCCTTGGAGAGATGTCTTGATGACTTAGTATGTAGAAACCCTAGCTTTCTTTACGAAGAGTGGTGGATGAAGAGTGGAAAGTGAGTGAGAGAGTTGTGAATAATGAGTGTGTAATATGATGAATTTGGGTTTTTAGGCTTATTTATAGGCCATCCACCTAAAACCCTATTATTTGTTCCTAAAGGCCAATAGGAAGGAGTTCAATAAACTAAAACCCTAGCTTTTCTCACTCAAAAACCCAAAAATAGCTCCAATGGAACTAGGTCACCACCTTCGGCAACCTAGTCCACCTAGACATGACTAATTCGCCTATATGGGCGACCTAGTCCCATAGGGGCCTCTTTTCCAGCTGGATTATTCAAGAGCGAAAAAATAAGGTTTATATGATGATTTTATCAGATATTTGATCAAATTAAGCTTTGGGATGTACAATAAGGGGTTATTTAGGTCCAAAATCCATAGGCAAGGGTCCTAATGAGTTAAAAGTGTCAAAGGCTACACTTTTTGGTGATACAGGAGGTTATATGAAATATTGTCGAGCATGACATGAATAGGAGTTTGAAATGTGGGCTTTCCAACTATAAAAGGTAATGTAATCACTCAAATTAGTTTTTTTCCTACATTGTCAAACCCTTAAATAGATAAAGAATTAGGTTGAATGCTTGATTTATCCATGCCACATTTCTCCAAAAGGCCTACACTACACACATTAAGGGTGGAGTCATTATCAACAAGGGTTTTTTTATTCCTAATCTAATATAGCCAACTATAATTATGAAGGCATAACTTTTCTTTCACACTTCCAATAGAGGAAAATCATGGTGATGAAAAGTAATGTCTACATTGTTTAAAGTTGTAGCTTGAATTTTGGATGCCACTTCATTTGGTTGCATGTTCGGAACTTGTTGTAAAGTGCTTTGAATCACATTGTGATAGTGAGGGGAGGCGTGAATAAGGTCCCATGAGGATATATTAGCAAGAGTATTATTTAGTTGTTCAACAAGATCATACTCCATTCTAAATTGTGCAGAAAAGCTCGAGGAGCTGGTAAGATAGGATTAGGCAATGGGGGGATTTTGAAGTTATTTTTCTTGTTTGTGGATTGTTTCGAGTGTTATATGTGTGAGAAACGGTATTATGACTCATCTACTGCAAAATATTATTGTTAGGTGGGTAAAGGATAAGGGTATGTGCAGATCATCATGGAAAAAATATGCCCTTTAGTGGCAATAAAATTAAGAAAATTAGAGTAAGGAAACTTGACATAAAAATTTGAATAAGTTATCTATATTATTTCAAAAATATGTAAGAATAGAATATTTAGAAAGTTGAATTTAGTTTCTAAAATACTAGGTTTATTTTAAAAAATAAATCTATTTGGTGAAAATTTAAAATTTTAATGCAGTAGTACTTAAATTTCAGGGAAAAAATAAGAAGTAGGTATCTGCCTGATCACCCTAACCATAATAAAATGATAATATTTTTTATAATATTTCAGATATAAGGAGGGACTCATGTCTTGATGTGATGGATATTTTTTTGTCTTTTTTCCAAGTAAATAAATAATTATGATATTTTTATTAAATTTAAAAAAAAATATAAAAACTTGTATGTCTAACTAGCTTAACTTGGTAAAAAATTCATGAAATTCAATTTTATCTTTTTAATCCTATAGTATGTGACACATATTTTAGATTCAAAAAATGTGATACTATTTAAAATTTATAGATGTTTTTCAATTAGCCTATCAATCAGGACTTTAGTCGTAATTCAAATAGAAAATGAATAATAATTATTTATTAAATTCAAAGTAAAGCATAATATATATTGGTGGAAAGCTGAGAATCTCTTTGAAAAACTCTTTTCGTTTCATCAATTTTGGTTAAAAAAAAAAGGTCATCAGCCACATGGGCCATCATATCACCTAGATATTACAACTTTTTGGCCCATCATGATACTGCACATACCCATATCATTTTTCATCAATCAATCTTTCGACCAATAAATGTTGTTTTGTAATAGCGATGCAAAAATAACCAATAAAAATGTGCCATGTGTCGATATGCCATTCATCCGTCGCTTCATCAAAAAAGGATCGGTCAACTAACCATAGTTTCAAATACTATGCTACCACTAACCATAGTTTCAAACTTTGAGGAATGGTGGTAAACCGCCAACTTCAACCGTCCTCATAGTCGGGGCCCACGATGACACCTGTACACTGCTAGTTCTCTTTCAAGGAATCTAAAACTGCATTCACAATATTCCAATAGATTTCTCTAAAACATTGACATGTGTCTTAAGCCGGCAACACCCTACAATAATAACTCAAGACCCACCACATGAGGAATGGGACAAGCGGTCACCGCTAATGAAACTTCCATGCGTCAATCGCTCAGGAAATTTCACCTGACTCACAAAGTCCCGTCGGTACTCACCTCAAAAGGGCGTGGAACAAAATGAGCAATGTTCGATTAAAAACCATCACATCCATAGATGAAGGTGTTGGCATATCGACGAGGCACTACATTTCCTCCCACCGATAAGAATCCATTCTGACAATGAAGCTAAGACAAACCGACATAACATTCCACAAAATCCAAGCCCTTCGGTCCATCGTTGTAACACTTGTTGGAGTCTTGCCAACCAGACAAAGTCTAGGTGACCAGAGACCAAAATGACCACATGAGAACTCCGCAGTGTAGCGATAAAGGCATAAATTCTTCAAGCCTTTACTAGAGGTCCAAGCCAATAAATTGAGGCACATTTTGCAACAAGATCCCACTTGATGAAGATTTACTAGGTTCCTCTAGGCTTAAAATTTGTTAACGATAATAGGCCCCAAGGCCCATCGAACTTGTACACCATCTAAACTTGTTCGTGCTCACTAGCTTTTTCAGAGCATTAGCAACATTCTTTAGAGTATCCATATTTTCTAAATAGACCTTTCCATCCTCCACCATATCCCTCACGAAGTGGTACTGCACATCAATGTGCTTCGTCCTGGCATGGAAAGTAGGGTTCTTTTCCAAACAAATGGCACTCTGACTTTCACAACAAATTATAATTTTCCTTGCATTAAAATCAATATCAGAACACAAATGATTTAGGAAAACAACTTCTTTATAGGAATGAGTTGCTGCCATGTACTCAACCTCCATAGTGGATAAAGTGACTACAACTTGTCATTTGCTCATCCAACTGATTACACCATTATTCAACATGAAAGTGTATCCACTGGTGGATCTTCTGCTGTCAATGTCCCCTACTCAATTAGAATCCACATATCCATGAATTTTGAGTCTTCTTTATGGACCAACCAAATTTCCATGGTAACATAGAGCATATTATGAAGTAGCCCTTAGATATTTAAACACTCTCTTCATAGCATCCCAATGTGTCCTTCCTAGATTTTCCATAAAATGGCTAAGTACTCCAACTTCTTGGCCAATGTCTACCCTTGTACAGACCATCGCATACATTAAACTTCCAACGACACTTACATAGGGCACCCTGGTCATGTACTCCATCTCAGTAGAAGATTTTGAAGAATCTTCAATAGATAGCTTTGTTCCCTATAAGACTAGAAAAATTAGTTGCTTGCAATCATTCATACCAAATCTCTCTAGAATAGTGTTTACATACTCTGACTTACCCAAATCTCTTTGCTCTTTATGTCCCTCATTATTTCCATCCCTAGAATATACCTTGTTGCACTCAGATCTTTCATTTCGAACTTTGCAGACAACTGAGACTTAAGATCATAAATCATAAACTTACTATTTCCTATGAATAGAATATCATCCACATACAAGGTAATAATAAGCACACTATCATTTTCAGATTTATAGTATACACAATGATCAGATTTTGATCTCACAAATCCCATAGACAACACAAAGGTGTCAAACTTTTTGTACCACATTCAACACATTTTCTTCAAATCATACAAAGATTTCTTTAACTTGTAGACCAGGCTTTCTTTACCTCTTTCAACAAAGTGCTTAGGCTGAGACATGCAAATTTCTTCTTCTAGCTCTCCATGGGGAAACAATGTTTTCACATCCATCTCTTCAATCTCTAAGTCATATACGGCTGCAAGTGACAACAAAAATCTGATAGATGTCAGCTTAGCTATAGGGGAAAATATTTCTCCATAATAAATTCCCTCTACCTGGGAATATCCCTTTGCAACCAACCTTGCTTTATACTTTTGAGCACTACCTTCTAGACCAATCTTCTTCTTAAATACCCATTTATAGCCAACAAGATTTCGCCCTTCAAGCAAAGGTACAAAATCCCACGTTTCATTCTTCTTCAATGATTCCATTTCTTCATTCATGGCTTCCAACCAGGAATTTGAATCAGACATACTAATAGCTTATTTCATAGTCCTAGGCTCATCAGTGCTAGTAATCAAAACATAGGCATAGTTCAAATCCAACATAGAGAAATCATACCTATCAAGTTGCCATTTTTCACATGTAGACCTTCTTACTAGTTGAGGTTGTGGTTATTCATCTTTAGAATTCTCAGAGTTGCTTGAACTCTCTCCAGTTTTAGGTACACCATGTAGTTCCTCTTTTTTTGCAGTATGAGGAATCTTAACTACATCATTCTTCTTTTCTCTTTTATCTGTCTCTAGCTATGGATTAGCTATAGAAGGCTTCAACTCACTAAATATTACACTTCTACTATATAGAACCTTCTCAGTATCAAGATTCCAAAGCTTGAATCCTTTCACACCAACACCATAGCCGATGAAGATACATTTAACAGACTTGTTCTCCAACTTTGATATTTTCTCATTTGGCACATATACCTATTCCTCATAGCCAAAGACACGAATATGTCTCTGAGATGACTTCTTACTAGACCATGCTTCCAAAGGTGTTTTTTCAACTAAAGCATAAATAGGTGAGTGATTTACATGGTAACATGTTGTAGCAACAACCTCATCCCAAAACGTTTTCTCCAGACCAACACTACTCAACATACTTCTCACTCTCTCCATTAATGTTTTGTTCAACCTTTCAGCAACTTCATTTTGTTGTGGAGTATAAGGTGTAGTTATATGCCTTTTAATCCCATGGTCTTTGTGTAGACACTTATAAATGACCTAGGCCTACAAGCTCTATTTTATCACTTTCCTCCTAGCATAATTATGACATGTAATTAAGTCCTTGGTCCACATTCAACTATTAATTAAGTAATTCATTATTATTTAATTAATTCACGTCTATTGTATTCTTCATGATTATTAAATAAATAAATTTTATTTGTTTATTCAATACATCATTAATTGTCTATTTTTTTCTTACAATTAAATAAATTTATTAATTTATTTAATTATCGGCCACAATCCTCTAAATTAAATAATTATGTTTAATTATTTAATTATCTTATTTACCATTTCTCTCATTTTAAATAAATAAAATTATTTAAAATGATTTTGTTTTATTAACTGTCACTTCATGTTAGTAAGTAATCTGAAAAAGATTATTTCTTGTCACATAAAATCATTATTTCGAATTAATTTAATTCCAAAAATCAAGGAATTGAGCAAATTCTTGGTTCTCCAAAAAATTCTTTTTAGTTCAACACTTATCTTATTGATTTTTTGAATCTTACAAGTCAAGCAGTCTTTATCTTCTTGATTTTAAAAAAGCTTTATTTTTTTGACTAATTATCACATTTATTCTCGACCACTGATTTGACTTTATCAAATGACATCTTGGCCACTCATTTAACAATCCTACCCTAACCCTAATTAGGTATTGCCACATGAAATCTCGTCCATCCATCCAAAATTGCATTTTTCATAAAATGTCAATTGCTCACAATTTAGGAACAACTTCATTAATATAGAAATTTTATGTTTAGAATTTACTTTGAATTTTAGATCATTTAATTATTTTTTCATAGGCATAGTCATTTGTCATAGTCTTTGGTCATTCAAATCCTTCAAAAATTTTATAGGACATGGTCACAATAGTTTGCTCACACACACAAATTTGAGGGCAACAATCATATGCTGCAAGCTAGAAGGTGTTATGGAGGTGAATCATGGAAGCTTCAACGAATATCTGGTATAATCATTCTATTTTTATGCTTTCTTTGTGCTTCATAATTTTCTTTGGGTTTTATTTAATCTAATCCACTAAAACATTTACCTAAAAAATAACCCATTGATACATTGGTGAACCTGATGTGAATCACGCTTCAAATTTCACAACATATTTTCATCTTTCCTTTTTTTCGTTTGCAGGAATCGTAAGGCAAACCACAATTGATTAAATAAATGATGCATATGTTCTAGCGAATCACATCCGATACATCCCGCGATGCATCTGACAAAAGAAACCGCATCCGCTACATTTTGCACTACATCTGACTGCCAACATCGAACCACATCCGCCTCTCAAAATCATGACGCATCTGTGGGTTCAAAATTTGCATCTGCCTGGTAATATGATTTTCCATTTTTCTCATTAACTTTCATACTTTCACATTTTGATTTGTCATTTTTGTCTTGTTTTATTTTCTCTAATGTTTTGTTTGCAGCTATGTTTAGGGGGATAACTTAGTTTTTGGAAGACGAAGCATAAAAGACCAAAGAGAAAACAAAAACAAAATTATTTTCTACAAGATGAAAGCCAAAGACACAAATGAAACTACTAACCATTTGCATACAAGACCTTATGAAGAAATTGATTTGTTTTAAAAAGATTTTTGTTTGGTAGATAAAACATTGTCATTTGGGTTTAAAAATTAACCAGTTTTTTTTAAGTTTGTTCATGTTATTCTAGAACTCCAATTCGGTATATCGAAGTATCCTCTCCCCTTGCAAATTAATGTGATCTTGGGTGCAAGAGAAATGGTTACTGACTCTAGAACTTGGGCTTGTCTTGGTGGGAAAAATTACTCACCCTAAGATGACTCAAAACTGGTGACGCACTTATTGCCAATGACTCCCAACCGGTATACAAATTTTAATACCTGAGGAAAGATCAGTATTACGAGGATCCCAGCGGACCAGCACTTGACTCCCCAGTACCCTTGTGGTGCATCAAAACTTGTAGAGTGTAACCTCTGTAGACTGGGATGATAGTGCCTCTTGCATGGCTCTTATGAACGGGTGCCCGAATTAGAAAGCCACTTGTAGTTTCTACAAAGTCCTTTCTATTTGTTGGTGTAGTAGGTTTGGACCTATGAAGCCGTCTTACATATTTATAGTTCATGTGTGGAGATGAGATGTATGCCATCGAAGTTTCATGGGTATAGTAGCTCGGTTGCCCCATATAAGTGAGTGTCGTAGAGGAGAGCTAGTGGGGTCAAGCTACTAGTCATCCACCTTGAATATGCGTAGCTAGATTTATCCAAGTAAGAACTCAGTAAATATTGTCCAACATAGCCTAGGGTATAATTATTCTTTGATTTTAACAGATCCATCACTACAAACTAAAAACACATTTTATTATGTAATTGTTTTTGCTGCATTCATCAAACAACTTGATCATAAAACTGATTCAATAATAACATCATCATTAGAGAACCGTAACTGACAACTTGAGTTACATCTACAATAAATTAAACCACATCTATCTAAATACCGCATTTGCCTTCTGTAAAGCCGCATCTGAAATACTAAAATGCATTTTCCTTCTATAAAGCTGCATCTAAAATACTGAAACACATTTGCCTTCTATAAAGTCACATCTGAAATATTGAAACGCATGTGCCTTGTGTAAAGTCATATCTGAAATACTAAACTCCATTTTCCTTCTGTAAAGCCTCATCTACAATACAAAACCACATATGACATCTAAAAATCTGCATTGGCAAAACAACACCGCATTTGACATTTCTAGAGCCACAACACATTTTCTGCCTATAGTGACGCAATCGCCCGACAAAAAACAAAACACTGTCTCAGACCAGAACTCAAGTCTAGACATCTTAGCCTACTATCAAAAATATTTTTTAGAATGTCTCTCTCAGAAACCAAAATTGAAATTGCTAGAAACATCCATCATTTACATTCTTTAGCTTGCATTTTAACCATAGGTTTAAAATTTCCAGATTTTAGTTGCATTCCCTAGGTGTCATAATCATCATTTTTAGCATAAATTTGTCCTTAGGTTTCATCTTGGCAGACTTTGGATTAGGCCAAATCTCCACAATTTGTAAAAACTAGTATTTTTAACACTAGTTTATCTTGGGACTTGGTCATTATTCATCTTTTCGTTCATTGTCCTTTTTGTGAGAACCTCCAACTCAATATTCTAGTTAGGCAGGCTCACTCATCATTTTGACCTTGTCATTTAGTCCCTTTAGCAAGTCCCTTTCGATAACCAAAATTGAGACAAAATTCAAGCTTAGAGTGGTTAGGTAAACCTTTCTGCAAATATTGTCCAAACTTAGTCCTCATTTTAAATTTATACTTTGCATTGTCCACCTCTAGCACTCATTTTGAAACTTGACTTTTCTTTAATCCTCTTAGTCCTTAGTCAACATTATCATCTTAGTCCTCATTTGATTAATTTGGCTTTGACAACCTTGTCATCTTCCATCAATATTTTCCTTAGACAAACATCATCATAAGTCTTGCATTAGCACCCTTTATTAAAAATCCAAAAACATAAGTCTTGCATTAGCATCCTTTATCGAAAATCCAAAAACATAGTATTGCATTGTCATCCTTTATCCAAAAATATAAAAAACATAGGCTAGTGTCATCCTTGCATTTAGTCGTCATTTTCATCACTCTCATTTGAGCAATTCCATTTTATGGTGGAAACTAGACTCCAAAGAAAGAAAAGACAAATGGACAACCTTGGACAATATTCTCATTCCAATGTCACCAATCATAATTACGACCCAAATTGGACTTTTGACGACCCATTTAGCAACACAACTACTCAATCGCTTATGGCCATATCATCCTCATCAAACAACACTTTTGAATCATTCTTACATAAGGATGAATATGGAAAACTACTTGAGGAAAACCTAGAGGAAGCAACACAAGATCTGGAGGTGGCCTACTTCATAGAGCAAATGGTCTTATATGAAAGAGACAAATATTTAGCCATACTTTTAAGTCAAGGACCTACATTACCTCATGGGTTTGACATTAATACTTTGAGACCACCATCTCCTGACCCTAATGTCACAATTACGAATAACATGTCCAATAGTGGTCAACCTCCAAACAACACAAACAATACCTTTTTTGATGCTACCTCACAAACTATCACAATGACCATGAGTGCTACCCCCAACATTCCAAACAATTCAAATTCACTCAATGCTACATCCATTGGAGGAACACAATCTGTCACATTTCCTACACTATCCACAACATCATCACAATTGGCTGGAGCCACCTTTAGGTCCTTTGCAATGTGGGAAAGTTATTCCAATCCTCTATTTACCATTGTGGTAAATGCCTTGGGGGCAACATCAAGCAATACAAATCTTCTATTGATGACTACATCTAGTATCATGAGTGCATCCTCATCATATCCTCTCATTGGTACCTCACTAAATCCTTTTGGTGTAGGTAAATGACATCTCTTTATTGAAGGACCACAACCAAATCTTAACACGTCAACATAGTTTAATACCAACCCCTCCCAATGAAAAAACATGAATATCCCTCCGGAACAATTCCAACGACCCCAACAAGGCAATCAAAACACACAACCTATGGCATCTATCGGACACCAAAATATTCCCGGTCACCATATTCCCCAAGTATCAACCCAGATGGCGGTGGGACACAATATGAAATATTCATCTCATATTCATACCCATCAACACATCCCCAATCCAAACTTTTAGTACTAACAAACAAACTAAAACACATCATACATGTCACAACAACATATCCCTCAACAATGCACCAATATCCACTCACAAAAAATGGGGAACCATAGTGTACCAATCAATCCAATGTATGGTGCCACAAATGACCTTATAATCGATGCCTTACAACCTAAGCTCATGGGTCTAGAGAAGACTATAGAAAAAATACAAATATCCGACAAGAAATCAGAAGTGTCGTATGATGTATCCATACATCCCTTTGACATAAACTTATACATGCCACCATTTCCTTTGGGATATGTGTCACCTAATTTTACCAAATACAAAGGAAATACAAACCCTATCAAACATTTTTGATAATTTGTGACCAACTATATGGACGTCGCCTATGAACAAACATACTTGATGAGACTCTTTTCTAAAAGTTTTGCAGGTCCTACCCTTGAATGGTTATCCACGCAAAAGGATATCCAAACATGGGATGAAATTATATGCAAATTCATAAAAAATTACGCGTACAACATTGACATGGACACCTCTATTACTATCTTATGAAAACTCACACAAGAGGACATTGGTGAAACGTTCATCCCATTCTTCCAAAGATGGAGAAGTCGAGCTAGTCATTGTCACATTGACATACCAGAAATGGAAAAGGTTGACATGTTCGTACAAACACTTCTAGGTCCCCTAAAATATGTAGTGTAGGTACATTGTTGCAATAATTTCATGAACCTAGTTGAAAAAGGTTTTCATGTTGAGAATGCCCTTATTGCAAAGGGAGAGTTAAAATGCGGTCCTAAAAACACAAACACAACCCCTCCCATTGACAAAAATAAGTACTGGGTCAAGAACAAACACATCACCAATGACAATGTGGTCAATGCCAAAACCGTTAATGCAACAGGTCATGTCCTCACCATAAAAGGAGCTCAAAAATAAAAATAAACCTATGACCACACCCACACCAATTTCTAATGCTATTCAAAATAATCCTGATCAACTTAATCAAACGCAGCCGCATCAACCACGATAATATCAAAAATGCATATACACTCCCTTGGGTGAGCCTATCGAAATTGTCTTAAAGAAACTTATTCAAAATGGTGTCATAACTTTGGAAGACCCTAAACCATATGACCCTGGTCAGTTCAATCCATCATGGTTGGATGATAATGCATTTTGTGATTACCATCATGTCAAAGGGCACAAAACTGCTTGTCATAAGTTACAAAATATTTTGCAAGACCTTATTAAAAACAGCACCATTGAGTTAGGAGGTCAATCGTTTGCATCTAATTTGGATCATACGATCCACAAAAACCCACTGCAGGATCATGGTTCTAGTAATCCCTCATCTGTAAAGAAGAACAAAAATAATCAAGCCAATCATGTTTATCTTGCCTACAATAACGTTCATCTTGCCTATAATTATTCTAGTGGCACCATCATTAACAATCTTTGCACTGTTGATGAAGATAAGTTTGTCAATACTATTACCATTAAAAAGTCCCCCGAATGCAATGTCACCACACGTAAAGGAAAGGTCACTATCCTAGGTCCCTCTGCTTGTCAACCTAAAATTACCATACCTGGTCCATCTGCCAAGCCGTCAAACCCTAAACCAGAGTTCAACCTTATTGAGAAATGGAATAAAACACCCACTCAAATATCCATTCTTGAATTGCTCTGCATCTCACCCGCACATAAGGCCATCTTGGATAAAGTCCTACAAGTGTCTTCTGTCCCAAACAACATTGATGTCAATAATTTTGAATCCATGGTAGGCTATTTGACTTCGCCTCACCATATTTCATTTTTGGACACTGACTATTCCTCACATAAACCATCTCATAATGACACCGTTCATATCAAGATTTTTTTCCATAAACATAAGGTCAGGTGAGTCTTTGTAGATGACAGAGCAGGATTGAACATCTTCGCTTTAAAATTGGTTAAATCTCTTGGCTTCGGTGATGCATGTGTGGATGCTACCAAGAGCATTGTCATCAAGGCATATGATGATGGAGA
Organism: Sequoiadendron giganteum; assembly: GCA_007115665.2. Classification (NCBI taxonomy): domain Eukaryota; kingdom Viridiplantae; phylum Streptophyta; class Pinopsida; order Cupressales; family Cupressaceae; genus Sequoiadendron; species Sequoiadendron giganteum. Next base: position 564,207,549 of record CM021104.1, on the reverse strand, counting down.
ATATGCTTCTAAAGGTGTCATTAGAACTCCAATTCATGTGGGACTAGTTATTATTGATACAACATGCCAGGTCTTGGATCATGATATACATTACAATATCTTACTTGGTTGCCCATGGATTCATGCCTTGAAGGCCATTCCTTCCACATACCACCAATGCTTGAAGTTCCCTTTTGATGGTACTGAAATTACTATCCCAGGAGATCCTGATCCATTCCAATACTATACCAATTTGAGAGCCACTACTAAGCACCAGTTACCCATTAATTGGGAGGCCTCAACTTCCACCTCTTCCAAATATATTGAACCATCTACACTCACCAAATCATCCATATCCATTCCATCGACTTTCACCACACCATCGTCCTCAACCTCAATACCAAGTAATGATCTAAAGATCTAGGACCTTGGCTATGGAGAATTCAACCTAAATACAACTTATTGTATCACCATAATACCTAAGCCACCTAAACTCTATGGTAGACTATGTTTTGCAGTCGAGCCTAAAACAACTTTCAAGGTTCTACCAAAAACACTATTCACCCTATGGGGAGATTTGGGTAATGAAGTCATTATTGACATAGCTAATTGGATCTGCATAGACCCAGGAGGATTACCTCCACTACCAATGCATCTCTATGGAAAAAGCTATGATGTATGCAAGGAACTAGGTTTTGATGACACAAGTGGCCTTGGAAAAGCCAACAATGGAAGGTGAGAACCTGTTATTATTTTTGCATGACCAAGGTACAAGGGGCTAGTGTGTGACCAACTCAGAACTGATGATTGACATACCTATTAACTTTCAAGTGAGGAAGTAATGGCTATAGAAAGTGTCGAGATACACGAAGACTTCCTTACCAAAATTGAATCTAATGAACGGGAATGGGGATCTGAGAAAACCCTTAGCAACTATAATATTGATGAACTATTCCTTGCACCTGGCCAACCCCCCTTTGAAGAAATATTCTTACAAGAATACAATATTGATCCTATTGACCATCATTCTAAAGATAAGGAATGGGTAAGTATTCCTTTGGATCTAGAAGAACATAAATTATCGTTGGCAACATCTGAATCATCCCACCCCATTCCCGAGCCCACCCAAGAACCTAACATGTCTAAACCTACTGTGCATGCCTCTGAAATGTGAGACACTAGTCGTGATGCTGATAATTTTATCCCCTATTATGACTATAAGTTCAACTCATCTGAATTTGAATATGGTCCATCCATTCCATCCGACATGAAAGTTGAAATTGACAACTTTTCCTTCACACTTGAGGCTTCAATTTGCACACTTTTCGTATCTTCCCCATCTTTTACTAGCACTGAGAATGGGATTTCCCTTGTTTACCTACAACTAATTCACTGGGACCAACAAGAACCACCAGTGATGGATATATTTCAGAATGATGAGGCAATAGTAGAATTCATGGGGCTCCGGGAAGGCATACCATGGGTTGATCACAAAGCCAAATTCTCTATTGACCTAGATTGTGTAGCTTACTTCAAGGAGATTATGCAATCCTCTAGTTGCAAAAGTAAAAAGAATAAAATAAAATAAGAAATGTCTTTAGGTGAAAACCGTAAGGTAGCTTTTGACAACAAAATAGTAAAAACAAAGGATGTATCCAAAGGTGAAAACCTCTTTGAGGCAGCTAAGGATGGAGGATTGGACTTTCTTCCCATCACATAGGAAAAATCAACTATGATTATCAAAGACACAATGGAAGTTAGCATAGCTACACTGGGGAATCCTAGAAAGGTTCTATTCGCCGCATCATTGTTAGAGGAAGAAAAACCTAAATTTCAACAATTTTTCACATACAGGAAAGTTAAATTCCCATGGTCATATGGTGACATGTCGAGCCTTGATCCAGAATTGGTATTGCGTCATCTTCCTCTAATCTCAAGAATCAAGCTAGTCAAGCAAAAATTATGAAAAATGCATCCACAGATTGCACTACTTGTAAAGGTTGAACTAAAGAAGTTACTAGATATTGGATTCATAAGATCAATAGAGTCTGCCGACTGGATATCGAACATTGTCCCTATCACAAAGCCAAATAGAAAAATTGGTATCTGTATGGATTTCAGAGATTTAAATAAGGCTTGCCCAAAAGATGATTTCTCGTTGCCGAACATAGACATGATTGTTGATCTCCTAGCTAGGTACGAGATGTTGTCTCTCGTGGATGGTTTCTTGGGATATAACCAAATATTCATTGCAACTGAAGATCAATGCAAAATAGAATTCACATGCCCATGGGCAACATACTGTTGGAATGTCATTCCTTTTGGATTAAAGAATGCAGGTGCCACATACCAAAGAGCTATGACAACAATATTTCATGACATGATGTATATTCTCATGGAGGATTATGTGGATTACCTTTTGGATAAATCTTTGACATGGAAAGACCATCTTAGGTTCATGGACAAAATTTTTAGATGACTAGAAGATTACAAGGTTCATTTGAACCGAAAAAAAATGTGTCTTTGGGGTCACTTTGGGAAAACTGTTGGGCTACATAGTTTCATGAAGAGGCATAGAATTTGATCCTGCTAAAGTGAAATAAATTCTAGACATGCCACCACCAAAATGAATCAATGAGTTGAGAACACTTTAGGGTAGACTATAGTCCGTCTGACGCTTCATCACACAGTTGGTAGACAAGTGTCAACCATTTCGATATCTGTTATGCAAAATTATTCCCTTTGTATGGACAGAAAAATGCCACACAACTTTCAAACAAATTAAATAATATCTATTGACACCACCAATCTTGATGCCACCCATTGAAGGCAAGCCATTGATCCTGTATGTCTTCACAACTACAAATGTACTGGGGGCATTATTAGCACAAAATGACTATGAGGAAAAAGAAAGAGCCATATACTATATCAGTCACACACTCATAGGATATGAATTGAACTATACAACCATTGAATGTGCATGCCTAGAATTTTTCTTTATAGCACAAAAACCCAGACATTACATGTTGAATCACCAAACACACCTGGTAGCTAATATTGATCCATTAAAGTATCTTCTAGGTCAGACAACATTGATAGGACATTTAGCAAAGTGGGTCATGATATTGAGTGAATATGACATACAATATGTTGAGTGCAAGGCAATAAAAGGGAAGGTAATAATAGATTAGCTTGCAGATGCAACCGTCTAGGATACTCATCCACTAATAACTAATTTTCTTGATAAGTCTATCTTTCATGCAAAACCTATATTACCTTGGAAGTTGTATTTTGACTAGTCTCATACTGGTCATGGCTCAGGGGTTGGAGTTTTATTCATCACACCATAAGGGGATTCCATTCCTAAAGCATTCTGGATCACCTTCCCGTGTACTAATAACATTGTAGAATATGAAGCATTGGTCACAGGACTCAAAATTACAATTCAATGGAAAATTCAGACATTGCTAGTATTCAGGGATTTTTAGTTAGTTATCAGCCAAGTGAATGATGATTATGACATGAAAGATGAAAATTTTCTCCCTTATAAGCAAATGGTGGATAGCTTCTTGACATATTTCAAAATGACTGCTTTTGAACAAATCCCAAGGACACAAAATAAGGTAGCCGATGCAATGGCTACTATTGGATCTCTCTTAGAAATCCCCAAAAATGTGTCACAATTTGAGTTCTTAGTGGAACAGTTGTTGATGCCTGCATATGACATCTCAGAGTCAGAAATGGTTTGTGAAATTGTTGGTCCTAGTTCACCTTGGTACAAGGACATCTATGATTATCTTAAGTCCCAAACCCTACAACCCAACCTTACCAATAACCAAATAAAGTCCTTTATCCAAAAAGCCACTCAACACACCATCGTCAGTGATACCCTATACCATTGTGGCTTTGATAACACCCTTCTTCATTTTCTTGACACTGATGAAGCCCAAACAAATTTACGAGAAGTAAATAAGGGTATATGTAGATCTCAATCGAGTGGTCCAACTTTAGCTAGGAAAGTCACCAGACTCGGATACTATTGGTCAACACTAGAAAAATATACTCTTCAATTTGTCAAAACATGTCAGAAACATCAGGTGCACAATGACCTAATCCATGCACCTCCACAAGAGCTAAGACCGATCACTTCTCCATGGCCCTTCGCACAATGGGGACTTGACCTCATGGGCAGGATCCATCCATCCTCTTCTAACGGCCATAAATTCATAATCACCACCATTAAGTACTTTACTAAGTGGATTGAAGTTGTCCCCTCACTTACATCACCAGAAAGAAAATATCAAATTTTATCCTTAACTACATCATCTGTCAATATGGTGTTCCGTAGTCCACCATCACACATAACAAGAGTCCATTCAAAAATTAGGATGTTTGTTAACTCTATGAGCGATTCCACATCGAGCATCACTTCTCCACCCCATATTATCCACAGGGTAATGGTCAAGCTAAGGTGTCAAATAAAAAAATTCTTCACATTCTTAAGAAGACCATCAATGACGTTTGTCGAGATTGGCATTTACAACTCAATCCTGCATTATGGGCCTACCATACCATCATTCGTACACCCACTGGAGCCACTCCATTTTCCCTTATCTATGGATCTGAGGCCATATTTCTCATCGAGGTTGAAATTCCTTCTCTTCGAGTCTCCTTGAAGGGAATGATCCATGATGAAGAGTACAAATAGTCTCACCTACATGAGTTAGAAATGTTACAAAAAAGACAACAAAATGCCTTGTGTCACTTATAGGCATATCAAAATCGTCTCTACCGGAGCTATACCAAAAGAGTGATGGTTAGAAAATTTGAAATTGGTGACTTTGTCCTCATGCAGAACCCAAGAAATCAGGATGACAATGAAAAAAATGGAAATTTTGAGGATAAGTTGCTTGGTCCTTATATTATTACTGCAACATTCGATTCTGAAGGTTATCAGTTGGCCACACTTGATGGAGAAAAATTGGCAGAACCCATCAACAACCTACATCTGTGAAAGTTTTACACATAGCATTTGAGAGCTTAGCTAAAAACCTAAAAATACAAAAAAATTGAAAAATAGAAAAGAAAAATCGTCCATTAATGAAAACTTGGCAAATAGGTGTTTTGGTGACACAAAAAAAAAAAATGGCAAAAATAGTAAAAAGAAATGAATTCATCCAATAGTGGAAACCTGTCAAATAGGAACTTTGGATAAGTACCATGGTGAAAACCTAGCAAACAGGTGCCATGTGTAGTCGATCGTTGCTCCGCCAGCTATTGTTACTCTAATCGGCTTTTTGCATGATCATGACAGCTTGACACATTCACGACCTTCATTATACGTCCTGTCAATTCCAGCCATGGATGGCATCGGTTGACATCACCCCTTGCATATCCTTGCATTTTGTCTTGCATCTTCCTATGTCCATATTACTCAACCTATCTTGGGGAAAGGCCTTTATCATGTAATTGCAGTGGGTGTCGCACATGATTTCACATTTGTAAAAAGTCATGAAAAAATCCTAAAAATCTGAAAAAGTCCTAAAAAAATCCTAAAAGTCTGAAAAAAGTCTTGAAAAAAATCCTAAAAATCTGAAAAAAGTCTTCAAAAAAAATCTGAAAAATCTGAAAAACTCTTGAGAGAAGTCCTAAAAATCTGAAATACGCCTAAAAAAAAACTTAAAAATCAGAAAATGTCCTTAGGAAACACAAACACATCCAAATGAATGTCAAAATCCAAAACAAAGTCAAAGTCAATGTTTGTCTTGTCAATCCAATCAGTCCCGTCAATCAATATATTTTGTCCATGTCCGAGCTATGTTGTCTCTGCGCATTTTCAACATAGGCAAAATTCATCTTTCAATCCTCGAGACATTAGGTCAATCTTTCTAGGTTTGTCAAAATAAAATCATGATTCAAACTTTTGTCCTTTGGACAAGGTCATTGGTCATGTCAAACTATGAGGTCTCTTAGTGCACGATGTAGGCAAGGCCATCAATCGATGAGCCCCTGAGGCGGCACTAGGTCAGTCCATTAGGGTTCATAGCATTACACTAGCACACACATCACAAGTCTTCAAGTAAGGAAACGTCATTTCCAAATATGGAAAACTCCAAAAAAAAATTACGACAATCACTCATTCAACATGATAATCACACCAACACATCCACATCGAAATGTAGTCACTAGAAATCAACTTCAATCAAACTTATTCAAAACAAGTCAAATTGTCACAATCTGTCAAACTATCCATTCTTGGTTATCTTTCAGATGTGTCCTTCTAAAGAATAGCCTCTATCATTTATGCCTTAGGATGTGTCCTTCCTAGGCATCGTCACCGTCATATGAAATTTTGAGCGATCCTCTCGACATCTAAGGATCATTCCTCTCGACATCAATGTTCTTTTAGATGTGTCCTTCTAAAGAACAACCTCTATCATTTATACCTTAGGATGTGTCCTTCCTAGGAATTGTTACTATCACTTGTCATTTCGAGGGATTCCTTTTGTCATTTAGGGATCAATCCTCTTGGCATCAACGTTATTCAGGATGTGTCCTTCCTGAATTTAGCAATCTTCAACACTCGTCATCTTGACATTAAAACACTTGGAATTTAGACACTTGGAAAACACTTGGCACTTGTTTTTGGATTTTTCATCATGTTACTAGTTTTTCAGCGAGATCCCGACAATGGGATTTAGAGAAACAACGACATCTCATGACGTTTGTCTTGTCTTTTGACATTCATGTTACTAATTTTTTAGTGAGATCCTGACAACAAGATTTAGAGAAACAATGATGTCTCATGACATTTGTCTTGCCTTTTGACACTCATGTTACTAGTTTCTCTGCGATTTCTAGAAAAAAAGAGACGTATCATGATAATGGCCTTCTTTTGTTCTTTTTGGAAATCATGTTGCTAGTTTCTTGAGGATTTCCTAGAAACAAGATTTAGAGAAGCAATGACTTTTCATGGCTTGTCCTTCTTGTCTTTTTCTACTTGCGGTTGGTTATGACAAAAATACTAGGGAAATTGCACTCTTAGTATGAGTCATGATCATCCTTGTCTACAACTGCTTGTCCTATGTGATGGTACAACCTTTCACACCTTAATTTATGAGATATAATGGTGTTTGTTGGCTATCACAATAATCTACCCAATGATGATTAAGAGCAATAAATATTACAGTCCTATGGTAATGTGTTGAAGGATTTGGTCTAGGAGCTAAAATGCACATCCTTCTGTCTTGTCATCTTCTCTCGCTCATCTCATATAGGCATTGCATTCATATCATCATCCATATCATTGTCACTAACATTTCTTTGTCTCTTCATCTTCTAGTCTTCTCGTCAATTTTGAGAGCACACTTGTGTTCTTGGAACCCGTCTATCCTCTCGAGGGGGCATACCGCTACCCTCCTCATTGTTCCTCCTCATCTTATTTTGCACTGGGGCACATTCTTGACTTATTTTCTTTGTCACAATTCAACATGCTACATTATGACAAAGAGGGGCAAAATGTAGACACTTAAAAGTGACCTAGGCCTACAAGCTCTATTCTACCACTTTCGTCCTAGCATAATTATGACATGTAATTATATCCTTGTTCCACATTCGACTATTAATTAAGTAATTCATTATTATTTAAATAATTCATGTCAATTGTATTCTTCATGATTATTAAATAAATAAATTATATTTATTTGTTCAATACATCATTAATTGTCTATTGTCTTCTTACAATTAAATAATTTTTTTAATTTATTTAATTATCGGTCATAATCCTCTAAATTAAATAATTATGTTTAATTATTTAATTACCTAATTTAAAATTTCTCTCATTTAAATAAATGAAATTATTTAAAATTATTTTGTTTTATTAACTGTCACTTCATGTTAGTAAATAATCTAAAAAATATTATTTATCGTCACATAAAATCATTATTTCGAATTAATTTAATTCCAAAAGTGAAGTAATTGAGCAAATTCTTGATTTTCCAAAAAAACTGCTTTTAGTTCAACTCATATCTTATTGATTTTTCAAATCTACAAATCAAGCAGTCTTTATCTTCTTGATTTTCGAAAATCTTTATCTTTTTGACTAACTATCACATTTATTCTTGACCGCCGATTTGATTTTATCAAATGAAATCTATGCAACTCATTTAACAATCTTTCCCTAACCCTAATTAATTAAGTAATTCATTATTATTTAAATAATTCATGTCAATTGTATTCTTCATGATTATTAAATAAATAAATTATATTTATTTGTTCAATACATCATTAATTGTCTATTGTCTTCTTACAATTAAATAATTTTTTTAATTTATTTAATTATCGGTCATAATCCTCTAAATTAAATAATTATGTTTAATTATTTAATTACCTAATTTAAAATTTCTCTCATTTAAATAAATGAAATTATTTAAAATTATTTTGTTTTATTAACTGTCACTTCATGTTAGTAAATAATCTAAAAAATATTATTTATCGTCACATAAAATCATTATTTCGAATTAATTTAATTCCAAAAGTGAAGTAATTGAGCAAATTCTTGATTTTCCAAAAAAACTGCTTTTAGTTCAACTCATATCTTATTGATTTTTCAAATCTACAAATCAAGCAGTCTTTATCTTCTTGATTTTCGAAAATCTTTATCTTTTTGACTAACTATCACATTTATTCTTGACCGCCGATTTGATTTTATCAAATGAAATCTATGCAACTCATTTAACAATCTTTCCCTAACCCTAATTAGGGATTGTAACATGAAATCTCATCCACTCATTTTAGGCTTTGTCAACTTTTAATCTCGTCCGTCCATCCAAAATTACTTTTTTTATAAAATGTCAATTTTGCTCACAATTTAGGAATGACTTCATTAATATAGACATTTTATGTTTAGAGTTTACTTTGAATTTTAGCTTATTTAATTATTTTCTCATAGGCATAGTCATTTGTCATAGTCCTTGGTCATTCAAATCCTTCAAAACTTGCATAGGACATGGTCACAATCATTTGTTCACACACAAAAATGTGAGCGCAACAATCATATGCTGCAAGCTAGAAGGTGTTATGGAGGTGAACCATGGAAGCTTCAACGGATATCTCATATAATCATTCTTTTTTTATGCTTTCTTTGTCCTTCATAATTTTCTTTGGGTTTTATTTAATCTAATCCGCTAAAACCTTTACCTGAAAAATAACCCATTGATACACTTTGCAGTACCTTTCGAAATCGGCAAAAAAAAACTCACCACCATTATCTATCCTCAAGCATTTAATTTTATTTCCAGTCTAATTTTCTACCAAAGTTTTGAATTCTTTAAACCACCTGAACACTTATGATTTACTCTTAAGAAAGTATATAAATGCCCTTCTCAAATAGTCATCAATAAAAGAAACATAATATCTAGACTTCGATAATGAAGGAACATTAACTAGACCAAACACATCATAATGAACATAAACCAGTACACTTGAAGATTTATGAGGACTCGAATAAAATGAGACACGGTGTTGCTTCCCATAGATACAATGTTCACAAAAGTTGAACTCAAGGTTACAATCATCAAGCCCTTCAACAAGATTTTATTTTTCAAGGTTTATAAACCTTTCTTACCTATATGATTGAGTCTATGATGCCATAGTGTGGTCTTCTCTACTAGGAGTTTCACCTCCAAGGAATTTGCATCTAGAGGAGCGTCATCATTCTTTTCTATAGGAGTAGTTTTGCTTGACTTTATAGAGACGTTGTTGCATTGAACAGTACGCGCATCCAACTTTTACAGAGTGCCAGTACATACACCCTTAGCCAGCACCATTGTGCCTCTTGCCATTTTACACCCTTTACTCAAGAAATAAACTTCCAAACTAGCATCATTCAGCTTACTGATAGAATGTAAGTTATGAGCCATACTTGGTATGTGCAGTACATCACCAATCCCTTTGATTCTTCTATCAGGGAACTATATTTTGACTCTTCCATGGCCACCAATCTCCAGTGTTGAATCACTCGTCAGGTACACCTTTCCACCATCATACTCTTCATACTTAGTGAACCACGCTTTATGAGATGTCATGTGAAAAGATGCACTTGAGTCAACCATCCAAACATCATTTGATGCATGAGTTCCAAGGCTGCAATTAAGGCATTTGCATCACTCTGAGAAGAGTCATTGTCTAAAGAGTTACTCTTCTTCTTCTTCTCCTTGCAATCCTTTTGGATATGGCTAGGCTGCCCATAATTCCAGTATTTCACCTTGCAATTTTTACCAAGAGACTTTGATCTCCCTTTAGATTTGGATTTGGACTTTTTGTCCTTCTTCTTTCCTTTCTCCTTCGATCTACCTCGAACAACAAGGGCCTCTTTGGCCATCTCTAAAGACTTCGTTCACATCTCTTCTAACAGCAATGAGGCAACCACGTCTTCCATCTTGAAAGTAGTTGTTTTACTTCCAATAGCCATTACCAGATGATTCCAAGTGTTAGATAATGAACATAAAAAAAGCATACAGTGATCCTCCTCCTCTATCTTCACACCCACAAATGTCAACTAAGAAACACTCATATTAAATGAGTTTAGATGGTCTACAATAGATGCACCTTCTTCCATCTTCAAAGAGTACAACTTCGTCCTTAGGAATAACTTATTTACCAGAGACTTTCCCTAATAAATTTCACCAAGCTTCTTCCATAACAAATCTACATACTTCTCCTCATGGACATTCAAGAGTACAAAATTGGCTAGAATAAGTCTTATCAAGCCTCTACCTTTTCTATCTGCAAGATCCCAATCTTCTTGTTTCATACCTTGTGGCATAGTTCAAGACATAGCAACCCAGAGGTCTCTATCCACAAGAAAGTCTTCCATTTTGAGTTTCCGCAACTCAAAATTGCTCCTATTGAATTTTTCAATATCTACTCTTCATGTTGTACTCGCCATCTCAAATAGAACTAGGTTCTAACTTTGCAAGACTCCCACTAGAACAATATTAGCACAAAAACCAGCCTTACTAACAAGGATAACTCAACTGGCCAAGCTTTGATACCACTTGAAAGGAAAAGTAATAGTGTGGAAACACTTTCCTAACACTAAAACCATAGAGGAGAAGTGAAAAAAATCAACTTTTAAACTTCTAAGATGAACAAACACAACATAACAAGAAATAAAAAAAACACATACACAAAGATTACACCAAATTTACATGGCAAAACCCTTATGAGAAAAAACCCAGTAGACCAACAACAAAGCACTTTGTATTATAGTAAAAGTTTACATACAAAGTTAATAGATTTCTCTCTCTCTAATATTAGCTCACCATAGTAGAACGACCAACCTCTCACTATTACAAAGCTCTCATATTCAACAACTAACTAGGGTTCATTTACTTTACATCATTCACCGACATGCCAAATCAATATCGGATTAGATTGCCCTACAATCGTGCATCGAGCCGCCCCCAACAATAAATTCTATTTGCTTGAAAATTACCTAAATCAGGCTCTGACATCCACCAAAATGATCTCATACTAAATGCATGATATATCGCTTTTCACCAATCAATCTTTCGGCCAATAAATGTTTTTTTTCAACAACGATGCAAAAACAACAAATGAAAATGTGCCACATGTTGATATGTCATTCATCCGCCACTTGATTGAAAAAGGATCAGTCAACTACCCCTGGGCTCCAAATACCGCGCTACCACTAACCATACCTTCAAACTTCAAGGTATGGTGGTAAACCACCAACTTCAACCATCGTCATAGCTAGGGCCCACCATGACATGTGTACGTGGCTATTTCTCATTTGGGGAATCTAAAATCGCATTCACAATATTCCAATAAATTTCTCTAAAACGTTGAAACATGTCCGAAGCTGAAAACACCTTGCAATAATAACTTAGGACCCACCACGCGAGGTACGGGACAACCGGTCATTGTTGATGAAACTGCCATGCATCAATTGCTCAGGAAATTCTGCCTGACTCACAAAATCTCATTGGTACTTGCTTGAAAAGGGCATTGAACAAAATGAGCATCATTGGATTAAAAACCATCACAGCCATAGATGAAGGTGTTGGCATATCAGTGAGGCAGTACATTGCCTCCCACCGATAAGCGTCCATTCTAGTGATGAAGCCGAGGAAAACCGACATAACATTCTTCCAACTCCAAGCCCATTGGCCCATCATTGTAACACCTATTGGAGTCCCGCTGACTAGACAAAGTCTCGATGACCAGAGACCAAAATGACCACATGAGAACTCCACGATGTAGTGAGAAAGGCATAAATTCATCAAGCCTTTACCAGAGGTCCAAGCCAATAAATTAAGGCACATTTTCAAACATCATATGGCCGCTAAAGTGGGGCTAAATGTAGCATGAAAAAATGTACTCCCTATAGGTGAAGGTATTGTTTTACTCTATTTGGAACTTGCATTAATGTCCAATCCATTATTGCATTTTATAAACACCCCCTTACCTTGACCTTTCCTTTCAACCCAAGAGAACGTGTCAATGCTACCCTAAAAGTGGCTTCTTAATCATATTTCACCATTTTTAACCTAGGAAAGTGATCATTTTATGAATGAGTACTGATGAAGTAGACCTTAAATACATGAATCAAACTTGCATATGTTCTAAACAAATGGACTAGGGTTTTATCTCCCTATACCATGGCTTACTCGATAATCTTAGTTTCTCATTTATGTCAACCATTAATTAATGAGAAGTGGAATCAAACTCTATATTTAGTAGTAAATTAATCTAAAAAAATAAATTCAAATGATTCAGAGTATAATTTGATGTATTCCTATGTTCCACTATAAAAATTTGGATTATTATTTCAAAAAAAGGAGATAAAATCAGTTACAAGTACATAAAAACATCTCTACTAAAATACATCCACTTCTATAGAATTAGAAAAAATAAATCAAATTTGATCAATCCAACATAATGATTGGAGATTGATGATGGAATCTAGGGTTGGAGATAGATTTTTATCCCTTCAAACACCTAATGAATTTTTTCAAGGTTTTCTCATCTTTAAACATTGATCTCCTTGTTGCCCTAAGTAAGGTATTTGAGAATTTATATTTTCCATAGGGTTTTTGATTTTCTCTTCGGTTGATTTTTCTTGTGCCAAATGTTTCATAAGCCCTCTCTAACATGCTTGAGTAGGGATTTTATCACTTATTTTGCATATTAAATTATTACATCCTTAGACAGACTTAAGGTTCAAAGAATACACACTTTATCTATCAAAAATCATCTATTTATGGAGTCAAAAATACCAAAATGGGGTTGAACCAAGGAAAAATCCTATATGTCCACCCATTTCCATTCTTTGTTTCTATTTTGCAGGTTTAGATTCGAAGATGAAAAGTTGTCGAGTAAAATGCAGACCTATATCTTACATGCCAAAAAGTTATAGATCGGTGATCCCACAAAGCTAGTTTACAATTTCTGAGAGGAATTGATTCTTGCTGAAATCACATATTTTTTATAAAATATAATGATTTAAGCCTTTAAAAGTTCCATTTTTAGAATTCCAATTGAAGAGAGTTTGATCAAAACACCTTAGATAAAACCCCCTTGGATAGAACCTCGTTTAAACCATACCTATAAATGATTCTCCTTTACACCTATCAAAATGCTGATAAAAAAATCACTTTTGATTTAGCTTTTGGGGGATCAAATGAATTCATTTAAAATTTATTTTAAATTATTATGGTAGTCCTCAAAATGAGCTATCCCACAAATATAATTTTAATATGTTTTGGTTTTAATATTTATGTGTTTTATTAGTTTTATTTAACATGGGTTTTTCACCAAAAATCAAGCTCTATATTTTGTACATGTGGAAAAAAAATTTATGATTTTTTTTTTTGAAAAATATGTTCGTACAGGGTATTGATGTCCTTGATCCATTTAAAAAATAAAAATTGAATTTCGATACATACAGAAAAAGTTATGTTGTATATAGTCCGCCTATGTCTGAATTGCAATTGGTTTGACTTTGAAACTCTATTAAAGAAACAATATTAAATTAAAAACTATGAGACCAAATGAAAGTGCTTGATATCATAGTTACAAATCTAAATTCGAAAAAAATTGAATTTTATCCTTCATACAAAAAAAAAATTGTTGTATACGGTGAGCGTCACTTTTTAAAAATGTTGTTTTCTGAAAAAAACCAGTTTTCGTGGGAGATGGAAAAAGAAGTGCAATCTTATTCCAAAAAATTTGAAAAAAATATTTTTAGAATATGCAGACAAAATGTGATGAGACTCTAGTTTGCATCATCTTCAAATTCTCATTGTTTAGCCGCTATAGGTGCCCAAATGTGAAGATTTAGTTAAAAATAATAATTTCAGTGTCCAGTTTGGCCAAAAATTGTAAACCACTATTGTGGGATCACCCAGATAGTGATTCATAATTCTGAGACAAGAGAGCCACTTCCCTTGAACTTCTATTTTAGCTCCAAAATTTTAGGATAGGTTTACAAATTTTAGCCCTTTTAATATTTTCTTTCATTCCACAAATTTTCATTTTTTTTGTGTGAATAAATTGTGTTTTCAAATTAGGCTTCAAAGTTAATTAGGACAATAAATTCACATTAAATTTAATCAAAATATTCCCTTTCCCATTCCAATTATGACACTCCCTTACCATAAATTTTTCATCCATCTCATGGAAATGAAGCTAGTAATATAGCTATAGATTTAAAAATAAATTATGGTAATGGATTTAAGATCCTTTCTAAACAATTCTTTGGTACAAATGATGAGAATAGAATTCAAACTCTCCTAGAACCTATATTGCATTCCTCTAAAAAATGAATTGATTATTGATGCCCTCAACCTTTGCATAGGACATTCATTCTAGCCTCTACTCCACCACCACCTCATTGTTCAAATGGAGATGGCCTAATTGTCATTTTCCATCCCTTATTTAAGATATAACATACATTATGTGCATATTTGAAGATGGAATTAATCAGCCTTCGACCTCCTCGTGATTCAAATCCTATTGACTCAATTACACTTCCACCTCCCAATGAGTGAAATCCTTTTGTGAATATCATCAAATGTGTAGGTATTCTATAGATGATTTTTGTACCTTAAAGAGGAAGCTATAATGATTATTTCAAATATAATACATTATGTAGATCCATATAAGATAATACATTATTCATGTTGCTTCTCATTATGTGGCATTTTTAGTATCATATAATGCTCATTTCCATGCATAGGGGAAAAAAATTATTTTCTGCGGTCATATTTCATGAATATGGAGAAACAAGATAACATCAGAAATGGTTGTCCTTGTCCATACACTTACGGGAAAGTATAGATAATCTTGTGAGGTGTGTAAATTATTTTTAAATTATCACCTTTTCATTCACCATTTCCTCAAAATATTTTTGTAGTGAGTACGCTAACATTTTAAGGGGTTACATATTCCCTAGTTTATTGTGGAATCTACTTAGGATTCATCCATGATTTTTCCCTTTTTTGTTCTATTATGCATGATATACATTAAGGTGTGGGCTTAAAATTAATTCATGTGTGTAACGCCCTACCACACAAACTCCAAAGGACACAACAACTGACAATAGATGAAACATTAAAAAAAAAAACAACAATTACATTAAACATAATTAAATAATTACTCAACATCAATATAAGCCATATGACATCAACCTAGTCCCATGGGGTTATAGGTGCACTACTCGAAACAAACCCAACCAACAACATCATTAAACAAATTCAAATTAAATAAATTATAGAAACGTAAATAATAAACGACATAAATATAACATACATCTATTCATAAATAAAATAGATAAAGAAATATATGAATATCATATTATTGCATTACAACTTCAAAGTTCATTATTACCCTTTTGGAACATATTTCCACATATACAACACATTAAGAAACCAATATTACATTACAAAGATACTTCCCTTATAATAATAGGAAGTGTACATCGATGCAAGTAAGATACATCCACAATGAAAAGAGTACATAATGAGTTCCATCAGAAGGGAACATAGGTCATAACACCAAAGCTGGAAAGATCAGGAACCACTGCAACTGCTACATCTCCACAACATCACGATCATCAGTGGGGAACCCAATGGGTGTGTAGCACATTCCACCTGACCATGTGAACCCGAAGGAACACCCCCCATGCTAGGAGATGACAAGAGGACCCTCATCCAACAAGGTCACAAATCATAAAGGACTAACACCCCAAGCATAAAACCACATCAAAACATAAACACCAACAATAATACTCCAAAGGAAACAAGAGCAAGGGAAGACAATGGGCAGACTGGGAGAGTGTCATCGGATGGCCTTACTTTGATTAACCAGACAACCTAACACTAGGAGTTGTCTCCATCAATGTGGATTAACTAGACTACCTAGCACTAGGAATTACCTCCATCTATGGTTAACCTGACAGCCTATCTCAAGGCACCGCCCCATAGGGTGACTCATGCAAGGCCACTTATCTTTCATGGAGACAAGGTAGTGACCTTACTAACAAGGTATTCCCACCCATCCTTAGTGTTTGAGAGCACTAATGATAGGGGTGAGGTGCATGTTTTAGTCTTGTTATGTGTTTAACTAACCCAACCCACTAGATACTTTAATTAGGTTATCACTTATTTAAGGGAACTCTTCCATGGATGACCACTTGTACATCAGCCCCCATGAAGAACCACTCTCCCCTACAGTTACCCAAAACCAAAGCCAAGAAAAGGGGTGTACCTCATCACTCAAACACATAAAGGAGATTCATTAAACAAAAACAATGAGGCATGACCATCTTGTGAATACATAAAGTATCAATAACCATGAACCAAGGAGGTACCACCCATGCACACATCCTTAAGATAAATCGATAAATACAACAACAAAATGTGCAAACACACAATTTCCCCTAGCCTCTGGAGACAAGTAAACATTTACCCAAGGATGGAACTGATAAATGATACCCTGAAATCTCAAAGTCATCACAAAACAACTTAACCAAGATTTCAAAATGTACAACATAAAACTCTTCATAAATAGATAGATCATCAACCAAATTTCCTCATTAAAACAAAACACATTTAAACAATACATCATTCCAATTAAAATAATGTTTCCAATCAATATAAAATTTAACATAAATAGACATATGGCACAACAATAATAATTCCATCATTTTAAAATCATTTAATATAGACAAATTACAATTTATACAATTTACTCCAACTCGCAAATACACTTCGGAAATAAAATAATTTAATTTAAACTATTAAAATAATTATAAATAATTTGAATATATTTTTAGAAACTAATCTTACACAATATTTATTTTCTCGTTTTATTTCTTCTTCTAAATGAGAATAATCTTTTAAAAATAATTTTCCATAATCAGTAAATCTAATTTACATGTATTCATTTCTAAATAAAATTTTAATAAAATCATATACAAATCTGAGTTTTAGCAAGATAAATTTATGTTCAATTAATCCAGATGTAAAAATAAAATTTGCACAACTTCAATATATATCAAATTATAGATATACATATATATATATATGTATATATACCAGTCATTTCAAAATTAAATCATATACTATGTTGGTTCTACTGTAACATATCATCAAAAGAAGATTTAAGAAATAATATAATATATTTTTGTTCAATTAATTCATAACAAAAATCATATTTGAACAATTATCAATCTATATCCAAATACACACACACACACAAACACACACATATATGTATATGTGTGTGTGTGTGTGTGTGTGTTTGTGTGTATATATCTTTCATTAAAATAAAAAAAATTATTATTGTTGGACTACTAGAAATTACCATTTAACAACAGATTTTACAAATCATTTCCTATAGAGTGGAGACAAAATATATATATATATATATGTATAAATGTATATATATATATATATATATATATATATATATATATATATATATATATATATATATATATATATATATATATATATATATATATATATAATTTTGTAAATTTATGAACTCAAATGAAAATATAAATGAAAAGTCACTTGAGCGTATATAGCAGAATAATGCAATTTGTAACACCCCACCACGAACCCTAAAGGAAGTTGCAACACAACACGGAAGCATACAATTTTTTTTTTAAAGTACATTAATAACAAGAAAAATGCACAACTCTACTACAACAACCTCCAAGGTATGCGAAAAGATTACATCTAATACCAAAACACATACATTACTTTGATAAAACTTGTACTTCAATTACTAGTCATATAATTAAAAGCACATACATACAAAGCATTAAAGATGCCAACTCATAGAATATAATATAATAAGATTTATTTTAAATTACTTAACAAGTAGGATTACAACAAGAATTGACATCACATTAACTCTAAATATAGGTTACATCTCCCATTCCCCGAATGAGGTAAATCCAATGAACATGAATACAAATTACAAATTTCCACCTCGAATACAAATGAGGGGTAATAAATTACAAGATTCAACTAAAATGAATATAATCATGAAATGTAACTAAATCCCACGAGCTCTCCCACTAGAAATCTCGTCAACACGAACAAGAAGAAAACCCAACGGAGTAAGGTGCAAGTTCCACCCAACCAAGAAGTACCCGAAGGCCAACCCCCTATGCTAGGAGATAGTGACAAGGATTCTTATACAAGATCATCTACCCCTAGACACAGGCTAAAACATAACTGAACTTAAAAAAATACAAATACAATGCTAACACAATGGTTACAATGCTTCCAGAGTTAAATAATCAACTACATCATAGATACAATATAGTGCTGACTTACGAGAAGTGTCATCACAGTGACACATGGAATATCTTGGTAAGTCTTCTTAGGTCCTGACCCCCATCTCGGGATCTCCTGGAAACCTGTAATGACTCCCGGACCCTAATGCAAACCAATGCGAAAATCAGTTATCTCTCGTAGAGACAAGATAACGCTCTTACCATTCCAAGCCTTCTCGTCCCACCCCAAGTCTATACGAGCCCTTGCATCCATGAGCAAGGCACAATTTTTCTTATTAAGTGTTGATACTACCTATGCTTCTACTAAGTTCATTTACATTATCAATGGATTAACCAACTTGCAATGAGTTACCCTGGCACCACTCTGTGCGCTGACCCACATTGCAAGCCACTCCTCTAAGACATCACATGGAACAACTCCACAACCCAAGGGTACACTAGTGTTACCTAAGGATATTAAATCCCTATCCAACACATCAAGTCAAGACAACCCCGTTCGTGATAACCGTGTAATAACTGGATACATTAAGACACACTTCCCAAGGAAATCCAAAGGTTGACTAACATAATTACAACAACCCCAAATGATTAAAAAAAACCCACTGGAAGACTTATTAACCCTTCTAGAAAATATCTCCAAAACAAAAGCATAATAAATTTACATTTAAAGGAGCAATCAAACAAGAATCAACCTACTTTGGATTTACTAAATCCATTTCCTTATTAACATTTAGTGATTTATTGCATTAATAAAACTGATTTAAATTAAGTCTCTTTCAAATAAAGAATAAAAATTAATGAGATAATTAATTCCCTAATTTCCCTTAAATAATAATAAAATAAGACACACTTCTATGGATCAAGATACATCGTATTAAAATAAATACAGTTTCGTCTTTTCGACGTAATCATTTTTAAAACAATTAACTTATCTTAAAAAGCATATCATTTAAAATCAAATATACTATTCCATCCGATATATTATTCTAAAATAAAATCAATAATTTGACCAAGAATAGCATATTTTCATTTCCTCAATTAAACTTAAATCATGCCCTCAAATAAATCACTATTTTAACATATATACACATAATATATATATATACACTTATGTATTTTATATATATATATATATATATTATATATATATATCTAATTATTTAAAATTAATATACATAATATTATAATATTACATAATATAATATTAAACATTAATATATATTATATTAACCATAATATATATTAATATTTTAATATTATAAAATATAATAATAAAATATTAATATATATATATATATATATTTATTTATTTATTTTATTTAAAAAAATTTACAAACTCCCAAATGTTCTCGAGCTGCTCTCCAACTCTAAGGTCGACCGACTATTTCGGCTACGCACAGATAAGGTTGGGCAGCCGATTGTGCAATGCACAACCATCCACCATAGTGGGTGGCTCGACTATGCTTAGCACAATTGAACACCACTGTGGTGGCACGACTGTGCTTAGCACATCCAACCGCCATTGTGGTGGTAGTAGTGCTAAGCCACCACACGGGAATGGGGGGTGTTGGCGCGACTGCCCACAATGCCTCCCATGGTGGCGGTTGTGGGTTGAGCCCCAGCAACACTAAAAAAAATTAAAATTTGTTTAATAATTTTTTTTATTATAATAGTGCGTGCAGATTTTGAAATCCATGCACCTCCACAGGCGGGGTTTTAGGAAAATTTTGACATCATAACCCCCCTAGGTAGAATATATATATATATATATATATATATATATATATATATGGATTTAAACTTCCCCATAAGAGATTGAAGAAATAAATTGAGCAAATAAAATTTGAAATAACCATTTACAGCCAAGAACTCATCTTTTTTTGTTTTGAAAAATTTCATTTCCAAATACCAGCTTCAAGTTTTGAGAACAAGATTTAAAATGGGTTTTCTTGCAAACCAAACAAAGGTTTTGAATGTTTTCAAACAGCATAATAAAATCTTGAAACTTTCAAACTGAACACTAATTAAATAAGAAGAAAACTTGAATTCAAAAGCTTGAAGGTTGACAATGGAGCTCTCAATTCTTCTTATGATTCCAGCTCCTCCAAGAATCCAACTTCCTCCCAAGTCCCAAAATCAAAACCAAGATTTTCTTCTTCCCTTGTTTTTTTTTAAATTTCCAAGCTCTCTCAAAAATTCTTGAAAAATCCCAATAATAGCCAAAAAGAGAAAATATCCATTCACCCACCATCATCAATTTCTAAAAACAAAATAGCAACTATCTCCATTTTTCAAATTTTGCATTTAAAATTTTCAAAAAATGAAATTTACAACCTTTTCTTTGATTTTCAATTTCAAACAATAATCTATTAATTTCAAAATGAATAACTAAATTCATTTCAACACAATTAATTTAATTAACTAATAAAATAAATCTAATACAATATTAAATTATTTATTGATTAAATTAAATCACATTTCTAACATAAAACAAAATAAATTTACTCAACAACTTAACTACAAAAGCAAATATTTACCTTTTTCTAACTTGCAATTTAAATAAAATCGAGGCAAATAGAACCATATTAAAGCAACTTAACCCAAGTAAACCCGACGACACAGCATGACCACGGTGATGACTTGGCATGGGAAACCTAACTACTATCTCCCAATCAAATGTAGTTGGGCAATAGACACACTCAAACCTGAAGAACCAAGTGGAGTCGATGTCCTATACCTGTAAACCTACAAACAAAGAGTGTATTGAACATGTATTTATATCTTGATAAAACACACCATGAAGAGGAAATCATGGAATTGCAAGGCGCTCGCAAGTGAGTGGTACAATTCCGTCCCCTTCACCAATACAGTGTCACAAACTGACGAATCTACATCAATAACTTAATCGAAGGCATAAAACATCATTAATTCCAATATTGTCTATGCTAATATAAAGCATACCATAATGATAACATCAAAATAAAATACCTTCACATCAAAATATAACATTCACATCGCTTAATAGTAGCAGTCAAACAATAGTCAAGTACCATAGTCAAAGTACTAATAGAAAATAACACATAACAAAGAAGAACATTGTTCGATCAAAAGATAAAAATGGAGGGATGCTACATCCTCCCCCCCTAGGGTTAGGCTTATTCTTGGAAGCCTACAAAAACCCCTAGTATAACATGTATCAAGCAGAGGAAACAACACTGAATGCATTCCCTCGGCCTCCTATACCAAAGGATTCCCATGAGCTTCTGAATCAGCTATTTGTCCACTTCCAGTAATTTCCACATCTTTACCCTGGTGATCTAACTGATGATGAATGACTGCTACACTTATTCCATGAGTCCTTCCTACATCATTCCTTGTTGGATCCATAGCCATCGATCCCTAACTAGTCCTAGGTGTGTTCCTCTGAGAACACTATCTCACTAAGTGGCCTTCTTGGATAGAAGAGTAACATCCTGTACCACTACCTGTTGCAATCTGAGTGCTTTGAGCTAACTAGCTGGGATGATGGAGTTGGGATTGTATCCAACTTTGAATCCTCCTATGCGTAAGATGATCACCTCGAAACCCGAAGATTACTAGGTGCACCCCATCAAAAGGAACACTAATCATCCAATTTCCAAACCCTGAACCTTCATAAGAACGATTGTTCAGTGGAGAACGTGCCCTCAAAATATCCAACATAAGTGTTGCCAAAGAAGAAATATTTCTCCTAGGGATCCTTTCCCTTTCCCTAAATATTTGAAGACCACCATCCTGACTAGAGCCAAGCCAGGTAAAAATATCTCCAAGTGTAGATCGTAACAGTGGACCCAGGTGATCATCACGATCATTCTCGTGGGGACTTTGAAAAGTAGGGTTTCGATGATCGATGCTACGTCTACCTCTTCTAGGAATCCTATACACAACATCCAAGAAAGGAGTGACAACCAAACGGAAAAATTAAATTTATAGAAACTTAGAAATAAAACACCATACCCATGATTAATCATATATAGTACATATACATTCCAACAAACAATACTAGAAATCACAACATAAGGCCACACAAGGGTCCATCTAGACAACGGGAAGCAGCATACCCATCCATGATAGCAGAATCCATGAACCAAGAACAGATAACCATCTCATACAAATCAACATCATATTAGTGGCTTGATGGTATTAGGTCATACATAAAGTGAGACCATCCAAATAGGACCACAATGACTTGTCTCTTGTTGTATAAGGTGATTAGCCTCCAAGAGATAGTCATGACACATATGTGAGTAGGTCCTAGCTGCATAAAAGCCTCACATACCCCGATCCTCAATGTTTCCTATGTCTACTTCCTCGCATACACTCACAAATTCCACCTCATACGTTCTTGGAGAGGAATCACAATACGACTCATAGCCGACATTGAAAATGACAAAGATAACTAGCTTAGCCACCAAGTTCATACAGAAGATAAAATTAAAGTTTCATTTCAACAATAAAGAAATAAATACACCTAATTTCAACACTTAATCAAATTTATAACCAATAGGGTTATAAGTAAATAAGATCACAATTCATGGCTAAACCTTCACAATCAAATATAAACAAAGTGTCAGCCCTCAGAATCAACTGAAAAATCATCAATAACCAAAAGAAAGTTCACAATCTTTAAAATTGTACTATACATCACTATGTGACTAGATATTAGCCATCAATGAGGAAAGAGGAAACAACATCTGGCTAGAATGATAATAGCCCTCATGTGGTGTGGAATGAGCATGCAATCTACATGACCTAGAGTGTATCCATGACTAACGAAATGTCATCACTCTACTTGGTCATATGCCATCCGGAGAAGGAACGTACTGGTCATATGCCACATGGCAGTGTGTCTGAGGGTCTATGGAAATAGGCACATGAAAAATGCACTCCACCCATGATACCTCATGGAGAAGACACACGTAGGAACTCGCTAAAGCCAATGGTATACATGGCTAGGATGTACCCATATGCTACTTGACCAACATGGTCAAAGCAGCCATGGGGATCCCTCTACAAATGTTTGAGGCCCCATAACGCTCATTGCACAAGTAGGATAATAGATACAATCTCATAATGTGCCTTCATGTGTCTTAGCACGTGGCATCGTGTAACATGGCATCATCACCAACACTATGTTGGAACATCAGTTGGGTGTGGCATCGTATCTCTTGCATCATGTCGGAGCACATGAAAATAGGGTATATATACATAATGAAATATGATAATATCAATATGGGGCTACTGAGCTTCACCTCTCATATGGACGAGGTTAAATAAAAAATGCCAGACCAATGTCTCTACGGATAGCCAGGTATAAGCAAAAAACCTATGCTGTTGTACTCAAATCTATGGTGATTAGGTTAACACTTATGGATCAAGTATTATAATCCATCATAAGGGAAATTAGTGGGTATGTTTCCTCGGGATTGGTTGAGCTAAGACACTCTGTGCCACAATATGCGTATGCTACACACTCCACCCAAGGAACTTGTGGCTGCTACTATCCCTTCACGGATTGAGGGTCTAGAGAACCAAAAGAAAAATAACTACTTTTGGTTACTCTAATATATAAGTTTCAACCACATATGGTTTGGCCCTCAATCAAGAAACAAAAACGTACACACACATAATGGTATGGTAAATCCCACACCAAAGTGTTTTTTTTTAATTTTTTTTTCTCAAGGATGGATACCACGTATTACCATCACATGGATACACAAAGCAAGTATAGGGTATTCAAAACACTCAAACAAGATACAATTACTTTTTTCTTACATTTACAGGAGAACAACTACATACATAATCCCATAGGAACATCCAATACCATAAACCATGGGATACGTATCATAACTTTCCAACCATAACCTTTTATCAGGTATCTTTCACGCTACTCTTTTCCATAGAGTACATCATGCTAAAGTAAAAGCCATGAACATGTGATCACTTAACAATTCCACTAAAAAATTCACAGGGACAACCTAGTGGACTCAATTGTACCCAGAGAACCCAGTGTATGAACCTAGGGCTCTAATACCATGTGTAACACCCCGCCACGAACCCTAAAAGAAGTTGGAACACAACACGACAGTGTACAATTTTTTTTTAGAGTACATTAATAATAAGGAAAATGCACAACTCTACTGCAAAAACCTCCAAGGTACGCGACAAGATTACATATAATACCAAAACACATACATTACTCTTATAAAACTTTTAATTAAATTAATAATCATATAATTAAAAGCACATACATACAAAGCATTCAAGATACCAACTCATAGAATATAATATAACAAGATTTAGTTTACATTACTTAACAAGTAATATTACAACAAGAATTCACATCACATTAACTCTAAAGATAGGTTACATCTCTCATTCCCCGAATGAGGTAAATCTAATGAACATGATTACAAATTACAACTTTCCACCTCGAATACAAATGAGGGGTAATAAATTACAAGATTCAACTGAACTGAGTATAAGCATGAAATGTAACTGGATCCCATGAGCTCTCCCACCGGAAATCTCATCAACATGAACAAGAAGAAAACCCAACAGAGTAAGGTGCATGTTCCACCCAACCAAGTGGTACCCAAATTCCCACCCCCCGTGCTAGGAGATAGTAACAAGGATTCCTATACAAGACCATCTACCCCTAGACACAGGCTAAAACATAGCTGAACTTAAACAAATAAAAATACAATAATGACACAATGGTTACAATGCTTCCATAGTTAAATAATCAACTACATGATAGATACAACATACTACTGACTTACGAGAAGTGTGATCGTAATGCTACATGGAATATCCTGGTAAGTCTTCTTAAGTCTCGACCCCCATCTCGGGATCTCCTGGAAACCTCTAACGACTCTCAGACCCTCATGCAAACCAATGTGGAAATAAGTTATCTCTCATAGAGACAAGATAACAATCTTGCCATTTCAAGCCTTCTCATCCTACCCCAAGTCTATACAAGCCCTTGCATCCATGAGCGAGGCACAATTGTTCTTATTAAGTGTTGATACTACCTATGCTTCTACTAAGTTCATTTACATTATCAGTGGATTAACCAACTTGTAACGAGTTATCCTGGCACCACTCTGTGTGCTGACCCACATTGTAAGCCACTCCTCTAAGACATCACGTGGAACAACTCCACAACCCAAGGGTACACTAGTACGACCTAAGGATATTGAATCCCTATCCAACATGAAAAGTTAACACAAACCCGTTCATGATAACCGGGTAATAAATAGATACATTAAGATATACTTCCCAAGGAAATACAAAGGTTGACTAACATAATTACGACAACCCTAAATAATTAAAAAAAAAACCCACTAGAAGACTTATTAACCCTTCTAAACAATTTCTCCAAAACAAAAGCATAATAAATTTACATTTAAAAGAGAAATCAAATAGGAATCAACCTACTTTGGATTTACTAAGTCCATTTCCTTATTAACATTCAGTAATTTATTGCATTAATAAAACTGATTTAAGTTAAGTCTCTTTCAAATAAAGAATGAAAATTACGGAGATAATTAATTCCCTAATTGCCTTTAAATAATAATAAAATAACACATACTTCTATGGATTAGGATACATCATTTTAAAATAAATATTTGTTTCCTCTTTTCAACATAATCATTTTTAAAACAATTAACTTATCTTAAAAAGCATATCATTTAAAATCAAATATACTATTCCATCTGATATATTATTCTAAAATAAAATTAGTAATTTGACGAAGAATACCATATTTTCATTTCCTCAACTAAACTTACGCCCTCAAATAAATCATTATTTTAACATATATACACATATTATATATATATATATATGTATATTTAATTATTTAATATAAATATACATAAAATTATAATATTATATAATATAATATTAAACATTAATATATATTATATTAACCATAATATATATTAATATTTTAATATTATATTATATAATAATAAAATATTAATATATATATATATATATTTTTATTTTGTTTTTTATTTAAAAAAAATTACAAACTCACATACGTTGTTAAACTGCACGCCAACCCTAAGGTCGACCAATTGTTTCGGCCACATGCGGATTAGGTTGGGTAGCCAACTGTGCAATGCAAAACCGACCCCATGGTGGTAGCAGTAGTGCTATGCACAGTCGTCCACCATAGTGGGTGGCTCGGCTGTGCTTAGCACAACCGACCACCAGTGTTGTGGCAGTAGTGCTAAGCCACTGCACAAGAATGGGGGGTGTTGGCACGGCTCCCCACAACAGCTCCCATGGGGGCTGCTGTGGGTTGAACCCCAACAACCCTAAAACAAATTATAATTTGTTTAATAATTTTTTTATTATAAAAACGGCTACAGATTTTGAAATCTGCGCACCTCCATAGGGGCTATTTTAGGAAAATTTTGATAGCATAACTCCCCAGGTAAAATATATATAAAAATATATATGTATATATATATATATGTGTGTGTGTGTGTGTGTGTGTGTGTGTGTGTGTGTATTTAAACTTCCTCATAAAAGATTGAAGAAATAAATTGAGCAAATAAAATTTGAAATAACCATTTGCAGCTAAGAACTATTTTATTTTATTTTTTTGAAAAATTCTTTTTACAAATACAAGTTTCAAGTTTTGAGAACAAGATTTAAAATGGGTTTTCTTGCAAACCAAACAAAAGTTTTGAATGTTTTCAAACAACATAATAAAATCTTGAAACTTTGAAAATGACCACTAATTAAATAAGAAGAAAACCTGAATTCAAAAGCTTGAAGGTTGACAATGGTGCTTTGGATTCCTCCTTTCTTTCTAGCTCCTCCAAGAGATCCAACTTCTTTCTCCCAAATCCCAAAATTGAAACCAAGATTTTCTTCTTCCCTTGTTTTTTTTAATTTTCCAAGCTCTCTCAAAAATTCATGAAAAATCTCAATAATAGCCAAAAAGAGAAAATATCCATTCACCCACCATCATCAATTTCTAAACACAGAATAACAAATATCTCCATTTTTCAAATTTTCAAAAACTAAAATTTACAGCCTTTTCTTTAATTTTTGATTTCAAAAAATAATCCATTAATTTCAAAATGAATAACTATATTCATTTCAACACAATTAATTTAATTAATAGAATACATCTAATACAACATTAAATTATTTATTTATTAAATTAAATTAATTAATAAATTAAATCACATTTCTAACACAAAACCAGATAAATTTACTCAACAACTTACCTACAAAAGAAAATACTTACCTTTTTCTAACTTGCAATTTAAATAAAATCGAGGCAAATAGAACCATATTAAAGCAACTTAACCCGGCTAAACCCGATGACACACTATGACTAGGGTGATGACTTGGCATGGGAAACCTAGCTACTATCTCCCAATTAAATATCGTTGGACAATGGACACACTCAAACCAAAGGAACCAGGTGGAGTCGATGTCTTGTACCTGTAAACCTGTGAACAAAGAGTTTATCAAACATGTATATATATCCTGATAAAACACACTGTGAAGATAAAATCGTAGAATCATAGGGCGCTCACAAGTGAGTGGTGCAATTTCATCCCCTTCACCAATACAGTGTCACAAACTGAAAAATCTAACATCAATAACTTAATCAAAGGCATAAAACATCATTAATTCCAATATTCTCTATGCTAATCTAAAGCATGCCATAATGATAACATCAGAATAAATTTCCTTCACATCAAAATATAGCATTCACATCGCTTAACAGTAGCGATCAAATAGTAGTTGAGTACCATAGTCAAAGTACTAACATAATAGCTCTCTCAAAAATTCATGAAAAATCTCAATAATAGCCAAAAAGAGAAAATATCCATTCACCCACCATCATCAATTTCTAAACACAGAATAACAAATATCTCCATTTTTCAAATTTTCAAAAACTAAAATTTACAGCCTTTTCTTTAATTTTTGATTTCAAAAAATAATCCATTAATTTCAAAATGAATAACTATATTCATTTCAACACAATTAATTTAATTAATAGAATATATCTAATACAACATTAAATTATTTATTTATTAAATTAAATTAATTAATAAATTAAATCACATTTCTAACACAAAACCAGATAAATTTACTCAACAACTTACCTACAAAAGAAAATACTTACCTTTTTCTAACTTGCAATTTAAATAAAATCGAGGCAAATAGAACCATATTAAAGCAACTTAACCCGACTAAACCCGATGACACACTATGACTAGGGTGATGACTTGGTACGGGAAACCTAGCTACTATCTCCCAATTAAATATCGTTGGACAATGGACACACTCAAACCAAAGGAACCAGGTGGAGTCGATGTCTTGTACCTGTAAACCTGTGAACAAAGAGTTTATCAAACATGTATATATATCCTGATAAAACACACCGTGAAGATAAAATCATAGAATCATAGGGCGCTCGCAAGTGAGTGGTGCAATTTCATCCCCTTCACCAATACAGTGTCACAAACTGAAAAATCTAACATCAATAACTTAATCAAAGGCATAAAACATCATTAATTCCAATATTCTCTATGCTAATCTAAAGCATGCCATAACGATAACATCAGAATAAATTTCCTTCACATCAAAATATAGCATTCACATCGCTTAACAGTAGCGATCAAATAGTAGTTGAGTACCATAGTCAAAGTACGAACATAAAATAACACATAATGAAGAAGAGCAACGTTCAATCAAAAGAGAAAAATGGAGGGGTGCTACACAATTCACAGGCACTCCTTTCATATATATATAATAGATGCAAGCCAAAGAAGCATGGATACAACCTAACACATAAAATTTATCTAGAAAACAAGAACCATAATGGCAAAATCCAGCAATAAAATAAAATAAGGAAGTTTTATAATACAGAGAAATTATAATGCAACTAGGTGAGAAATACAAATGAACAAAATAGATTCAAGTGGAGACAACTATACAAGAATGAAAAGAGTTTTAGAGGCTTTGCCAACCAAATTCATAAAACTAAATAATTAATGAAACAATGATGGATTGGAGCAAAGAGATAGACAAAATAAATAGATTGCAGACAACATTTGAGTAGAAAATAATACAAACTGGTTCACAATATCAAAAATTTTAAACAGACCAAAGCTCATAGAGATATCATTATTCTTTGCACAAATAATTTGATAAACAAATAATATGATTTCGTAATATACATTTCTCTTTTAATAGAAAAGATAAAAAATAATAAAATTTTCTATTGCTACTTGGAGTCCTTCACCTAATAAATAATCGGAGATGAATTATTGTGCCGAACGCCTCCAATGAGCTATGTTCTTCCACAACTATCAAATCAAATTTTCCAAGAACCAAATTTCCAGAGAAAAACTAATATTCTTGTTTTTATTATTTAAAAAAAAAATACAGAGTTATAATTTTTCTAGCAAAACTAAAAAATGCAAATTGTAGAGCAAATTGCTTTTTTTCTCTCCCCTTTTGGAAAAAAACCACTAGATTAGATATAAAATAAAATAAAAAAAGAAAAAATCATAAACTTGTAAACAATTTTTGAATTTTACTCCACATGAAAATAGCCACTTGCAATAATTTTTATAGTGTCTCTCATGTTACTGATACATTTTGATACTTCTTTGTGTGTGTTCTGATTATGTTCGGTTTCTAGTTATGTTTTGATGCATACTTGATACTTTGTTAGACATCTATTTCGCCATGTGGTTTGGATTGGTGGATAGTTCTATGTATTTGCTTATGATATTTGGACATATGTGCTAGATACGTATGCTTATGACGATGTTACTAATTTCTTTATGATGATACTGTTTAGGTTTTCATTACTATATATGATTCAGGTCAAGGAGATGGTGTTGCATCGCTCATCCGTGAGCACCCTGCCTCACCACAATTCTCTTTCATAATGTGTTTGATTATGAATTTATATGTATATGCATATGTTGTTCGATGTTTGGTGTTATACAGGACTATAGGTATCAGGTGTCGACTCCACCCAAATTGTCAAATCTAAGAGCGCCCTATATACCCAATGGTTTGATGTGGTTAGGGGGTTAATAAGAAAGTACCCATGTTTGTGTTTGTGATTGGGTTAGTGTTTGTTCATGTCTTATATCCATACTTCATTCATGTGAGTATGATTTTAATTTAAGTTATTTAATTTCATGACTTTATTGATGTTTATTAAAGGTTTTCAATTATGGCTATGTTATAATTTCTTTAAATTAAAATGTTATTCTTCGATGTGAATAATTAAATAAATTAAATTAATTTTGTAGCAGATGATATTAATAGTTTTATTAATATTGCAAAATTTAATTATCTTAGAATATTATTTAATTTAAATAAATATTAATTAATAAATTGTTTTATTGAATATTTAAATTATGTCATTTAAAATTATTTCTATGATGACTAATTGTATTATCAAGTAGTTAATTTAATATTATATTTTAAATTTAAATGTTGCTTGAGTTAAAATGCTGATTTATTTATTTAATAATATTTATTTGTTCTAGAAAGCTAACTATATTTTAAAGGGAATTATAATGTTATAATTTTTTGGAAGAATTAGTTAGTTTAGTAAATTTGGGAAAAATGCATATTCAAAAATCAGTAAAATGTAATTTGAAGGCAAGCAACTATTTTCCATGTGTAGTGTAATTGAGATAATTTTACTAATGTTCTTATTTTTGCCTTCTTGGGATTTTATATCCAATCTTGTTTTTTTCAAAAAAAATAGAGAGAGAAAGAAAGCAAAATTTTGTCTGCAATTTGTAATTTGAAGTTTTTTTTGAAAATTGAAATCTTTGTATTATCTTTTGAAAATTATTGGAAGAATTTAGAATTATATTTTGTGCTGGTTATTGTTCTTCAAAAATTCTTCTAGAGGTTGTGGATCTCTAAAATTGGTGAAGTACGTGGTTGGCATGACACACACAACACAAAAATTCGTCTCCAAATCAACTTCAAGTGAAGGACTCTGGGTAGCTCTGTAATCCTTGAATATCCTTTGCTATTTTCTGTTGAAAAGAAAAAGATTGTGAATTTTGAAATTTCAATATGTTTGTTGAGAGGCTCGAAATTATTGTTTTGTGTAATCATTGCTTTGTAATTTCCATCTCCATCCTTTAGTTTTTGTTTCCCCTTCGTTTCTTGTCCAATATGTTATTTAATATTCTGATACAAGTTTGGCTGGCTGGAAACTTATTCTTTTTATCCTTGAATAAATTTATTTCCACATCAATCTATCCATTGTTATTTCCCACTCAAATACTTTGTAAATCTTCTTTTGTCAGAGATCTTCCATTTTATTTTGCATACTGGCTTTCACATTTTGTTATTCTTGTGATTATGCACCTCCTCTACTAAGTGGCTCTATTGTTCCAATAATTGTTTTATTGGAGATTTGATAGATTAATATATATATATAAATATATTTATTCATTGTTGTATGTCTTTTATATTTTCCATTCAAATTTTTTGTAGTTGTCGGCTTTGTTTTTGTGACTTTGGGGTTGATGTTGTGGCATCCCCACCCGCCTTACCCAATTAATCCTTGCACTGGTCATCCTCCTTGAGGATGACTGGGCTAGCAGCCTATGATTGTTGTGCACAACCATCCTAAGGAGGGTTGCACCATACTTTGCCAGCCGTGGGTTTATAATATATTTCATATATATTATATATATATAATATGCATTATTTTAGATTTTTTTTTTTTATGAGTGTTATGGTTAATTAAATGAACTGGTAATTTCTATTTTTAAATAAAGATATATTATATATATATATATATATGTATATACTTGGGATGGACACTCATTTTTATTTTTTTTGGATATGCAGTAGTAACTTTAATTTTGTTCTTTTGTTGACAGGTATATATACATATATATAAATATATATATGCATTTCTAAATATATGTACATATATGTGTATATATATTTTGATAAAGATATATATTGCAATGTAAATGTGATTTTCAATTTTGTGATTTAAAGAACAAAATTATCTCGATTAAATTCAGATTTAAATATTATTTTGGCAAACTAGTATTTGGAAATAAAAATTGCAAATTAGATTTTACAATCATGGAAAAAGAAGATTTAGAGAATATTATGTTTGGAAAAAGAAACAAAATCAGAAAATGGATACTGTTAAGATAAAGATATATACTTTTTATTTATAATTGGATTTAATAGTTTAGTTTAAATATTTTAATTTTTGAAGTATATTTGTGTGTTTGAACAATAGTAGAAAATGTAGTTATCTTTATTAAATTTGATGAGATAGTTAATGTCATATAAATTAAGTTATGAAATTAGTTATTAAATGTGAATGGTTACTTTCCATATTTTTAATTTGAAATATCTAATTCCGTAATGAATTTTATTAGTAGGAATGGATTTTTTTTAGAGGATGGAAATTTGTATTCAATGTGCCATGTGTTGAATTTAGGTTAAACTTTATATAGTTTGAAAAGATGATTTTAATTGAATTACTATGTCATATTGGTTCTTGATAGATGGGTACTTACCTCTAGAGGCTAGGGGAAATTATGTTTTTGCACATGGTTGTTGTTGCACCATTTTGTCTATCATTTTACCTTGTGAATATTTGTGTGGGTGGTACCTCCTAGTTTTATGGGTTTTGATACTTAGTGTATTCATTATATGTTCATGCCTCATACGTCTTGTTGTGAAATGAGGCCCTTTATGTTTGTGTATTGAGGTACACCCTTTACCTATCTTTGGTTTTGGGGTAACTGTAGGGAGAGTGGCTCTTCTTGGGGACAGTGTACAAGTGGTCGCCCATGAAAGCGTTTCCTTAAATAAGTGATAACCTAATTAATGGACCTAGTGGGTTGGGTTAGTTAACACATAACAAGACTAAAAACACACACCTCACCCCTATTTTTAGTGCTCTCAAAGGCTAAGGATAGGTGGGAAGACTTGGCTAGTAAGGTCACTACCTTGTCTGCATGAAAGGTAAGTGGCTCCGCATGAGTCCCCTATGGTGCGGCACCTTGAGATAGGATGTTTGGTTAACCATAGATGGAGGCAGCTCCTAGTGTTAGGTAGTTTGGTGAATCCATGTAAGGCCATGCGATGACACTCTCCCACTATGCCCATTATTTTCCCTTGTTCTTGGTGCCTCTGGAGTTGTTTTATTATTGTTTTTGTTTATGTTGTTAAGTGGTCTTGAGTTGTATGGTGTAATTCCTTGTTTTTATTTACTTTATGGACAAGGTTTCTTTCTTATCATCTCCTTGCATGGATGGTGTTCCTTCGGGTTCACAAGGTCGGGTGGAAACATGCAAAGCACCCATTGGGTCCCCAGGTGGTGATCGTGGCATCAAAACAGATGCATTGATTCCAGAACTTTGCATGGAGAAGATTGTACCTTTCATGTATTCCATCTGCATTATTGTATTCTTTAGATTATGTTGTACTCTTCCCAATGTTATAAGGGAAGTAGTTTTATAATGTAATATGGGTTTTTCATTGTGTTGTATCTATTGAAATATGTTCCACAAATGTAACTTTGAACTTTGAGGTTGAAATGTAATAATATATCATTTATGCATTTATTTATTCATCTTGTTCATGCTGGATGAATGTTATATTTATATTATGTCTTATTCACGTTTCTATCATTTATATAGTTGGTATCGTTGAACGTTGTAGTTGGTTTGGGTTTGTTTTGAGTAGTGCACCATGTTACCCCATGGGACTAGGTTGATGTTATATGATATGTTTATGTTGTTTAATTATTTAATTATGTTAGATGTCATTGTTTTTTTTTTTTTTTAATTTTTTTTTGTTATTGTTAGTAGTTGTGTCCTATGGGGTTTGCGTGCCAAGGCATTACAATTTTCATTTCTTCCAATTTGAAATAAGCATTTACACCCAATTTCATTTTCTAACTAATTCTTCAATAATTTAAACAATATAATTATTATGCTAAAATATAATTAAATCTAAGATAATAAATATTCCAAAATAAATAAATAAACAATATAAACTATGCAACATTTAAATTTAAAATTTAATATTAGATTAATTACTGGAAAGAATGCAATCGCCGAATCTTCAACGAGAAAGCTTTGTGCGTTGATGAAGTAATCAAGGGAATCGAGCGGGGAATTTGCAAACTTGCAAATGCAAAATGCCATGTGACCAAAAATACTACATTCTCCAACTGGGACAATGAACTACAAAAATTATGGAAGTCATTAACTCCTCCTCAGTTTGATCTGCCTGCAAAGGTAGGGGTTCATGCGAGAGTGAAGTGGTTGTTGCCAAAGCTTGATAGACACAAATTTAACTTCAATGGGGCAGCCAAAGGCAACCCTGGAGAGGCTGGGTCCGGTTGTTTGATCAAGAATGAAAAGGGTGTATGCGTGGGAGCTCAAGCTCGAAAGCTGGGCATTGCAACTAACAATGAGGATGAGTTTGAAGCTCTTGCAGTGGGGGTAGAGCTGTGTAACAATATTGGGATAAAAAATGTTGACATCGAAGGGGATTCACTAATCTGTATCAACGCTATCATTAAAAAGAAAATGCCAAACTAGAAATTGTGAAGTTGGATCCCAATCATTACTGACTCTCTCGAAAAACTAGAATCATTCACATTGGGGCACATTTACAAGGATTCCAACTTGGCAATTGATGCATTGGAAAACATGGGCACTCGTTTGGAGGCTAAGGAAAGAATGTACGCACCTAAAGCTCTGCCTCCTAATGTGTTAGCCATAATCTGCAGTGATTCTGGTCCATAGTTGGATGTGAAATCTGGTGGAAATTAGTGGTGAATGAAGTGAATGTGCCCCACCCTCCTCCACTCCTAATATTGACTTATCTAAGAAAATAGGCCAAATCAACCTTTCCAAGCAAACAAGCCATTTGGCCAACATCCTTGGATCACCTTTTCTACACTCAAGTGATCATTCTTTTCTTCCCTGGCTTCCACAGGTGGACTCGCGCATGTTTCATTGAGGATGGAAAAGAAATATAATCCTGTTGTTTTCATGTCCATTTCCTCTTCCTCTGACTGGCGCAACCCTGAAATGCTATCTCAATCCACATAGTAAAGATATTTTTCTATTTGGGAGCTACCCCCTCTAGTAGCACTTATCAAACAAAAAAAAAAATTACTCAATGTTAAGATTAATCATAATAATAATAGTTTTGAATATTTTAATTTAGATATTTAATAATTTTTTTTATTAACTTACATTTATTTAAATTAAATGGAATTCCCAAAATAATTTAAACTATGCAATATTAATAAGGAAATTAATGTCTAGTCAAAATAAATAATCATTAATTATATTATCTAGCAAGTTTATTTTCTAAAGAATTAATGACATTCATGACAAATATAATTCAATTATTTAACTATCCTCATCAAAGAAAATAATTTAATTAAAGCAATTATTTAATGACATCTACATAACCATATTCAAAACCTTTAATAAACATACTAAAACCATGGAAATAATTAGCTCAAAATAAAGAAACATTAATAATACTATCAAAACTGACCAATCAAAATAATTTGAATAAACATCTACACAAATAAAATCTTACCCTTGGAATCAACCCAAAGACCCAAGCAGAGAGGCACTACAATGTGCCCTTTTAATGGTGATGTTATGAATTATATCCCCTAAGGTGTCACCTTTCAACAAATATTGTACCCCTTTAGTTTTGGTATTATGCATGATATCCCCTAATGTGTGGCTTTCCAAATCATTCATGTACCCCTTTTAGTGGTGATTTTATGCATTATATCCACTAAGGCGTGCCCTTTCAACCCATATTGTGCCCTTTTGGTGGTGATAGTATGCATGATATCCCCTATGGTGTGGCCATGCATTTTATTCATAGACCCCTTTGGTGGTAGTATTATGCATAATACTCCCTAAGGTGTTGTCATTATTTTATTCATCTACACCCTTTGTGGTGTTATTTTTTCTAATTCCCCTTGAGTTGTGGTTGGTGATTCTTCCCTTATGACACTAAATGGTCCCTTATGATGTTAAAATTTTGTACACCCTCTGAGTTGATTTGTCCCCTATTACATTAAGCAGTCCCACATGATGTTAAACTTTTGTACACTCCTTGAGGTAGTTCATCCCCTATGACATTAAATAGCCCCTTGTGATATTAAACTTGTATGTGCTCGTTGAGGTATGATTAGAAAAATAGTCCATAGATTTGCCATAACAAATCTTGTTGGTCTATGAACTTGAGCATTTTTTACATGGCCAAATAGCATAACTCAACTTTCTTCCCAGTGAAACCATGTGCTTTATAAGTAAACTAGCATAATGCAGCTTACTAGCCTTGTGAAACTCATCATATTGTGTGGAAAACTAGCATAATATATCTTTCTATCGAATGGATCTATGTAGCTCATGAGTGATCTAGAATAATGTAGATTGCCAGTTCTTATGAGATAACCATTATGTCTAACATCATATTCGATAGATGAAGTTTAGTATTTGAGTTAAAATTTCAAAATGAGGTCTCTTTACCTTATCAAATTGAATCCATTCTAGTGTAATAACCTTTTTTTTTGTTTTATTGTGTTTTAATTATTATTCATATTGTATTTTCTATGTGTTATACGTGTGTATTTTGTGTGTTTTTCTTCATGTAGTGTCTTATACTTTCCCTATGTCATTTGATATTTTTACTTCATGTATTAAATATTATGTATGATTTATGTTTTTCATGTTACATTGAACCTCATATGTGCTCCTTTGTCTATACATTATTGTTATGTAGGATCTTGAGCTTGGGGACTAGCACATCTCCTAGATTTGGTGTCATCCTAGACCTCTCCAATATTTGGATAAGAGAACCCTTTTGAGCTTATCTTGACTTTATTGTGAGAATGGGTATAAGTTCACACTCTCACTAAAGTGGGGGCTAAATATAGTGTCATAAATTATCAAACTTGATAATTTAACACTATGTTTAGCTCCAACCTATGTGGTTTGACCTAATTATGCTCTTAATTTTCCTTGTTTTTGATTGTTTGTAGGATATTAGAATAAAATTGGGAAATATACTTAATATTCATTTAACGACGAAAAATCCCCAAATTGGGTGTGGACTAGGGTACCATCACCCTTTACCAACCTGTTTTAGCCTAGTATTGAATATGTTGTTAGAATTTTAACATTTAAAAATTTAAATTCATTTTAAAAAAATTGATAATTCATTTTGTGAGAAAACAAATACATTTATATAAATACAAGTACTTTTACCATTTAAAAACCTAGTTAAATTCTAATCCTAGAAAATCCTTGTGATAAATTGAACATACTAAACAAAAATCAAGAGAAGAAAAAGCATTATTACAACACATATTACTAGTCAAGATTCATATTTTCAATGCATCAAGTTCATATGTGAGATTTTTCATGTTTTATGTTCATTTATTTTGTGATTACTAACACTTGTCAAAAATTTAATCAAGGAACAAATTATCCATGTATGAGATAACTACAATTACTTTAACCTATCAAGGAAAGTAAATTTGAGTGGTAAGTTTCAATATGTCTCATTTATCACTTTTTTTTTATCTATTTGACCCTACCCAACTAAAGGTAAGCACTCTTTACAACATCATAGCCATTGTAGAGGTGTAAATATCAAAGAAATTTTTTAGTTAGGTAAGCCTTTTTACAACACAACCGTTTCTCCCCTCTCTTGTGTGTAGGTGGTAGATTTGGAGTGGATTTGGGAGAAGATTGAAGACCTAATTACAATATTAAGTATTTAAGCCTCCTACTTCAAAAAATGATGGTAAGTGGAATTAATGATGTAGAGTAGGGTAAATTTTTTAAATTCAATCACAATTGAACAAATTATCAACTATAAAACCCTAACTTGGTACTTTTCCCAAAAATCCCTCAAACTTCCTTGTAGCCCTCCAAATAGTGGTTTTTAATCATATCTTTCATAGAAGGTTTCAAACCTAAAATTGAGTCACCATTTCAGATACCCATTATGCTCATTGAAATCATATCAAATTTTTAAGTGTGCTTCTTTTGTAACAACACCATGTAATTCTAACTACTACGCTACTACAAGGCCTAATTTGGCCTATTTTATAAAACAAAAATGAGCTTTGCAAAATAAAAACTCCTAATCATCACTCTAGAGTATCTAACTCTAGAGTATCTAACATGTCACATGGGACCTATATATGAAATTACCAACATATGGAATGATATCCAAACAATTCTTGAACAAAACCCTACTTCTATCCATCTTCCTAAGCCTAATACATTGGGATATTAGGCTAGGGCAACATCCAACTTGCCCCAAACTCTATCCTTTACATTTCCAAACCATAAAAACATTAAAATCACATTAATTACCTCCATTCAACTAATATTTATATTTTTCCACTACTGGAATGGTCTCCTATTACATGATTTTCCTCTCAAACCCTCAAAACTAGGGTTTCTCGACTATTTTTAGTAAATTGCTTCAAACTCGCTTAAATCTCAATGAAAAAATTTGAATCAAAAACCAAAATAATTTTAATTCATGCCTATAAAAATTTACACATGCTTCATATCATTTTGTGTCCGTACAAGCTCATACAAGTTATTGTAGCAACAAGAAACACTAAGAAAATGCAAAAAACAATGAATTTCTTTATTGTTTTATCATCAAAATCTCTCCAAAAGTCTCTAGAAGTTTTCCTTGAGAATTTCAAGTCATATTTAAACTTCTACAACTGAAAAAAAAAGGTTCAAACTACTTTTCAAATGACTTGACTGTTTAACTTCCAATATAAAGCAAAAATGCAAAGTTACATTGCAACTTTTGCAATATTTGACAAAACATGACAAGTTTATGTAAAACTGACCTCATATGAATAAAAAAATTAGACATGGTCCAAATAGACCTTATTACATAAAAATGACTCCACATCATCAAAGAGTCACATTTGACCCTTATTTACATCATGAAGCTAGGTGCCCTTGCACCATTCACTCGGGGAGAATAAAATCTCAAGTTCCACTTGAGATAAGATCTTGTACAAATGTACCATTCTTCTTTATGTCTTCTTCTATCATCTAGGTGGAATCTTCCATTATAAGGCCTTACCACTTCACTAGGTACTCCTTATACACCTCGTGCCTTTCCCTTTTAGCTTCCTTTGCATACAGGATACATTCAAGCTTCAATGATTGACTAGGTGGTAAGTCTTTAACCCAATCTTCATCTAGATCCTCTAATGTACTTGCACCTATACTTGCAATCATAGATCATTTAAAAGGATAGGTCAAAAAAATTGAAAATTGGAGAGATAGCCACTCCAAGAGGGAGTTCTATCTCATAGGAATTTTCTCCAAATTTGTGGACCACCCTACATGGCCAAATATTCTTCATCTACAACTTTAAATACTTCCATTTTGGTAGCCTTTCTTTCCTCAAATGATCCAATACCAAGTCCCCCACTTTGAACTGAACCTCTCTTCTTTTCAAATTTGCATGTTTCTTGTATTTATCCACAATTTTTTGAATGTTCTCCCTAGCTTGCTAATGTATAACTATCATGGAAACTAAAAAATATTCTCCTTCATCACTTATCCATACCACTCAAATCTTTGAGCTCAAACACTCCCCTTGGCTTCAATCCATATACAATTTCAAATGGACTTTTTCCAACACTTCTATTGATAGAGACATTATATGCAAACTTAGCTTGGGGAAGAATTAGATCCCATTGTTGTGAAAGTTCCTTTGTCAAAAATTAAAGAAGAATCCCAAGGCTCCTATTGACAACTTTAGTCTTCCCATTTGTTTATAGGTGATAGACAGAGCTAAAAGTCAAGTTTGTTCCCAACTTCTTTGAAAGAGTTCTCCAAGAGTGACCCTAAAATTTAATATCCCTATTAGAAAAAAAATTCAATGGTAATCCATGAATCCTAACCACTTCCTTGAAAAATAACCGTGCAATGTAAGAGGCATCATTTGTGCTTCTACATGGTATGAAATGTGTCATTTTGCTAAACCGGTCTACAAGAACAAACACACTATTAAAGCCTCTCTGAGGTTTGGGAAACCCCAACACAAAATCCATGCTGACAGATTCCCATGGTCTATTTGAAACTGGTAATGGCCGATAAAGACCTGCATTAGTGCTACAACCCTTCACTTTTTATCAAACAAAACAACTTTCAACAAAAATTCTGACATCACTATACATCTTAGGCCAATAGTAATACCTTCTTACCTACTCCAAAGTCTTTTCAACACCAAAATGAGCCCCTAAGCTTCCATAATGATTTTTATTAATTAGATTAGTCCTCATATAGCATTTGGGAATACATAATTGAGCACCTTTAAACAATAACCCTTTTTGAATCAATAAATCAGAATTCCCTTCATGGAAAGTGCCACTAAACTGACTACGTGAAGCATATATCTCTATGAGATCATCATCCTCAGCATACATACCTTTTAGAGCATCAATTCCCACACTTTGAAGTTGAAATTCTTGAATCAACAATGTCCTTCTCAAAGCATTTGCTACCTTGTTTGGCTACCCCTTTTTGTGCTTTATGGTGAAGGTGTAACTTTGTAGGTACTCCACCCACTTCACATGTGTATGGATGAGTTTGTCTTGGTTGGTTAAGAATTGCAAACCATCATTGTCACTAAAAACATTAAACTCTTTAGGAAGGAGATAGTGTCTCAACTTCTTTAATGCTTGCAACATGGCATACATCTCCAAGTCATAAGATGGATAATTATTCTTTGCATCATTGAGCTTCTCACTGAAAAATGCCACAAGTCTTCCCTCTCGACTCAAGACTACCCCAATTACATACCCACTTGCATCACATTCTATTTTGAGAACTTTGTTGAAATCAGGTAAGGCTGGGATAGATTATTGTGCTACCCTTTTTTTCAGATATTGAAAGACTTTTTTTCCTCATCAAACCATACAAACCTTTTCTTTTTATCCCCTATTATTTTTTCAATCATTAGATCACATATGTGACTAATATTATTTACATTTTTTTGTAAAAGCTAGCTAGGCCATGGAAACTTCTTCCGTCACTAACTGATGTAGGAGTGGGCCAACTAAGAATTGCTTCTACCTTAGTAGGATCCATCTTCAAAGAACCTTTTAAGATCACAAAATCAAGATAAACAACTCTTCCTTCATGAATTCACACTTCTTCAAGTTTATCATCAAATTGTATCCATTCAATCTCTTCAAAACTATATCAAAATGCTACAAGTGCTCCTCTTTAGTCTTACTAAACACAAGAATATCATCCAAGTAGACAACCACAAACTTACCTATGAAAGGTTTCAGAACTTCATTCATTTATCTCATTAAGGTACTTGGTGCATTTTAAAGCCCAAATGGCATGAAAATCCATTCATATAACCCCTCATTTGTTTTGAAGGTAGTTTTCCACTCATCCCCCTCTCTAATTCTAATTTGGTGGTAGCCACTTTTGAGGTTAATTTTAAAAAAATAACAAGCACATCCTAAACAATCCATGAAATCTTCCATTCTAGGTATGGGGAATCTATACCTTATGGTTATCTTGTTGATTTCCCTTGAGTTGGTGCACATTCTCCAATATCCTCCCATTTTTGGTGCCCAAATGGTGGGAACAACACATGGGCTTAAACTCTCCCTTATGAGGCCTTTCTCAAGGAACTCTTGGATTTGCTTCCTAATCTCTTCATTCAGTTGAGGAGTCAGCTTATATGCAACTTTATTAGGTAAGATTTCCCCTAGTATAAAATCTATATGGTGGCTCACATCTCTTATTGGTTGCAAAGAACTAGGCAGCTCATCTACTACAATTTCTTTGTACTTATTCAACAATGTTTGGATCTCTTTAGGCACATCATCAAGCTATACCACTATCATGATAGATTTTGGTCTGATAAAAATGGCATAACCTTGTCCTCCCACTTCTCTCATGGTTTTCAAGAACTCTTTTTCCCCAACCAACATTATGCTAGACCCTACCTGTTTGTTTAGGCCTTCATCTTGCAATGGATTAAGGGTGAATGAAATCCCATCCTTTTCAATTAGATAAGTATTTTTCTACCCATCATGTTTAGCTTTTTTTTCATACTGCCAGGGTCTTCCATCTAATGACAAACATTCATTTGGATGATGTCACAAAATATCTTATCTTTGTACCCTCCTATTTTAAACACAACCCATGTTTTCTCATTCACTAGGACTTGTTGACCCTTATTCAACTAGGAGACCTTGTAAGGAGTGAGATGTGGTATCCTCTTCATTTTCAAAATTTTAACCATCTCTAAACAAACTAGATTATCTGTGGAACTAGAATTAAAAAATTGCACACCTTATCTTGAGATTTGTAGGTGGTTCTAAACATATATTTTCTTTGTGGAGGCTCTTTCACCATAGTAACTTTGATTAGTGTTCTCCTTATCATAAGATATTCTCCTATTTCTAGAGTATTATGCTGAGATGGAAAGTTGACACTCTCATTATCTTCCTCTTGTACCAATTGTGTTCTTCTTTCACCACCATGTGAAGTAGAAGGTTTCTTATCTAGACAATTCCATGCTTGTTGGCCAAACTGATTAGATTAATAGTATCTTCCTGAGAATGTATTTGATCCTCTACCTTGTCCACCAAATCAGCCTCTACTATTTGATCTCCTACCTTTGAAATTGCCTCTTGATTCTAAGCTTTAATCTTGATGACCACTTGATCCCCATTATGGTTTTTGGGACTGTCCTCTTCCTCCAAAGGTTTCTCTAGCCCTAAAGCTTATTCCTCTACCTATACTTTGTTTCTCATGCCTTCTCTTCAACCTTTCTTCTGACTTGCCTGCCATTTGAAAGCATTCTTCCATCATTTTAGGTGTGGTCAGACTTATCTCATCTTTCATGTTGAACCTTAATCCATTTAGGTACCTTGCTACTCTTTGTACCTCATCCTCATTATGACCTTATTTAATGATTAGCTTATGATACTCCTTTGTATAATTCATGACATCCATCTCCTTTTTTTTGAGATTTTCTATCCTTCGATATGTTTGAAATTCATAATCACCGGGTAGGAATTGACTCTTGATTTTAGCCACCATTCTATCCCATGAAATTATTTTTTACTTTATTTTCTTTACCCTCTCTTCCTACACATAGTTCCACCAAATTAAGGTAGGCGCTTTCAACTTTGTTTTAGAAAATTTCACCTTTTGTTCATATGCTACTTTCTCATACTCAAGATAGTTTTCAAGTGCATCAATCCAACCTAGCACTTCTTCACTATCCATCAAGTCCTACTATACATGGGTAACTCCATATTCACCTTAGGAGTGTCTCATTTGATAGCCTTTAACATATTAGCCATTATCAATTCATTAGGGGTCAACTCTTCCCCATCTTGGACTCCTCTTTGAGGTTTTTCATTCTCACCCTCTTCCTCTTCCTCTTTGTCACTTTGGTCTCCAATGACCATAACTCTCCTTTGGTTTGATTCAAGTTCTACAAGTCTAGATAGGCTAGCTTCAGGAGACTCCTTTACCTATCTCAACTCCTTGGAATGTTTTTCTTTCAACTCTCTCACTTCTCTAGTCGTTACATTGCATTTAGGAGGAATCTTTCCTTCTTTCAAACTCAAATTTTATTTCCTTTGATCAGACATATGATCTAATACCAATTGATGTAGAGTAGGGTGGAGGTTGTCAATT
Source organism: Sequoiadendron giganteum (assembly GCA_007115665.2). Classification (NCBI taxonomy): domain Eukaryota; kingdom Viridiplantae; phylum Streptophyta; class Pinopsida; order Cupressales; family Cupressaceae; genus Sequoiadendron; species Sequoiadendron giganteum. The sequence continues at coordinate 564,162,918 of CM021104.1, read as the reverse complement.
CAATCACAATTGAACAAACTTCTCAACTATGAAACCCTAACTTGGTCCTTTTTCCCAAAAATCCTTCAAACTTCCTTATAGCCCTCCAAACAATGGTTTTTTATCATATCTTTCCTAGAAGGTTTCAAACCCAAAATTGGGTCACAATTTTAGATACCCTCTATGACATTTTAAATTATATCAACTTTTCAAGTGTTCTTTTTTTGTAACAACACCCTCTAATTCTTACTACTATGTTGTTACAAGGCCTAATTAGGCCTATTTTACAAAGCAACAACGAGGTTTGTGAACTCCAAACTTGTGATATTCACTCAAGAGTCTCTAACATGTCACATGGGGTCTAAATATGAAACTCCCAATATGTGGAATGATCTCCAAAAAATTCTTGAACAAAACCCTACTTCTATTTATCTTCTTAAGCCTAATACATTGAGATATTAGGCTAGGGAAGTGCCCAACTTGCCCCAAACTCCATCCCCTACATTTCAAAACCATACAAACATTAAAATAAACCTAATTACCTTCATTCCACTAATTTTTAGATTTTTCCACCATTAGAATGGTCTTCTATTTCATTATTTTCGTCTCAAACCCTCAAAACTAGTGTTTATTGACTATTTTTAGTAAATTTATTCAAAATCGCTTGAATCTTAATGAAAAAAACAAAAAAAAACACCAAAATAATTTTAATTCACCCCTCTAACAATTTATATATTATCTATATCATTTGGAGGCCTTGCAAGCTTGTACTTGAACTATTGTAGCAGCAAGAAACACCAAGAAAATGTAGAAAATAGTGAATTTCTTTATAGTTTGATCATCAAAATCTCTCCAAAATTATCAAAAAGATTGCCTCAAGCCTTTAAAGGCATATTTAAGCTCTTAAAACTAAAAATATATGGTTCAAACACTTTACAAATGACTTGACCACTCAACTTCCAATACAAAGCAAAAATACAATGTTGCATTGTAACTCTTGCAATATTTGACAAAACATGACAACTTTATCTAAAACTGACCCCATATGACTAGAAACATTAGACATAGTCTAAATAGACCTTATTACATCAAAATTACTCAACATCATCAAAGACTCACATTTTACCCTTATTTAGATTATGAAGCTAGGTGCCCCTGCACCAATTAATTATCAATAAAAAAATGTTTCGAAGATTATTTTGGAAATGAAGAGCCTACAAATTGTGATCTACATTATTTGATCTAGAGTGTTACTATACCTATCCATGAAATTTGAACCCTAATTTACATGTTAGATTCCTCTATCTCTACACCCTACTATTATGTTTCTCTTTTCTGTATTTCATTTTTGCAATTGTTTGTATTTACATTAGTTTACTCTAGCTTCAAAGTTGACCTAGGTATACATTTTCAAAGAAAAATCAATTTAAATCCTAATGAATCAAATTAATATCAACCCACATAGAAAGAAGAACCAAAAACCTAATCCACCATTTTGTCTCTTCCATTGAGGTTAGTAGCCAGGTGGGTGTATGTGATAAATTATGCTTCCTCTCTAATGTAATGTAGGAGAAAGTGTTATTGATATCCTAGATCCCTTTTTCTCACATCACATTCCTAATATTTGGCCAAATAATAAAGCAAGGAGATATGATATTATTCCTCACTAAGTGATGTAGGAGCATCTAAAGATGTAAGATACATATTGCATACAAAAACAATATTTTTTTTTCTATTTTTGTAAATTTCTATTTGCATTCTTACCAATAGTCAAACAGTAATGATCCTACAAAAGTAGCTCCACTTATGAATAGCGAAGTGTGGGTTACAAAATTGTGAATTATATTGCAAATCAAATTAACAATAATCTGTGAATTCAAAAATTTATGTGAATGTTTTATATATGCGAATTCAATTGTGAAAATCTCTTGGATCAAAAATTAGCAACAACTCTAAATGAATTCGAATAAAATCCAAAATCATTCAAGATGAGAAGAAGGTGGGGAAATGAGGATTGGTGATCAAGGGCAAGAATTGAATTCATATATCCACACTACATAGCATGGTTAAACTACATAATTTGGGGGCACATATTGGGATTATCATTTTGGAGATATTTGACTATATCTTATGTTTCATTGTGTAGTCTTCTTACTTCTTACAATGTGTCTTATTCTTTGTGGTGTCATTTGGTTTTATGTCCTCCAAGGGTGTGGTCCTTTTTTGTATATAATATTTTTCTTAGTTGTGATGCTATACATTGCATTCCCTAAGTTGTGAATATTTTATCCTAGAATTTTCCTCTCTTTGAGACATTAGGCATGATGTTCCCTAAGAGGAGACCTTACATGAACTAAGAAAACCCCCTTTGAACATGTCTTATCCTATTTGCATTTTTTTCATAACTGTTTAGCATAACACAACTTGCTAAACTTGTAAAACTAGAAGTTACAAGCCTTTTACATGGCCACCAAGCATAACACACTTGCCTATGTAGCCTTTTTCTCTCATAAGTGTTAAGCATAATGCACCTTGTTAAGCCTTATGAAGCTCAAATTTTTTATTGTGTGGTGCTTTATTAAGGTTATTGGAGGTATAAATTTGATATGGTATGGGAGCCTAATAATATTCTCCCATTTTCCACCCTTGGGGGCTTAGCTAGTGGACAATAGATTTCACTAGCCCATGTGAGCATACATTGTTGTTTGCATAGTGGACAATGAATTCCACTTTATGAGTTTTTCTACAAACAATTGAGGCATCGTCCATGTCGAGTTGGAAAATTGAGGCATGATCCACCATTTTTTCTTTATTTTTTGTTCTTTCCTTTCTTTCTTTGAGTCTTTAACATTGTGTGATTGAGTATCTTGTCACTGCTAGATATATGTGTTTAACATAGGCATGTGTCTCCTTGTGCCTTTTTTGGTTTTTCCATGAGATCTTATGTCTTGGAGGCTTGATCATCCTCCTTGATATTTTTCTTATTATCCATCCAACAATTGTACAACTAGACCACTCTTGATTGTCTATTTTAATGTGAGTTTGATGCAAGGACATCCTCTCACTAAAGTGGGGTCTAAATGTAGTGTAGAAAAATGTATCCCTTTATATTTTCACACTTTTTTGGGCCCACATAATTAAATTGGACTTAATAATTCCTTAATTTAGTGCTGATAAATGTATCCCTTTACATTTTTACACGTATTTGGGCCCTCTTAATTAAGTTGAGCTTAATTAGGCCTTAATAAGCCCTTTTATTCATTTAGAAGCCTAATAAATTACATTTTCTAAAGGGGAAACCCAAAAATAATTAATGCAAATACATAACACTTTACCTTATGCAATGTTTGTTCCATGAATAGGGGCCTAGGACCCATTCACCCATGGGTGAATGGGTGTTCCCTAGACCTTTGGACCTAAATTTAACTTATGTTTTTGGTGGTATTTAAACATCTCTAAATCCATATTTCAATGTTGGCTTGTGATATTTGGATTTAAGAAATTAAGGATACATACCTATAAATACAAGGTTATTTCACTAAGTTTCACCTAGCATTTTCAAGATATCTCAAGAGCACGTTCAAGATCAATTTGACAAGATAAAATTTTATGATAAAGAGCATTCAAGAGAAAATATATTAGATATTTATTGCAGCATTCAATATCTAATCATCATGTCAAAGTCTGCTTGCATAATGCATGTTTTTGGTGCTAACATTGTGATCTAGGTCTCAAGATCAAGTTCAAGCATTCAAAGCATTATTCAAGTATCAAGATCCACATCCAATTTAGCCATTTCATGCAAGTTGAATACCTTCCAAGATCTCCATTATCAAGGTTTCTACAAGGGTTTTTTAAGTGGTAACATGGCTTTGTTCATTCTTCATTCCCTATTTCATTCATTATTTCAATTCAAGGTTTGATTACAAAAATGGGGTTTGACCAATGAAAATCCCCTCACCCAAAAACAAAAAAAAAATCCCTCTTTTTTTGTGATTGAAAATTTAAACTGAAGAAGGATTGAAGACCTTTTGAAGAGAAAGATTTTAAAAGTTGTCAAAGTTGCAAAAGTTTCAAAAATTGTTGTCGAATCATGAAATCTAACCTACAAATCTGATTTCTGACTACATGACACTAAAACCTAGATAAATCAGAAGCTACAGATCAGTATCAAAGGCTCCTAAATGTTCTATAAAAACTCTAACAAAATACCCATTCACCCATGGGCGAATGATTCCCATTCAACCTTTAGAAACTTACTTTTGGTGACTGGTAAACACATTTTTTCCTTTCTTAGATCTGTAATATATATTTTGGTTCTGCTAGTATTGAGTTTAATATTATTCTTTCATGTGTTAGATTGTATTTTGGAGTTAATTTTCTATTTTTATTTTTGCTCTCCAAAGTTTTTTTTGACCTTGACCCCAATCCTCAGCATAAGGAAATCTAAATAATCTCACATTGACTTGATTCACCTAGGGGTTATTAATTAATTCTTTGTGGGGATCTCATTTCCTAATGAATTAGTGAGAAATAAGCCCATCATACCCCCTTATTATGAATTCCATATTTGGTGGGAACCTATTTTCCACCTATTCATTTTCGTGAACCTAACTTTTGAGCATCATAACTTGCTAATTTTGGAGTCCATTTTTAACCCTAGATCTAGGAATTTCATAACTTTACATTACACTAGATTGATTTACATCTCATTTATGGTTCTTAACTTGAATAATTAGTTTGCATCTCATTTAGGGATTTATGTTTACATTTTTGTAGTCCTTAAAATCTAGAAAATTAAAAAATATCAGTAATTTTGCATAATGTTTACATTACGTTGCATGATCAAAAACTTAAAATAAAAAATTGAATCAAAATTGCATCTCAAATTAGCTATTTTTGTTTGTCATTTGGCATTATTTTTCACTTGCATTTAGACTGCATTTTATAGAAATCTAAAACTATAACCTCCTATCTGAAACTAGAATATGAAAACCATAGAAATCACTTCAAAAACTAATAAATTGATTTTAAAAAACCCTGAGGTGAGACCCATTAGCCCATGGGTTCATGAGTCTATGATCAATGTTTTTTCTGCATTTCAAGGCATCAAAAACACTATTTATGTATTATGTGTTTCTATATTCAATCTATTGTTTCAGCTTCCAAAATTGATGTTATATGAAATTGTTCATATTAAGATTAATTTTTCAAATTTAGTACATTATTTGAATTTAAAATTGCATCTAAAAGACATCTTTTTTAGGTTTTTACATAGCATAATTAGAAATTTATCTTATTTTAAATCTAGAAATTTCTTCTACACACATGAATTGCACCTTACATTCTAGGGTATTTGATTGCATTTTACTTATTATCCATTTTGGGTGCACCTTGAGTTTATGAAACTACTATGAGCTTCACAACTTGGTGTCTTATTGCCAATACTATCGTGAGATTTAGTTTTATACTCATGTCATCTCGTGATACATCACTCGCCATGGATCATGGGTTTTTTAACTCATTCAGTCATAGTGTTAACACTAGTCAACCCACTATGCACCATACCCTTAACACTTCATTTCCCATGAATTCCCTACCCACAACCAATGTAATTGATTTTAATACAATCATTGTTAATATCCCTCATGAGAACCTTAGAAGAATGGATCAAGAGTTAGAGAGGTCGCAAAACTTTGTAAGTTTTGGATCCATCACCGGTAATGCAGTTCTTATGATACAAAACATAAGAAAGTTGACTAAAACTAAACAAGGAATAAAAATATTGTGTATCCTTTATCAAATCATGCAACATCACATAATAAACAAATAAAAGCATACTATGAACCCTTTGATGAACTTCATTTAAGTTCAACCTCGTAAGGGCCTAACCAAAATTTTCCTTAACATTACTTTCTCACAAAATGACATACTTAAGCATGCACCTAATGGTCCTCTTTAAATAGCTGGAAGAATCAATTACAAGCCTTCTAATATGATATTAATTGATCATGTTTTTGTAGAGAATGTGATCACTAAATAATTTGTATTTGTGCATGAGCTTTATCAAGATACCTATGAAAAACCAAAAGAATGGATTAAAATGTATAATGGTTTTGCTTGCCCTACAATAGGTTTGATCACTCTAACACTAAAAGTTGGACTGAAAACATTAAGTGTCTCATTTTCCATCATCCCATCATCAGACCAATTTTATGTGAAGTTAGGATACCCATGGTTGCACAACATGAAATTTGTCCTATCAGTAGTGCATAAATGCTTAAAGTTTCCATTTGGCAATGAGATATTTATTATGTACCATACTAGCTTTAATCCTATGTCTTCCCATGGGAGTTTCTCATTGGATTTATTTTGAGTCAAACATATGGAACCTATTAGGCTTCGTGAGGACTTATTTTTTCAATCCTATCAAAATTTTAAGACAAAGCACATAAAAAAATTATCCCTTAGCAATATTCCTCAACCCATGATTGAGCCTCCTATCCTTGATGAGACTATGATTGAACCAAAAGCCTTTCCAAGTAACCAAGACTAAACCATATAAAATCCTTCACCTATTTCCTATAAGAGACCATGAGATAACCAAATAAGTTTTGTTGTGCCTCCTAAAATTAAACAAGTTTATAAACCTAAAGAGAAAGTGGTTGAAAAACCTCCCATGGTACTTTACATTCCTCCCTTAAGGGAAGAAAAGAAACCTATGGTTGGTAAACCTTCTCCTACACAATCTCAACTTGAAAATTGAAAAAAATAAAATCAAAATGCTAGAGAGCATAGGCATGGATGTCATTCTATTAATTTTTTGTTACAAGTGTAGTGTCCAAAAAATTCATCGAGGACAAGTTCACATTTATTTGGTCCCTCCTTGCTAAATTGTTCTTAACGTTTCCTTGAATTAGTGTTGTAATGTCATTGATAGATTCACATTAGGTATTGGGCCCTTGCAAATTTATGAATTTAAATGCTACCTTGCTAAAGTATTGTGAAGTGTTGTAACTCACTTTCACACATTTCTAAGGTTTTATTAATTAACTAAACCTAATCAAAAAAATTTAACCTTAATCTGACCTTATTTTAAAGTGTTGTAAAGTGTTCCAACACACTTTCACACTTTTCAAGGGTTTTCATTAATAATTGGGATTTCTTATGCTTTAATTGGCCTTATTTTACATCCACAAGCCTCATTTATTGCATCTTTTCAAGGATAATCCTGAAAAAAATCAATAGCCAATCATAATTTAGGTGTTTCAAGTTGAATGGCCCCATATTTAGTGATCTAGGACTCATTTTCCACCTTGGGAAAATGAGTCGCACCTAGGCTCTCAAAACAAGTTTCACACATTTCTAAGCATTTTTAATTTTGATCCAATAGATTATATCTGATGGGACTCATTCACCAACTTGGGTGAATGAGTCTCATGCGGCCCAAAATAAAAATTAATTCAAATTCTTGGTAGGATTTTATCCTCCTAGACATGATGGTAGCTTGTAGTGTTGTAATTTTGAGAATTCTTGCATAATTGATTATAAATACAAGGTTCTTTCACTCATTTTCACCTCAAGCCTTCAAGTATTCATCCTTATAGCAAGGTTCAGTTGAAAAGAGTATTCAAGCATTCACAAGAGCATTCAAGAGAATTCACAAGTAGATTATCAAGCATATCAGAGCATCATTCAAGTATCAATCATCATGTCAAAGACTTTATTCATCATGTTTTTTTTTGAACTAACAATTGTGATGTAAGATTTTATAATTCAAGAAAGAATTTCAATTCAAGATATATCACCTTTGAGCAAGAGTCAAGATCTACATCCATTGGATCCATCTCACACACGTTTGCAACACTTCATTGATAGAGTTTGGTGGGTTACAAAATCATATCTAGTTCATTCATCATTTGCCATTCATATTTCATTCTATTTCAAGGATTGATTTCCAAAATGAGGTTTTACCAAGGAAAATCCCTATCAACTAACAAAAAAAAAATTTCCCTCTCCTTTGAGTGTGCTTTGTAGATCAAGGTTGTTTATTTTCTAAGGAGAAATATTGGAGAAAAGTTGTCAATTCATTGAAAGTTGTCAAAGTTGTCATTAAGCTTTGGAGAACACCTACGAGTCAATTTTCATATATTTACATCCAGAAAATTGTAGAGGTAGATTGAGCAGAATGAGGAGAGAAGATTCAAATTTTGAAGCTTTAAAAAACCCTAACTAGATTGATTTACCACTTTTGGTGAATGAGTCCCAGTTTCAGTCAAAATTCAGATTTTTTGCAGATTTGGATACCCATTTGGTAGATTCCTATTCCTGCATAGAAATCTAGATTTTGGATTGATTCACCCAGCTTGGTGAATGAGGCCTAGTCAACATTAAGTTAAATTTTTTCAATTTTTCAAAGCTTCAATTAGTCCTTTCTAGATCTCTAGGTGCACACCATTCATCTTACTAATTTTTGGTCTATTTCATTTAATTTTATAGGTCATTTTTTGGTTATTGTGTTGAATTAGGGTTTAGTGTTGCATCTTGCATTCCACTTATCTTTCCAACTCTAAACTTGGTAGTAAACCCCTTATTAGATTATATTCAGCCCCTAGAACAACCCTCTTGCAAGATCTCTTTCCCCTTTATATTGAGATCTCACGGGTTTGTTCTTGAGTGAAAGTTAGTGAAGATTGTCATTTTAGGTCCTAAACACTGGAAGAGAAACAAAATAAATTTTCCACCTTTCATTTTTGTGAACCTATATTTAGAACATCATACTTCTAATTTGTAGTGCATTATCATCCTAGATCTTGCTTGCATTAACATTGCATTAGTTAATTAGCATTCTAGGGTTTCTACTTTTGCATTAGTGAAAGCTCATATAGATTGCATTTTTGCATCTAATTTCATTGAAAATAAAACAAAATTTGTATTTTCATCTAGGAAATAGATCATAAAACATAAAAAGCACAAAATCTAACTAAAAAATTCTAAAACATTTGAAAAAAATCTCATTGGGAATCATTTGCCACCTTTTGTGAATTAGTCCCAGTGCAGATTTTACACTACATTTTCTGGCATTTAAAGCTCTATTTTTGAGTTTTTGTTTGCTGCTATTCCCTTTCTATTTTAGTATCCAAAATTTATGTTATAATCATTTCATTATTCTTAGCTTACATTGCATTTGCATTCATCTTACACCTATTATCCCTTGTATGAGTATTCAGTGTCCTCTTGCTAATACTATAGTGAGATGAAGTTCAAAACTCATGTCATCCCATGATAGCACAATATGTTGGATTATGTTGATCACTGAGAGGGGGGGTGAATTAGTGATCAAAATTTTTCACAATTTTCTTTTGAAACAAAAAATGCAGTGCAATAAAGTAACTAATCAATTCTCACATCCACAAAATTGAGACACAAGATTTTATTGAGTGGAAACCCTCATGGGGAATAAAACCACTCGAATTGGATTCCCTAGCCTTATCTGAAAAAATGGATTTGTATAATGCCTCACTGGAAAATTTCCTATCTCACTGAAAATGTTGCCTCACTGACAGAATTTTCAAGATTTTCCTCACTAGCTTTTTCTCACATGTCCAAGTATAAATGAATTTGAATCATAGAGTAAGATCTTTGTTTAAATACATCACATTCTCTATTTTATGATTAAATCAGAATGAAAGATTTGAAAGTAAACCAAAGCACTAAATGTGCTTTCAAAAGAACTTTTAGAGTGATCTCTCCTTTTTTCCCAACTACAACAAATTCTTTCTCTTACTACATTTTTATTTTTCTTTCATATTTCTAGCTCTTTTTCTCACTATCTCTTTTTTCGAAACAAGAATTCCTTTTTAACTATTCTTTAAAAAAAACCTTTAGTTACAAACTGAATATTGAAATGCTCGGTGCCTCTTTTACTATTTACTATTTTTATCAACAAGAATAGTTATGAAAAGAAATATCACATTACCCATAATCAAGGATAAGCCAAAGCCCTAACAAATAGACAAGGTTTTCAAATAAATAATTCATCATAGACCTCTGAAGCAGCAGATTAACAAATTCACAATGAGCTAACTTAAATTTCAACATTCTAGGAACCAAAAACCATTAACATACAACCATCACCATTTAAAAACTGAAGATTAATCATGTCATTAACTACTGGAGGATGTTACCTGAAGATGTAGTTTGAATAACAAAACTACCTCTTTTCACTTAGTGGTAGTCGAGCAAAGTCTTGTCTGAGGCATATTGAGACTATCATCCACAAACCCTCGTAGTCAACAACCTTGCTTTTCATTGATGCGAAGAGATAATGATAACCCTGACATATGCTAAGTCACAGGACTCAACATTTCCCGCTTTGACTTTATTTATTTTTTAACTTTTCTCACCTTTTAGTGCCCAATACCCCATGTGATGGGATTTACAAATATGCCTTTAGTCATCTACTTTAAGGCCTTCTTTGTTTTTAGAATAAGTCACACAAAGTTTTGCCAACATCAAATGTGATAGGATGTCCAGGCTTATAGACCTATTCAAAAACATTTTTAGCCAAATCCTTATATATTGTATGCTTTGCAAACCACTACCAATATCAAATGACTTGAACGAAGCCATATAAATGAAGAACATGTAAAAAATAATGCCTTGTAACTTTTAGATATTATGTACCATAAAATGACTTGAATACAATGTACACTCTCTAATAATTGAATTCATTATGTAATGTTTGTTGTCTATGATCATGAAATTCTATGAAACCTTCCTTTGCAGCCACCATAATTTACCCTAACAAGATAAACAAGCTCGTGCCCTAGCGCAAGGAAAAGAAACATAGTAACTTCACAAAAATGAGCTCGATAAGACTTTCATTATGCATTTTATGACATATGATACTTTGAACCCAATGATATTTATTTCCCCTTTTTTAGCACAATTTCTTTGAGCATTTTAATACCTAGCTCTTTGCCTTTGTGTAATCACAACCTTTGCATTAGGTATGAGAGAAACTTACTTAATGAAATCAATATACCACGAAATAGTTATCAACCAAATATCACCTATGCCAATGCTCATATCACAAATGTCATGTCACATGTACATGAAGTATATCACTATCTACACATCAAGTGGATGTTACAAGGAAAAACATCATCATGTGTATTTTGGAAACAAGGACAAAAAAAATGAGGAACAAATAACAACACAATCATTGTGGATCTTGGGTTGTCTAGCTCTTTCCCTCCTAGTATTGACACTAGTAGACTAGGTATGGAAAACACCCTTAACAATTCTTTACCTTCAATTAGTGTGATGCAAGTCAGAACAAGCATTGAAAATGTCCTACAAGATAACATAATTCGCATTCATGAAGACTTAGCAAACCTACAAAAACTAGAGAAAAATCATAACATTTCAACTATTGTCATAACTACTATAGATAATATTCATTGCATGCTTGAAATTTTATATGTACTTGAACTTATGCAAAAAATAAGTTCAAATCTTTGGAAAACATCTCACCTCAACCACTAGTTGTCCTTTACCTACAATTAATGTCACAAGCCAAGGAGGAACTCAAATTCACCCTCCCACAATAATTTCCTCAATACCTACCTATATCAACCCTCAAATCACAATAACAATGCAAAAAACTAGTAATTTGACTCCTTTGGTTATTTTTGTTGTCATCCCTAGTTCCTTTTTGGCATCACATGTCATATCTCCTACTACCTTACCACCTATTAAAATTCCTTTCACTTGTCCCTTGAACACATACACCCCTTCACCATTTTAACTTTAATCTCATAAAAAAGTAATGGCCCTCTCATAAATAAACTCTTCCAAACAATTTCATCCCTTAAAAAGGAGATTTCCACCATCAACCAAAATCAAAATGGCCCACCTACATATTATGTCAAAAATAGTTTATTATCCTTGGAGATATTATGAACATCGATTTCACAAGGTGTAGAGGTGCCTAGATTCAAGAAATATGGAGGGAAGGGAGATCCTTACAACCATGTAAATTCTTACAACACATTTTGTAGTTATTTTGTCCTTGATGATAAACTTTTGGCTAAGCTTTTTGCTAGGTCCTTGAAAGACACCACCTTCGAATGGTTTTCTCCTTTATCGAACAAATCAATTAATTCATTCAATGAACTTGTTGAGGCATTTTTAAACCATTTCCAAGTTCATATGACTCCTAAGATGACCTTGGCTAATTTGAAGAGATGTAAGAAAAAGGAAGATGAAAAGAGAACTGAATCTATCTCACACTATCAATCACTTTATTCCCAAATTGATGTCATGGTCCCCAACCCTCATTTTCAAAAGATGTTCATAGAAAATTTGTAAAGAAAGATTCAAGATAAGCTCACCATGATGATATTCATGTGCTTCATGCACTTGTGTACCACCTCCCATGATTATCAAAATTCGGTTAGTAGTTGAGATACAAAATCCGCTTCTAGCCAAACTAAGAAATTGAAGCCCATAAAGCAAAACAATTCCCAACCTTTAAAAAAAAAAAAACAAAGGGTTCGTTCAATTTAATCCCTCAAAAAAAAAAACCAAGAATGTCAATAACCAAGTACCTACTATTAAAGTCATGATAACCTTTAGCTATAGGGACCTGAAAAGACAATTCACTTCCTTACCCAATACCCTTCATAATAAAATGTACCAACTTTTATAAAAATACATGATTACCTTGCCTCCTATCAAAACAATTGATCCTAATAAGCCTTTACCCCCAAGCTTTAGATCAAACACTTATTGCCACTATCACAAAAAAAATGGACACAATACGAAACATTGCAAGAATCTTAAACATCTTGTACAAGATCTCATTGATTCTGGTCGTCTTTCCATTGGAGGTATTAGTGATCAAATAAGTAATTATTTTACCCCTCCTAACCAAAACTTGCAAATCTTTATCAACCCCATACCAAAACATAGTATTTGATTTGTCAAAGCTAGTAAAACTACAAAGACCGATGTAATGAATGTTGACACAGATGATGAATCTCAACATCATAAGGGCCAACCTAAAACTCCTTTTGATATTTCTTTCTCACAAAATGACATACTTAGACATGCACCTGATGGTCCTCTTTACATAGTCGGTTGTATCTATGATAAGCCCACTAATGGGATATTAATAGATCCTTCTTGTGTAGAGAACATGATCATTGAGGAATTATTACTTCTACATGAACTCTATCAAAACATATAAGATAAACCAAAAGCATGGATCAAGATGCAAAATGGGTTTTCTTGCCCTATGATGGTATTGATCACACTTCCTTTACAAATAGGACCAAAAAAATTAGATGTATCATTCTCCATCATCCCACAGTTAGACAAATTTCATGTGAAGCTCGACTATCCATGGCTTTTCTCCATGAATGCAATCCCTTTAGTCGTACATAAATTCTTAAAGTTTCCCTTTGACAATGAAATGTTCACTATCCACCATAATGGATTTAAGCCTTTGTCCTCTAGTGGAAAATCTCCTTAGATTTCTTTTGGCCCAAGCCTATAAAAGTATGAGAAGAATTATTTTTCCTGTCCTATCAAAAGTTCAAGGAAAAGAAGATAACAAAACTATCCCTTCAAAAAATTTCTTTGCTCGTTACTGAGCCTACCATCCTAGAAAAACCACGCTTCAACCTAAAGATATTCCAAAAAACCAAGACAAACCTAAGACATAACCATTACCTACCTCCTATAAAAGACGAAGAGACAATGAAAAAAACCCAATAAAACCTCCTAGAATAAAATAGGTCTACAAAGTCAAAGAGAACGTGGTTGACCAACCTCTCGTGATTTTTTTTGTTCCTCCCCTTATGGAAGAAAATAAACCTATGGTTGATCAACCTACTCCTACACAAATGCAACTTGAAAATAGAATGAAAAGAAATCAATTTACTAGAGGGCATAGGCATTGACGTCATGTTCTTTCTCTCAAGTTACATGATGAATTAAACAAATAAAATCAAGATCCAAACTTGACTGAAGCAATGCATAATGTCCCTACTTTTTCCCTAAAACAAAACAATCCAATACAACAACCATATCAAGAGTTGAACTCTTCCATGGACATTATTATTCGACCTCCTATTGTGATCAACTTGGATGATGATGAGTAAGTTGCTAAAATTGACAAGGAGGTGCATAATGAATTGAATACATTGTTTTCCTCTTCTATGAGATTACATGATAATTCTCCTAAAAAGGGTGTTGAATTTTGTAATGACCCTAGTTCGGCACTTGCTATTGTCTCTTTACCTAGTTGTCCACCTTTAGTATGCAATGAACATGATTTGAACATGCGGATGACCTACTTTAGGTTGACTCACATGTACCTTAATAGTTTAGTTATTTTTCTTTTGTTTGGTTGCATATACATGATGTGATCTCTCATGCCATTTTTTTATCTCTCTCTTTGTGACATTCCTCAATTTGTACCTTCATTTTTCTTTATGTCATCAATCTTTTACTTTTCACTTTTTTATCTGTCATTTGTCTTACATTTTTTTTTTGGGGATGACACAAGGCATCGAGACATTATGTCTCTTCCATTTTGACCCAAAAGGATTTTCCTTTGCTTTATATTTTTATTTTTTTCATTTTTCTTGTGTTTTCCTTTTGGGGATGATGCAACGAGTCGAGACATTCATATCTCTTCCATGTTGACCCAAAAGGATTTTTCTTTGTTTTCGCTTTCTTTGTGTCATTCTTCTAGTCCTATGTGTATTTTTTGGAAAGTATGCCTCAAATTTCTGGCTTGAAATCTCTTGAAGACTTGGCATTTTCTCTTTAGTTTTGACCTTTGCCACTATGCCACGGGGAATAGTTAATAGATGCGCAGTTGTGCATTTTTCCACTTTACTGCGAGCCTCTATTATTCGGTCCATGGTTGGGAGGTGTTACCACCATACTATGGCAAACTCCTCACTATTCAGTGGCTGTGCGGTGAAGACTCGACGGTCTGGTGAATAGGTTACCTCCCTACCACCGAGGTCACTCAGAGAAGGCACGGTGGCATGGTAAAACCATGGAAGTCGGTGCAGTCGGTTACCTCCCTACTGTTGGAGTCCTTCGATCTTGGAGTAGTGTCATGATGTTACCTCCTTACTACAGTGGGCTTCCCATCGACTAGTGGTGACATGATAGCTTACCGCTACATCGTGTAGGTCTTTCAGCTTGAGCACGGTAGCACAGTGGACATAGTGGACAATGATAGATGCTCACCACTATACCATGGAGGATTTTTATTTAAGCCATCATGTTGTGGTTGATGGCGATGATTTGACAAGTGGGTTGTCACTGTTGTACCATCGGTGACTTATTGCTAGGGCATTGTAGTACAATGTATACCGCCTTACTATGACTATATGATGGATGGTGAGCGGTGACATGGTATAAGGAGCTCGGATTCTGTTGACTGTCTGGGTGATAGTCAAAGTGATGGATGAATGGCGTGCGAACACATGGCATGATTTCATTCATTTTTTTTATATTGTTGATGTAAATCAATGATTATTGGCTGAAAGCTTTATTCGTTGGAAGTGATATATTTTCATTAAATTTACGATATGTTGATGATGTGTAGATATGTATTTGTATCCCGATTTAATGTTGGGAAGCTCAATGTGTGTTGCATAGTGGTGCATGTTATTAGAGAATGATAAAATTCTTTTCGATGGGGTAATTAAATATTCCCTGATGGTTGTTTGTTGGAAATGACTATAAGGTTGATTGGTGAAGTGTCAAGATGATCAGATCATGTAGTGAGAGTGTTTGAGTGGTATGTTAAGGCATTTTAACTATGAACACTGACTGACATAGAATTGAGAAGATGTGAACCTGAGTGGCCATGAGGTTGTGCTTGCCAAAAGGCTAGCTGAATGAGTGGGCTGGTGAGATGAAATGAATCTGCACTGTATGTCATGTGATGACATTGTAACAGTGCGAGGAATTTGTATAATGGTGTTTCCTGTATTCTCCAAATTGACAAGATGTAAAATTTTGAAGAGCATAGCTCTGAGATTGTATTGTAGCTTTTTTTGTTGATTAATACAATTGAGTTGAGTGTTTTGGAGGGTGGGGTTTTTTACCCAAAAGATTTTTCCCCACGTAAATTTGTGTGTTCATAAGTTTTTCTTTCATGTTCTCTGATTCTGTAATTTGAATCTCTGCATGTGTTGAATTTGTTATTTGCATGCATGTACTTTTCTTAGAAGGATTAATGGGGGAAACCACTATGCCTGTTTCTACTTTATGGCATAGTAATTTGTGTCTTTGAGGTGATTTGAAATTAAAGTCACTAAGGCACTATTGTTCTTAGATGTTTCATTCTAAGTTGACATGTTCCTTTCCCCAACAAGTGGTATCAAAGATAGTTAGGGGAGGTCAAGGTTTGTTCATGATACCAAGAAGTGGTATTGAAGCCTTCTTATAGAGGTTGGTTTTGGGTATTTCTCCTATGAATATATATTAGTCTGTCAGGCTTGAGGAAATCTAGAGGAATCAACTAATGATTGATCCTTTGATGAGTGAAAGTCCTTGCTCTTTTGAGATAACATGTAGCATGAAAGACATTGGAGAATATTGGAGATGATCATATTGTGACGGTGTGGTTTGAGGCTCCTAGTTGGCAATGAATGATCCTGATGCAAGGGGTGTGAGTTTATGATTATGGTTGTGTTCCAATAGACCATGGTTCATACTAGGTGTCTGTGTGATAGGCTTCCTAGTGGTATGGAGTTACTTGGGCTATTGTTCAGCCATAGAGTATTGTGCTTGTGCTAGGTGTTTTGAATTAGCATTGAAGGCATTGTTCTTTGTTACTCTAATTACATAAAGGCTATGAAGTTGATCTCTTAGTGGTCTGAAAACTTCTGAATAGTCTAGCTCTCTTGTATGCTTGTGCATGACTATGGTTTTTGAATTGGTCTAAAATGGGCCTGGAGTTCCTAAATTACCTGTATCTTGTACTAGCATGTTTTAGTTTCATGTTCTTTGGCTCTGAAGGTTTTCAATAGATTTTCTTAAAAAAGTCTGTGATGCATATTCATGTTATCTTTTCATTGTTATGGTTAACCATGCTAGTTATGTGAAGAGTCCTGGGTCATCTAGATGAGTAGTGGATATGGATGTGCATGGGTGTTTTATAAACACTGTGATTTTGTAGGTTTTGCACTTTTAACGAAAACTTCTTGTCTTGTGGAGCTGTTGTTAAGCTATTTTCTAGACCCTGGTTGTTTGGGGTATGACTAGATGAGATAGTTGCAGTTCGACATGGTTTTGAGGAGGTTTGATGTCTTCTCTTCATGGGATTGTTGGTATGTGATTTTTCATTCAAAATTAGTGTGGTGTTGCTTGCTAATTTCTTAGACTATGGTGCTTGAGTTGCGGACATGATTGGAAAATTAGATCTATCTTTGATTTGGTGTTTGAGTCAAGCTGTCTACGTGGTTGTTCTCTTTGAGATCTCATTTTTATAGTTTCCATTGCGATGATAGATTTGCAGGCTTCATTGAATGGATCTACAAGTTGTGCAATGTTTTGGGTTGTCTTTACCTACATGTTTTCTGTGGGATAACTCGGAAGTGGACTGTCAATATCCATGAGGTTGCTTCAGTGGTGGTGTAGATATATTAGGTGACCTTGTCTGTGGTCACTTGTGCATTGGTGTAGCTACTTTGAGATAAGAGAATGGATGGTGTTGAGTACTTGAATAGTTAGTTATGGGGTCTTGTAGCAAGTGTGTCATGATGCCATGGAAGGCTTGGGTACATTAGTTTAAGATTTTTACAGTGATGAAGTGGTATGCATGGTTTGGAGATTTTGGTGTTGGTTGGCATTGTTGTCAAATGGAAATGTTGTCGATTATACCTGGAGGCCTTTCAGATCACAAGATGTTTGGTCATGATGCTTGGAAAGATCTATGTAATGGTTTACTGGGAGCTTTAGCACTGATTATGCATTCATCACTTGGTGGTGAATTATTTTCTTTGGTGTTGTGGATGTTTCTAGAAGGAATTCTTAGATCTTGTTGTTGCAAAAGAGTTCTTTCACATTTGCATGGACACTATTTAAAGATGTACAACATCCTGCAACCATGGAGGATGTTTGGAGTCTTTGGCTGAGGTATTGGTGGTTCTTGACACATGATGTTGGTTTAGAATTTGTTTTCTTGATGGCATGTATACTCTTGCTTGAGTATTAGAGTTCTAGCATTTTGCATTTCTCTTGAGACTATAGTTTGTTCACTTGAAGCATGGTATCACCTAAGGGGGATGTGGAGATCATGGTGTCATGATAAGTTCTTGTTTCAGATGTTTGCAGCTTTAACAATGGTCTGGTGTTTCTCTATGCTATGGGTGCATTGGTCATATGCTTGAGAACTTCATGTTAAATGTAGTTTGTAGTTTAGCATGAGATGATTAGTTGTAGGTGTTCATGGATACATGGAGAATAAGGTGAGGCTGAAATTCATTTTCAGAAAGGTGTTGTTTACATTTGAAATTCCGAGTAGCCTACACCTTGGTTGGATGGGAGTTCAACAGAGACTAGTCAGGAGATTTCTTTTTGATGAGTAATGGTGTCTTGTATATCTTGGAGGAGCATTTTAGTTTTCCTCCCCTTGCTTTGCTCAGTGGTGAAGTTTATTTGAGAGGTATTTTCCAATTATAGCTTTCATATATGTGATATGCTTTATCTTTCATAGATATGAATCTTGAGTTACTGCTTTAAGATTCTAGAGGATTCATAGTGAAAGGTGGACAACATAGTTTATCTCCTTGAGCCTTTGTGTTATACCATCCTTTTGATGAAAAATGGTAGGAGATAGTTATATGGGTTTAGCTTGATCTTATTTGAGAGACTTACATTCATGATTTTTTAAGTTGAACGGTTGGGTTTTTTTATGGCTTTTCCTTTGGATGTGAAGGAGATCATTCTTGACACAACTGGTATTTAGAAGTGTTTGTAGGAGGATGCTTGATGTTGTGATTTGTAGTTTCTCTTTAGTCTAGTTTTTTCTTCTTGTATGTTCAATCTCATATGACTTTAGATCTGAGATATCTATATGGAGTTGTGATGGTCACTAGTTTATGGTCATGTGTTGTCACTTGGATGATGACATGGAGGTTCTTGTGCCTCTTTCTTCTATCAAGAGATAGAGAACTTGGAAGAACTCAGGAAGACTATTGTGAGAGATGTCGCTTGTATCAGTTGATTGCAGGTTGTGCATATCATTATGGATATTTCTCGATACTACAACATTATAGTTTCTATGTGTTGTGATTGGTAGACTTGTTATTCCATTGATCTTTCATATTTGGCACTACCCATACACTAGGAGTACTTGTATGTGTTTGGTCTTCTTTGACTTGTTGGCACATGATGCTTGTATCTATAGTTGATGAGTTGGTTTTGTTGCTATCACGAGTTTACTATTGAGAATACCTTGAAGGTATGGGTGATTGGATGAAATAGAACGAGCTGTGGGTGTGATCAGTTGGATGGTTGTAGTTAGTTTTCTAGCTGATGTTCTAGCTAATGTTCTATCTTGTTTCTGGATAAAATATTCATGACTATGTTCATGATTAAGAGCTTTGGTGTTGTTGTGATGCCTTTTCCATCTGTAGGATCTAATGCTTGTGTTCTTGAGACTGGTGCATATACGCCTTGGCTCATTTCTTTTTCCTATTGTGGATGGCTAGAGTTGTTGCTTGAGTTGGTGGACATATTGGATGTCATTGCAGGTGTCTTGGTTGGATCCTTAAAGCATTGTGTTAGGTTCTTATTTTCAAGTTTGAAGAAAGTCAGTAAGTCTTCGTCAAGTGGGAGATTGTTGGAAAGTATGCCTCAACTTTTTGGCTTGAAATCTCTTGAAGACTTGGCATTTTCTCTTCAGTTCTTTCCTTTACCTCTATGCAATGGGGAACAATTAATATGGGTGTGGTTGCACGATTTACCACTTTACCATGAGCCTCTATTGTTCAGTCCATGGTTGGGCAATATTACCGCCATACCCCAACAAACTCCTCACTATTTAATAGTTGCATGGAAAAGGCTCAACGGTCTAGCGAAGCAGTTACCTCCTTATCATGGGGGTCACTCGAAGAAGGTGTGGTGGCATACTGAAATTGTGGTGGTCAGTGTAGTCGGCTACCTCCCTACCGCAGGATTCCTTCAGTCTTGGAGCGGTGCCGCGGTGTTACCTCCTTACTGTGGCAGGCTTCACATCGACTCATGGTTACACGGTGGCTTACTGCTAAATCATGGAGGTCTTTCAGCTTGAGCATGGTAGCATGGTGGACATAGCGGGCAATGATAGATGCTTACTGCTATACCGAGGAGGCTTTTTCTTTAAGCTACGGTGGCGCGGTTGACAGTGACGGTTTGGCGAGCGGGTTGTCATCATTGTACCACAAGTTCCTTCCTACTAGGGTGTGGTAGTGTGGTGTATACCACCTTACTGTGAGCATATGATGGATGGTGAGCAGTGGCATGGTAGAGGGAGCTTGGATTTTGTTGACTATTTGGGTGATAGTCAAAGTGATGGATGAATGGTGTGTCGACACATGGCATGATGTCATTTATTTTTTTTACATCGTTGTTGTAAATCAACAATTATTGGCTGAAAGCTTTATTCTTTGGTGTTCACATTAAATGTATGAGAGGTTGATGGCATGTAGATATGTCTCTGTATCCCAATTTAATGTTGGGCGGCTTGATGTGTGCTGCATAGCGGTGCACGTTATCACAGAATGATAAAAATATTGTTGGTGGGGTAATTAAATACACCTTAATGGTTGTTGGTTGGAAATGACTAAGAGGTCAATCGGTGAAGTGTCAAGATGATCAGATCATGCAGTGAGAGTGTTCAATCGATATGCTAATGCATTGTAACCATGAACACTAAGTGACACAAAACCAAGAAGATGTGAACCTGAGTGGCCATGAGGTTGTGCTGGTTGAAAGGCTAGATGAATGAGTGGGCTGGTGAGATGAAATGAATCTGCACTGTATGTCATGTGAGGACATTGTAACAGTGAGAGGACTATGTATAATGGTGTTTCATGTATTCTCCAGATGGATTAGATGTAAACTTCTGAAGAGCATAGCTTTGAGATTGTATTGTAACTTTTATTATTGATTAATATAATTGAGCTAAGTGTTTTGGAGGGTGGGGTTTTTTACTCGAAAGGGTTTTCTCGACATAAATCTATGTATTTGTAAGTTTTTCTTTCATGTTGTTTGATTCTATAATCTAAATATATGCATGTGTTGAATTTGTTATTTGCATGCATGTACTTTTCTCAAAAGGATTAATTGGGGAAACCATTGTGCCTATTTCCGATATATTGCATAGTAGTTTGTGTCTTTGAGGTGATTTGAAATTAAAGTCACTAAGGAATTGTTGTTCTTAGATGTTTTTTTCTAAGTTGACACGTTCCTTTCCCCAATAGTATTTGGGGAAGGATGATAGTTCTAAGATCTCTTCAAAATATTGCAGCAAGAACATATTGACCCAAAATCCATAGATCTCTTATGTGTTTGGTGTTTTCATTTTAGAGGAAAACCCTCTCTTTTTCTTTTCTTTTACATGAAGTAAGCTTTACTTTGAAACATATGACTTGGCATAGGGCTTTCTAGGTTGGCTCTCATATCTTCGTTATTGATAGCATTTTTCATTTTCTACTTTAAAGTAATTTCTCATAGCATGGGTTTAGCAATTTCCTTAAAGTGGGGGCATACATTGTCTTTACTCTTTTACACTTTTCTTTTTCATGGTTCATGGCAAATTCTGCTTACTTTATACAATACATTTTTCACTTTGTGGATGACATTGAGTATGATGTATTTAAAGAGCATGATCCCTCTTAGCATATTATATTCATCCTAGTGACTTCATGCGACACACTACATCCCCTAAGTTGTGAATCTTCTATTCTTTAATTGGTCCTCTCTTAGAGACATTAGGCACAATTTTCACTAAGTTAAGACCTTGCATGAAATAAGAAATACTCCCTTGAGCATTCCTTATTGTAGCATTTTCATTTTTTCAGTTATATGGCCACCTTGCATAATAGATATTGCATGCCTATAGAGCCATCTTTTTTGTTCATGAGTTCCAAGCATACAAATTTTTTCTCTCCTAATGAAGCTCAAATTTCATTGTTCATGAGCTCCATGCATATGAAATTTTTCTTGCCTTATGAAGCTTAAAATTAATTTTTCATGAGCTCCAAGAATACAAAGTTTTGCTTGTCTCATGAAGCTCAAAAATAGTTTTTGTGTGGTTCCTTATCAAAGTTACTAGGAGGTATAACTTTGGTATGGTTTGATAGGAAGCTCGAATGAGACATGACTTTCCCTTAGCCACTTGTGTGTGAGTGTGAGTGCATACTAGCCATATGTGTATTTTTCTCACCTCTTTTGGATCCTCACCTAGCAGAAAAATAGGAGTTTCATTGCCTCAGATTGAGTTTACATTTTTTGGAAAAAAAACCTAGATTTGATCCACATTGCGATAGACAAACGGTTGAATCTTGATCTGACTCTTTTATCTTTTACCTTTTCTCTTTTTTCATCTTTGACAGTGTATTCTTGTGCTTTGTTGTTTCTCTTTATATCATTTTCATGTGTTTTCCTTTGTGCCCATGTTGTTTTGTCATGGGATCATGATCTTGGGGGTTGATCACCCCTCTTGATCAATGTCATCCTATCTTACTAGCATTGGTGTACTTGAACCCCTCTTGATACATGTTTTTCAGCTTTACTATAAGTTTGAATCAAGTTCATCCTCTCACTAAAGTGGTGCCTAAATGTAGTGTTGAAAAATATCATCAAGAACATTTTCACACTTGTTTGGGCCCTCCCTATTGAATTGAGACTAATTTTTCCTTGATTTAGTGTTGTAATGTGGTTGACACATTCACATTAGGTCTTGGGCCCTTGTGAATTGATGAATTTAAATGGTAGCTTGCTAAAGAGTTGTGAAGTGTTGTAACCCACTTTAACACATTTCCAAGGTTTTATTAATTAACTAAACCTAATAAATCTCTTTCTAACCTTAATCATGTCTTATTTTAAAGTGTTACAACACACTTTCATACTTTTCTAATGTATTCATTAATAATTAGACATTATTATGCTTTAATTGCCCTTATTTTACATCCACAAGCCTCATTTATTGCATCTTTTTAGGATAATCCCAACACAAATCAATAGCCAATCATAACTCAGGTGTTTTTGGTTGAATGGTCCCATATTTAGTGATTTGGGACTCATTCGTCACCTTGGATGAATGAGTCCCACCTAGTTTTTTGGGTCCTGAACCTAATTTCACACATTTCTAAGCATTTTTAATTTTGGTCCCATACATTATGCCTGATGGGAATCATTTTCCACCTTGGGAGAATTAGTCTCGTGTGGCCCAAAATCAAAATTAATTCAAATTATTGGCTGGATTTTATCCTCCTAGGTCTAACGTCAACTTGTAGTGTTGTAATTTGAGGAATTCTTGCATAATTGAGTATAAATATAGGGTGCTTTCAATAATTTTTACCCTAATCCTTCACTATTCATCCTTATAGAAATTTTTAGTTCACAAGAGTATTCAAGAGAGTTTAAGGGTAGATTATCAAGAATTTAAGAGCAACATCCAAGATCAATTATCATGTCAAAGACTTTATGCATCATGTTTTTTTTTGAGCTAAAAAATGTGATGTAGGATTTTATGATTCAAGCAAGCATTTAAATTCAATATTTACATCCATTGGAGTCATATCACACATATTTTTAGCACTTCATTGATATATTTTGGCAAGTTTTAACATCATATCTTGTTCATTCATCATTCTCCATTCCTATTTCATTTTATTTCAATGATTGATTTCTAGAACGAGGTTTGACCAAGGAAAACATCTATCAACTAACAAAAAAAAAAATTTCCCTCTCCTTTGAGTATCGTTTGTAGGTATAGGTTGTAGATTTTCCAAGGAGCAATATTGGAGAAAAAAACTCAATTCATTGACAGTTGTCAAAGTTTTCATTAAGCTTTGGAGAACATTGGAGAACACCTATAGGTCAATTTTCAAATATTCAGATTCAAAAACCTACAGAGGAAGATTGAAAATTTGAAGCTATAGAAAACCCTAACTAGACTGATTTGCCACTTCTAGCAAATAAGTCCTATTTCTAGTCAAAATTAATATTTTTATAGATTCAGATACCCATTTATCAAATTCTTGTTCCCACATAGAAACCCAAATTTTTTATTGATTCACCCAACATGGTTAATGAGTCCCTGTCAATGTTAAAGCTAAATTTTATAGTTTTTCAAAGCTTCAATAAGTTATTTCCAAATCTTCAGGTGCACAACATTCATCTTACTACTTTCTATTCTATTTTATTTACTTTTCTAGGTCATTTTGTAGGTCATGCATTGAGTTAGGGTTTAGTGTTGCATCTTGCATTTCATTTATATTTCCAAGTGTAAACTTGGTGGTGAACCCCTTATTACCTTATTCAGCCCCTAGAAAAACCCTCTTGCAATATCTCTTCCCCCTTTGCATTGAAATTTCAAGGTTTTTTTCTTGAGAGAAAGTTAGTTAAGATTGTCATTCTAGGTCCTAAAGCTTGGAAGAGAAAGAAAACAAATTTTCCACCTTTCAACAAGCAAAAGAAGAAAAGAACATAGAAAATAATAATCCAAACTTACCTCAAGCAATTCATGATGATTCTCAACCTTCTGCAAAACAAGAAAATCCTAAATCTAGAACACACAAGAACAAGAATATTTTATGGATATTATCATTATACCTTATGTTATGATAAACTTAGATGTTGATAATAAAATTGCAAAAACTGATGAGGAAGTGCATAAAGAGCTGAATTTATTATTTTCCTCTTCCATGAGCTTAATATATAATAGTCATGATGATCCTTCTACAAAGATTGGTTCACCACGTGTTGAACTTGGTTATTGTCCTTGTTTAGAACTTGATGTGTTCCCTTTGGATATTTTTCTTCCTTCTACATACGATGAACAAGATTGGGATGCAAACGAATTGCTATAGGTTGAATCACATTTTCTTTACTAGTCTTGTCTTTATTTTCTGTTTCATGTTCTTTGTGTGATTGAATGTGCATAATGTGATCTCCTATATTATTCTATTTGATGTGTCTTCATGTTCATTCCTCTCTTCAAATATGAATTCTTCTATACATTGTAAACATTTATATTATCTTAAATATCTTATGTGTTCCTTTTGAGGATGATGCAAGGCGTCTGGACATTTAGGTATCTTCCATCTTGAATGAAAAAAAATTCTTTATTTTTTGCTCTTTATGTGTCATTCTTCAAATTTCATGAATTATTTGGGAAATAGTGATGGTTTTGAGCTTTACAATATCATTATAGAAAAGACATACACTAACCTCAAATCTACGGATCCCTTATGTGTTTGGGATTTCATTTTTGGGGAAACCCCTTTTTCTTGATGTAGCTTTATTTGGAAACATATGCTTGACATAGGGATTTCCAACTAAGATATCCTGTCTCCTTTATTGTTTAGCATTATCATTTTCTACTTTAAAGTAATTTCTCATAGCATGGTGTTTAGAAATTTTTTTAATAGGGGCATACATTAGAATTCTCATTTTGGAGATCTTTGAGTATATCTTATGTTTCATTGTGCAGCCTTCATACTTCTTACGATGTGTCTTCTTCTTGGTGGTGTCATTGGGTTTGATGTCCTCCAAGAGTGCAACATTTCTTGGCACATGATATTCCTCTTAGTGGTGATGTTATACATTGCATTCCTTATTACGAATCCTTTATCCTAGACATTTTCTCTATTGGAGACATTAGGCATGGTGTTCACTAAGAGGAGACCTTGCATGAACTAATAAAATCCCATTTGAACATGTCTTATCCTATTTTCATTTTGTTCATAAGTGTTTAGAATAATGCAACTTTCTAACCTTGTGAAGCTCAAAGCTACAACCCTTTTTCATGGCCACCAAGCATAACACACTTTGCTTGCTTGTGGAGCCTTGTTTGTTCATAAGTGTTTAACATAACACAACTTGATAATCCTTATGAAGCTCTATGTTTATATTGTGTGGTCCCTTATTAAGGTTATGAAAGGTATGAATTTGGGATGGTATTGGAGCCTATTAAGATTCTCTCATTTTCCACCCTTGGGAGCTCACCTAGTGGACAATGGATTTCACTAGCCCATGTGAACATGCATTCTTGATTGCATAGTGGATAGTGAGTACTAGTTGTAAATTTTTTTGGACAAATAGCTGAGGCATGATCCACATCAAGCTGGATAGTTGAGGCTCGATCAACCCTTTTTTTTTTTTTTAACCTTTTTGTTGTGTTGTCTCACAACACACCCCACTTTTCTCCTTTGAAAGTTGTGGACCCCCTTTTTGTTTTTCTTTCTTTTATTTCCTTTTCTTTTGCTTGCTTCAATGTGCTACTTTCAGAGGAAATGGTAAAATGCAAGTTATGTTTTAGCCTTCCTAGTTATTACTTAATAATTTATTTCCTAGATTCAGAGTGTCACCATTGTCTTTCTTAAGACTTATCAATTTTTTGGACCATAGAGTCTCGAAGTTGATGCAATTGTATTAAAAATATTGTATCTTTCACTAGTCCTAGTTTCTTCCCCAGTGGATAAATCATCTCGGTGCGTACGAGTATTTTTTTCTTCATCGGTTAGTCAAATGGTTTCTTTTCATTTCTTTGGGTGAAGGGTCGAAATTGGAGGTTCTATTGCAAACATGTTTAAGTCATTTTTGGTCTTGCTTAAATACTGTTCCCATTTCCTCTCTTTGCAGTTGGTTCTCATGGATCCGGTGGGTAAATTTCCCATTTCTTAGTAATCTTTCAAATGTCCAGAACTAGATGATTCAAATCTTGTGATCATCAATGTTCACGTATCCAAAGAGATTTTTCCTTGTAAATATTTTACCTCATAAGAATCAAAGTGACACGTAAGAGTACCACATAAGTTTCCATGTTGTCTTCTTCTCTAGTGGTGGGCCTGCATAGAAACCAAGATGTTTATGATTTGAACCCTAATTCACCATGATTGCACCTTTATTTGAGAAAATTAACACATTGTAA
This sequence comes from Sequoiadendron giganteum, assembly GCA_007115665.2. Taxonomy (NCBI): domain Eukaryota; kingdom Viridiplantae; phylum Streptophyta; class Pinopsida; order Cupressales; family Cupressaceae; genus Sequoiadendron; species Sequoiadendron giganteum. Next base: position 564,135,755 of record CM021104.1, on the reverse strand, counting down.
TAGGTGATTAATGAAGGTGGAAGACTAGACACATACACAGCACCACCTCAAACATGTAGTTACTTTTACAAAACTTTACCTCGTGCCATACTACTAATTTGTAAGGACATTGAAAGATCAGGACTCATATGGTAGCATGCAAAGAAAGGTAAACCTCAAGAAACCAAGAACACAACTACCCAGGCTTTTGAAGTTGCATGCTCAAAACAAATTTTTTTTATCAACAAAATCAGGTATGTTTCAGATTAGTGAAATTTTTCTAGTCTTTTATGTATGCATGTCTCAAAATAATGGTATTTCCTCTAGTGATTGAAATTTTTCATTTAAAAAAAATGAATTTAACCAAATGGTAGATTGAAAGTTCTATGAATTTTTGAAGATAATTGGTTAAATTTAACCCTAATTCACACATAAGGCACACATTTGTAAAAAAATCAAGATGCATAGGTGAATCTGAGTACTGTCGAAGCAAGGCCATAAAATGAATTTCAATATTTTTCTTCGCATGCTATACCAATTGGTGGAATATTTATTGATACCCATCAAGGATGGTTTTCTAATGTCGAATTAAAAACACAGGCTTGGAAAGAGAACACCTCTTAGTCTACGAATATTTTTATAGCAAGTGGGTTACATGTAGTAGGAGGGTTTCTTCCAGCAATGGAGGCCCTTGAACTAGTTATGGAATGTCTGAATTGTTACAACCTAGATATAAGAGTTGTTGAAAAAGAAGGAAGAATCTTTATAGATCTCTTTGTGAAAGGAAATATATATACATTTGAGATCCTCCCATTTCCTCAGATGATATTGGTACATGTGATAACAAATGTTAAAACCTACTTGAGTTCCAAAGAACATAATAAGAAAATTATGAGCACATAGTGGTTCTAGGAGGAAATCCCAAAGCACACGAAGCCAATTTTAAGATCTATATTCAACCCAGATGTTCAAGATATTATAACTATGCTAATTAGCATAGTTGGACTAAGAGATTTCAGTAAGTTGAAACCATGGATGTTCATGATTATAGCCAAATTAATGAAAGGACCTATGTAGATGCATTGGGGAAATTTTATCAATGACATGATACATAACTAGATGAAACCATTTCCACATTCAAGATGGTTTTATATGTCCTTATATATGCTATTTATTGTTGCACCCTAAGGGAAAATAAGCAAGGGTTGAATAGAATTGGTAACCCGAGCAAAGAAATAAGGAATTATCTTATATATGCTCATTTACCCCAAATTACTATTCATGAGTATAGGGAGGATTATTAGAGAGTGAATAATTTTTTTTCCATTAAGTTGGTAAGAATAATGGAGGGTGAAAAAGCTAAAAGGCTATGTCTTGAGGCACAAAAGATTATTAAGCATGTTGGAGGCTAGTACATTCGATTTCCCACATTCACCTACATCAAGGTGGAAGGATTTGAAGGATTCCCTTTCATGTTCCCTAGGTACCCAACATAAAAATTGTTACTATTAGAATTGGTCAGACAAATGAAGTTGTCTCATGCTCTTTTAAGCATGACACATAAAAGAAGTCTTGTTAGATTTCCCATTATAAGTGCAATGCAACTAAAGTGGACAATTTTTGTGAAGAGGAATTAAAGATGTAAAAATTGGAGTTCTTTACACTCCAAGAATTAACTATGATCTAGATAAGAATATTTTGAAGTGGATAGCTAGAAATCATGCCCATGTTCATCATTTAGAAGATTTTCAGCTCAATTGTGATGACAAGCACGAAGTAAGCAAAAGATCATATAAAATATTGTCACTGCAATCAGTGTTGATTCTTAAGCTCCATGACATTGAATTTAGTTGGATGAATATTATGGAGAGATTTTGAATCTAATTTATAATTTAAACAAAGTTTATGGTGAACCTATTCATAATCCAAATTATGAAAGTAGAGAAATAACGACCATTGAGGAAATTTTTGAATAGATATTCGTGCATACTAAATGATGGATTGATGATTATTGTAATACTTTAAGAAAATTTGGGGCTTGTCCCACATACTCACTCAATAAAAAGAAGAAATAGAGAGAAGAAGGTGACTCTAGGTATGAGGAGCCTACTAAGAAGAAAAGAAAAGCTAGCAAGGTAGATACAACTATGCATATTGAGGAGAAAACTTCTGATTCCTCAAGCCAAATATTTTCAGTAGCACCAGCTAGCCAACATAAAGAAAGTAGACCAAGTAAGGTCAAAGTGATAGTGAAGCCTAAAGCAACATCTTCTTCTATGACAAAGCCAAAGATTCATCTTATGGTTGATGAAGAGGTAAGAATGAAAATAAATATTCATGCTTAGAAAAGATTTACATCCCAAAGAATTGCAACATTATTTACTCCTCCACTTTAGTCAATATAGCTACAGTAAGAAAAAAACTAGGAAAAAATCATGTGCTCTAGATGAGAGCTCTAAACTAAATGAAGACCAGATCAGGGAACAAATGGAGAAATGGGGTGCCATGATCGAATGAGTAAAATAGAAAAAACCTAAGGAGAAGACCATGGCACAAGCAATGGTAGAAGAAATGTTGGATATAGGGTCAAATCCTATAGATGTTGAAGAAGAATAATTGATAAGACAAAGACTCGACTCAGAGGTGGAAAACCCTAAAATAATTATTGAAAAAGATACAATGGAAATTGAAGGAGAGGTTCCCATTGATGATGTCGTTATTGAAGATATAATTGATTCCAATCTTCTACTAGGGTATGGTGAAAATTATGTTAAACATCCATAGGTTTTTGGAAAGACAGGAGAAGATAGGTTTGAAGTTTGAAAATATAGATCCTACAAAAACATTGGATGGCAAGGTGAGAGATGAAGAGAATCTTGATGTAACAGGACATGAATAAGGTGATGCCCCAAAATATGATATTGAGCACATGGCTGGATAGGGAAATATAAGTCTTGGAAAGGAAGAGAAAATGATGAATCCTGATAATCTAGAAACCATGCAAGTAAATACCAAAAATGTTTCAATACTGAAGAATGTGGCAAGTGAAGTTAAAAATGTAAGAGGATAAGTTCTTGAGCATACTGAAAAACTAGGAATAAATAAATACTATAGAGGTAGAATATAATGAAGAATCACTTGATTGGTTGATTAAGGAATTGGATTCCTCATTGGAAGTGGTATTAGTACCTCTTGATATCAAGAGCTTAATGCAAGAATTCGAAACTCTTAAACCTAGGGAAGAGAAAAAACAAAACATGTTATGCAGAATAATGAAAATAGAGGAAGAAAAATATATATACCTACTTCACTAGTGGATAAAAACAAACATGAGATAATTCCTAAGGAGTATATAGAGTGACAAGTATCAATGTTGAAAATTCATCTTGGGGAAAAGAATTAGAGGAAATGAAGATGAATTTAGAGACAACTATTGCTAGGGTACAAAAAAGTAAACAAAAGAAAAGAGAGCTAAAGAATGAATTTCCTACATAGAGAAATTTATTATATCACTAACCCAATTTAGTCAAACATAGGCTAGATTACTTTAGAATACAATACTCATGTCATAGGAGTAGTTGTATGCTATCACAACACTTTTCCATAAAAATGAGTGTTTTTTGAATAATGGAAGGAATACTTGGTAAGGATAGGGGAAGAACTAATCACAAAAGAATTTGGGAAGTACAAAGAGGCAAACCATTGGTGTGAAAATTCCAAAAGATTAGAAAGAGAATGCAGATTTTTCCAAGGCCAAATTGATGTTGAATGGTGGAACTTAAAGGCTCTCATTCAGATAGGTGTCTAGGAATTGATAAGTGAAAAGATAATCATGAAACATGAGGCTTCAATGTGAAAAAAATGGAAGAAACAGATAAATGGGGAAGGTGATGCCATAGTGCAGTGTGTAGAGGGATTTGAGAAAGTCACTGAGAAATGTAATAAATTGTTTCAAAGAGATGAAGGTTTCATTGAAATGATAGCATACCTGGATTTTGATCTTTAGATTCTAAGATATGATGGTAAAGAAGTAAAACCTTTCAAGGGATGGCTTGAAAGAGTGAATAAAGACCATGTTCATTTGCTAAACAAGTAAGTCATTGATGAAATAATATAGTACAAGAATGCCATGGTCAAATATGAAACAAAGAAGATGTAGAGAAATGTAAATATCCTCTAGATATAAGAAGATTATACAAATCTCAAATATAGCTTGAAGGCAATTCAAGGAATTTCAAAAGAGTGGATGCATCAAGCATTGGTTTCCTTCTAGGAGTATCAATTGAAGAATGGTGGAGAAGACTTATCAGACCCTGAGTATTAGGCAAGGCAATGGATAACTAGATATTGGATATTGGAGGTTAGCACAAGGATATGTTATTGAAAGTAATTTTGTAGGTTGTTCCTAGTCTTGGTGGAGGTGTATTGTCTTGAAATGTGAATAATACAAGTAACCTTGTTTTGTGTAGAGTGTTTGAGTATCAGAGCTTGGAATTGAAGACTAATGTTGATGAAGAAGTCAAAGCTTTGACTTTGTCTAGAAGATTCCAATGACAACTGGCATCTACCACATGCTATTGTTTAATTTATTATTTATGTTTCCCTTTGATAGACTTAATTTCAAAATTTTGGGCCGTGTTTCTATAAAATTTTGTTTGATGCTTTACTTTTATTTTTATATTTAGAATTTGTGGATGTCGAAAGAGCCAAAAATTCTTTAAGTTTTGTTTTCTTTCCTATTTTCTGAATCATTTTGGATTAAAAACTTGTATGCACATAGAAGCTAATCACTATCAAAGCTAATTTGAAAGCTACCACCTGGTATGAAATATTTTGTAGCTTTTTGTTTATTCATCTAGACAAGACTATATGTTGTGTCATTTAAAGGTGCATACAAAGCCTACCTAATGTCCAAATAAATCTCCCTTTCTTTAAAATCTCACATCTTTCTATGGCTAGCTGTGAAGCAATCTAGTGAATTATAGAGCATTTTTCTTTGATTTGGTTATTTCTTGGGGCATGTGTGCACAATACCTAGGAACACTTTTAATTTTCAAGTATTTTAAATACTTTTTTTAGATTATATGTTAAAATTTTAGAATGTTCCAAAAAAAATAGATAAAATGAATGGAAATTTTATTGCAAATATTTCATTTACGTAATATTGTTGAATTCTTAAAGCTAAATATACTTAAGTGATTTTATTTTTTTGAAATTCATGAAATAAATTATTGCATATCTATTGATTTCATGAAATTGTATGATGACTGAACTGAGAACATCTTTCACCAAACCTTATGATTGCTTTTAGAACTAGAAATTACTATTACCCCTCATGATTAAATACATTATGATAATGAACCTTGATGCAAACCTAGTATGGTTAAGACCTGACTTAAATGAGCCTTGAGATTAAGCTGAGTTATACTGGAGATTTAGGTTGTCTTCATTCAGTCTTTCAACTAAAGATAGGTTCCCATGGTATGTCTATGAGTATTTATCTATACATTGGTGTGTGACTAACATTGTGATCAACAGGAAATAGTGCTAGAAGTAAGGCCTTTTTGTTGCTATTTTGGTTTCATTAGGGTTGAATTTGGAATCTCACAGAGTCACTATATCTCAGTCTAGCAAGATCCTTGTGTAACTTTAGTCGAACTTAGTGGTCTAAAGTCATCGAAACATCAAGGGTCTAGGAGTGCAAGTGTGATACCAAAAAATATGACTATTGTTATAGCTACCCCACCCAAAGAAATGGATTTATTTGATGTAGATTTACCAATCCAATTTTCTATGTACAATGATCTCCTAAAAAATCCAGGCAAGTTGTGTCCTAAGTATTACCTTCATAAAGGCGTAGAAGAACATATCAATATGTTTAAGGATAAATGTTCTAGAGTAAGGATACAACATGAGGACATTGTATGTAGGTTGTCTCTTATACCTTAAGTGATGAAGTCTATCAATGGTCATCAACTTGCCTTATAACTTAGATAGATCATGGAAAGATATGGAAACCCAATTTTTAGCTAGGTTTAGAAAACTAGTTGATCCTTCCTTATTATATCACTAGTTTTCTCAAATTAAAAGGTTTGATGGTGAACCTATAATTGATTTTAACAATAGGCTTCAAAAGGCTTATTCAAGGTTACAAGCACCTTATGTATTGGATAATTTTTCCACCATTGGAGTTTATTATACTGCAGTAGATCCATTAACTGCTATGTTTTTGAAAAGAAGAGTTAATTGTTAGAGTAATAAGTTATTTCACTTAACTAATTTAATCATATTGGTTAATTAATTAAGAAACTTATCACTTTATTTTTACTTAACCTAAACTTAGGAACATTAATAATTAATTATTAATTATTAAGTGTGCACACTAGGGTTTCCTAATTTTAGGTTTTCATCTCCTTTCTTAAGGATTGATCTCATTGTAATTATTCATTCTCTTAATGCATTTTCTGCTTGAGCCTTGCAGAGCATCTTTGTTGTTCTGGAACATCTTTCTTTCTTTGTGATAGGTTCTTGCTTGCACGTGTTCACTGGGGTCTGTGAGGTTGGTTTATCGACTTCAACATCCTATCAGAGCTTTAGATCTGTAGATGCCTATTCATATTTTGAAAGATATTGCCTTATAGTGATTTTTAAGTGTGAGGGTTTGAAGCTATGACAAGTTTTTATCAGATTAGAGGGTTTTTCCATTATTTTTAAAAGAAATTTCAACCTTGATCTCTCAAGATATGTATTTTGGTGCAAAAAGGAACTCATGGGTGCGCTCGGAAGGCCCAAAAACCCTAATTTTAATATAAAATATGATAGGGTTTTTTGAAAATTGATTATTTTGTGTTTTTGGGGATTTTCAAAAACATTGCCAAAAAATGCGTACAACTATACGGATCCATACAAATACCTCGATTTTCATGCCATATTTTTTTGGACAAAATATTTTTGAGTTGCCTCAATTTTTGTGTCATTTTGCCTCTATTTTTGTGCCATGAAGGTACAACTGAATATTTTATTAATTTTGTAATCTTTATTTTAATGAAATATTTGGTTTAAAGCCAAAATGAGAATTTTTAGTAAAATGGTTGTATCTTGAGCATACAAAGTTATTTTTTCAAAAACAAGATACCGTTGGAAAGCAAGTTCCAGGTACTATCCAATGGTGCAAGTTTGATTTTTAGATTTTTCATTTTTGATACTTTTTTCGGTCTTTGAAGTCAGGAGTATCTATTTTCACTCCAGGAGGCGTAACTTTGGCATTCGGACTCTATTTTGTGCAAATGAATAGGCATCGTAAATTTGGTTCAGTGCTATACATAGATCTCATACCTAATTTTTTAGAATATTTACCAGATATATGATATTCTTATTTGATCTCAACTTTTCTTTTCTTTGTTATTTTCTTGGGAAACATGCAAATCCGACTATTTTTTTGAGATCAAAGAGAATTGTTTTTTGCTTTGAGAGTATATATTATTTTTCTTGTCATGGATTCACATAATATTGCACCCCTTACTATTTTGGTTGAAAAAAACAAATGTAGATTCATTTTATGCACCAAGGGTTGTACAAAGTGACCATGGGTACAAAAGTTGAACCTACAGGTGCTACTGAAAAGTGAAAGTGGTTTAATAGGTGTGATGAGGATTTTAGTACTTTATGTCTCACTATTTATCTTGGTCTTGTTTTTCATGTTGATTCTTGCACTACACCCCATCAAATTTGGACTGCTTTAGGGTCTTTGTTTGGGAGGTAGGATACTATGAGAGGATTCCAGTTCGAGAATGAGCTTATTGGCTTAAATCCTAGGTTTTGATAGCATCCAAGAGTTCTTCACAAAACTCAAGTCTCTTTTATTGTAGTTGACACAATGTGGTATTTAGAAGCAGCACTCTCAGTTGATATTGTCCATTCTTTCTAAGCTTGGACTGGATTATTCAATTTTTGTATCTACCTTTTATGCCACTAGGGATGCTCTTGGTACTCAATTTACTATGCCATCTCTTGATGAATTTTCTTCCTCTCTCACTCGAGAGCAAGCTAAGTTGGCTAGCATGGGCAAGTTGAAACTTCCTACATCATAGATGCTTATTGCATCTCAAGGGCCCGCAAATGAGAAGGCTTTTAGTGGAAAGGGAAAGAAAAAAAAAAAGGATTCCAAACCTCATGACTAGAAAAAGGGGTCCTAAAATTCATCCTCATCTTTAAAAGGGAAATTATTTAAGAAGGAGAAGTTTACATGTGCATATTGCAAGAGGGAAGGACATGTAGAACATATTTTCTATAAGGACATTGATAAGCTGAAGCATCTTCTTCATAAACATCAAATTCATTTTTCTTCTAGGATTTCAGCATCATCTCCTTCCCCTCATTCTTCATCTTCACCACTCTCTAACAAGGGCACAACTGGTTTACATACTTCATCAGATATGAAGGGACATGCTCTTTGTGCTTTTTTAGGTCTTGGATTAGAGAGATGGCTTCTAGATTTAGGAGCATCTTGAATCATATGGCATCTTCATAGTCCATGTTTAGTTCCTTTGATCCTTGCACTATGTGTCCTATTTTTATTGGAAACAATACCTACATGAGTGTTACAGGGAAGGGGTCCATTAGTTTTCGGGACAACACTTTTTAGGATGTCTTGTGTGTTCCTAATTTTACACACAACCTTCTTTCCATATATCAGATCACACATAGAGGAAATGGGAGATCTGTGGAGTTCGCACCTGATTAAGTTATCATCAGATACTTGGAGAGTAGAGTAGTTATTTCTACTGGGGTGGCAGATCACTCATCTCAGTTGTATTCCTTTGCAGATTTTTCTTTTGATGGTGCTTTTGTTCCTATAATTGTTCATCACACTCCTAGTTTGAAGCATACTATAGAGGAGACATTTGGCTTCTTGAACCTTGGTGTTCTCACTTCGGATCTAGTTCTTGAGCCATCCATTCCATCTCTTCCACCTCTTGTTGCAGTTGTTGATACTTATATGGATACAGATGTGGTTTCTTCTGTTTCAGTGCAACATGACCTCATTGATCACTCATCTTTTGAGGTTTCTCTTCATTTTTCACCCACTTTGAATTCATAATTGGTTGAGGTCACACTTGCTTATGTGGAGACATTTTTGGCTACACTTGATTCACCATCAGAGATTGCATTCATGTAGCTTCGTCTCTCTCACTTCTTTATGGAGATGTAGTTTCTTTAGTCCTTTTGGAGCTACTTCATTATAGTGGGGACATGTGGTCTCTTTCTTCCTCTCTTTTGGGGATATTATTTCATGTATCTTTGTGATGGATGGTGTCTCTGGGAGGTCTTATGGAGTCCTCCATCTTTCATCACTTAGTTGTTTTTTTGCATTCTATTTTTGGGAGGAGTTTTGTTCCCATTGGGTTTTCTCCTTTACCCCATTTGGCTTAGTTTTCATTGCATATTGTACATGGGTACCTAATTAGGCCTTGTTGTCAGGACCTAGCTTTTTTTTCCCACATCTTTTCCTAGTGTTTTAGCTACTCCCTAAGTTCATCTTAAGGGGGGGTGTTAGAGTAATAAGTTATTTCTCTTAATTAATTTAATCATATTGGTTAATTAATTAAGTCACTTATCACTTTATTTGTAGTTAATCTAAACATAGGCACATTAATAATTAATTATTAATTATTAATTGTGCACACTAGGGTTTCCTAATTTTAGGTTTTGATCTCCTTTCTTAAGGATTGATCTCATTGTAATTATTCATTCTCTTAATGCATTTTTTCGCTTGAGGCTTGCAGAGCATATTTTTTTTTCTAGAACATCTTTCTTTCTTTGTGATAGGTTATTGCTTGCAAGTGTTCACAAGGGTCTGTGAGGTTGATTTATCAAATTCTACATTAATCCTCCCACTACTTTACCAGAAGCCTATGTTGAAGATGTAAGTGTAAGTTTAGAAATGGAACACCTCAAAAGTGGATTGTCTATAAATGGTGGAAATGGATTGTATAATTATCTTATTCTGAGTGTGAATATAGTCTCATTAAATCATTGAATGAATCTTAATTATTTTCCTTAAGTGGTCTGGAATGGGACATTTCCTCAAAATACTTTCTTTCAATCAAGACATAGTAAAGCTTTAGTCTCTCACCTTGGTCTAACTATCATAGAGTTGCATCCTAATGGAAATTCTTTATTTTTACAAACTCAAGAGAGTCAAAAGGTCAACAATCCTGATGATAATGAAGAAATTAAGGAAATCACAACTCAACTTAAGAGATTAACCACAAAAGTTACACAATTGAGAAATCAAAATTTCTACTCTTAGAGTAATAATCAAAGTTCGTAAAGTCAAGCATATAATGCTCCTAGACCACCTAGACCTTCAAACACATGAACAAATAATGAAGGAATATCCACACCTTTAGATAAAACTAATTCCTCTGACGATAGACTTACATGAAATTTGAATTTAGATGATCTTGTGATGAACAATTGGTGTAGAATCCATAACACAAATGGTCATTCTGAAGTGGAATGTCCATAGTTTTAAATCGCCTTAGATATTTTTTTGGTTGCTACACACTAAAAAAGTTAGTGTGACTCTCATCCTTCTAAAGGGAATGAATTGGTCCCAATAAGATATGATTCTACTTTGGTTCTTGAAAGTTACAAATGTGTCAAGTCACCAACTCTAGCACCCAGCCCCTGGTCATTATGATTTTGATATGGTTTTTTGTAGACAAAAGTATCTTTCCTTGCTTGCCAGATTGTGGTTTTAGTGTTACTCTACAGTGCTCTTCCAGTGCTTCTTTGCAGCACATCATCTCATTGTAGGGGGGTTTATCCCACTCGGTTTTTCCTTCTCTACCTCTTTCTTGCATTTGTAAATGGGTACCTAATCAAGCCTAGTTGTTGAGACCCATCTTTTCTTGCATCCATCTTCTTCTAGTGTTTTAGCTTCTTCCTAAGGTCATCTTAAGGGGGGTTGTTAGAGTAATAAGCTATTATACTTAATTAATTATATCATACTGGTTAATTAATTAAGTCACTTATTCCTTTAGTTGCTTAAGCTAAACTTAGGCACATTAATAATTGATTAATTATTAAGTGTGCACACTAGGGTTTCATTTAGGGTTTCCCTTTTAGGGTTTACTGATCTCCTTCATAAGGATTGATCTCTTTGTAATAATTTATTTTCAATAATGCATTTTTACTTTGAGGTTTACAGAACATCTTCTTTGGTTCTACATGTCTTTTGCATGTGACAGGTGATTGCATGCAGGTGATCTTGGTTTCTAACAAAGGAGATAGTTCGACCATGACTTTAGAAACATACAGGTTTTGTTATCAAGATGAAAATGAACCTCAGGGTGAAGGTAATGGAATTCATGCTTTTCAATAATATTCCAAAGGACACAACTATGACCTAAGAAGTAACACAAATGGTGGAAATAAATTCAAAAGGTCATTGACTACGTCAATCCCACAAAATAACTTTAATACTCCACCCAATGACAAATCAAGTAATACTCTAGGGTTACCTAAAGTGACCTCTCAATATTTCTCATCAAATATTTCACAAAGTGAAAAGGTAAATTCTGTTGATCAAAATAATTTGGCTAATTATTTAGTAGAAGAGATCAAAAAGGTAAAAATTAGCCTAGCTTTATTGGAATCACTCAAGACACTTGTGATCAGGAAAGCTTTCTTGAATACCTTAGAAGATTTTCAAAAAGAAGGAAAATTTAAAGAATCCTATGGAAGATGAACAACTAGCCTTTTATAAAGGAAAAATAGATTCCTCACTATTTTTTCTCCCATTGAGAATATTTGGTTAAAATATCCATAATTTTTTAGTATATTTTGGATCATCTACCAATGTCATGCCTTTGTCCATATGTCAAATGCTAGGTTTAACTCCAAAAAATTCCTTGAAGAAAGTAACTCAACTCGACAAAACTAAAGTAAACATAGTCGGAGAATTAAAAAATATTCAAATGCAGTTAGAGTTAGATCCTAGGATTTAGTATTATATCGATATTCAATTCATCGAGATACCTAATAGTTATGGGATTTTATTGAGTAGGCACTGGTCAAATACTTTGAATGGATACATGGCCATTGATTTCTCACATATTTGGCTACCATGCAAAGGAGTTCCTAATCAAATTAGGATTGAGAGAGAACCATGCTTGAAATATACGATCACTAATTACGATCAAATAATTGAAGTTCTATACATAGATATAGAACTAGGGGTTTATAAAATTCAAAGTTTAGAAGTTAAAATAGAAAAAGATTTCATGTGCAATGTTGAAAGGAATAATGAAATAACTCTCAGAATGGACATGTTATTGAAATCAGATTATGATTCCTATGAAGAAGATAATAGTCGTTTAGACAAATTTTGGAAGAATATTGTTATAGAAGCTCGAAAGAGTAGGAAAATTGAAAATTTGCTAAAAAGTTTTTTCTTGCAAGGTTGGTGTAGGTTACACAATTTTGCACTCTTAGAAGAAGTTTGTATGATTTTCTTGGAAGTCATTCATAGAATTGAAATTTGTTGTTGTTCAAAAAACATTATGCTTAATAGGCCTAAACTCAAAATACTTAGAGACAAAATGTAGGTTGAGTAGATTGAAAATGTTAATATATGCACTGTCAAGAACACTAACCTCAAAGCTACCAAGGATCAAACTTGGACCCCTAGGTTTGATGGATTTAAATAGAAACAAGGAATTGGAATTGGAGTTGAACTCATTTGTCAGCAAGGTAAGTATTTTCTTGTTGCTAATCAATTATAGTTCCAATGTACTAACAATGTGGTAGAATACAAAGCCCTCATTCATGGTTTGATGCTCACAATCAAGAAGAAATTCAAGACTCTCAAGGTGTTTGACGATTCAGAATTAGTGGTCAAGAAATTTAAAAAGTAGTATATTTGTCACTACAAACACTTTTCTAGTTACCAACACAGAGTGTGTGATTTGATAGAGTATTTTTATTCCTTTAATATTACTCACATCCCACGAAGATTCAATTAGAGAGTCGATTCTCTAGCTAGTGCTACCAGTGCTCTAGAACCTCTAGATGCTTCTGATTTGAGGAGATTTATAGTTGATCTAGTGTAGCCACCTTTGGTTCTCAATATTATTACAAATTTTTAGGTGTTAGACTTGATGATCATCAAATATTGGAATTTATTACTAACACCAGTACCATAAAAGCATGGATAATCAAAGAAATAGATCACCCAGATGGTGAAATTCAAGATGAAGAATTTGCTCAAGCTAAATATAATATTATTCCAAAAGGGATAATTGAGTTGGACAGACTATTTGATGTAGATCAGATAGTTTGACATAAATACCCACATAGAAGTGGCGGATGGAAGTCTGAATTATATAATTTGAATACTAAAGAAGATCCTACGAATGTGTTTATAGGGAAGGTATGTATCGAAGAAGAAAAAAGAAATATTGCTGAGGAACTCAAAGATTATTTGAAGGTTGTAGCATGGGCATATGAAGATTTGAAAAATTATGATATTTCCATTATCACTCATACAATCCCCCTAAATCCTAGTGTAAAACCTTTTTGATAGAAAGAGCAGTCTGTAAACACACTCTTGGAACCTTTCATCCAAAAGGAAGAACAATATCTCCTCTTAGCCTAGATAACTTTTACTATTAGAGATTCTACTTGGGTGGTGAGTTTGGTTCCTATTGGCAAGAAGAATGGAGACATACGACTATGTGTGGATTTATAAAATCTTAATAAGGCTTCTAAAAAGCATAATTATACTTTGCTTTCATTGGAAGAAGTGTTACAAATTGTTAATGGTTCACAGATGATGTCCTTCTTGGATAGATTCTCTAGATACAATCAGGTGATGGTTGTGAAGGAAGATAGGATGAAGACATCATTCACTACAAAGTGGGGAACTTTTTCTTACAAAAGGATACCTTTCGAGTTGATAAATCGTGAAGCCACATTTTAGAGAGCTATGGATTATACCTTTTTAGTTTTGATAGGAAAATGTATCATAATATACATGGATGACATCATAGTATTTTCAAAGAATAAAGTGTTGCAAGGTGTGACTGTTGGTCTCCTCTTCATGTGGTAAGTGTAGTCCACCATAGCACTTGGGCTTTGTGATATGGTTTAACTGCCTCCTATGGACCTTGATTTTGTATAAATCTAGTAGTTATATCAGGCATTAATAGGTCAATCTTTTGGTGCAATGATAACTGCCTGTGCAACAATTGGTATCAAAATTGAGGTCATAGGTTTGAACCTCGTGCTTGCACTAGGGGGGATTTTTGCAAGGTGTGTTTTTTGGTCTCCTCTTCTTGTGGTAGGCGTAGTCCAATAGAAAACTTTGGATTTGTGACATGGTTTAATTTCCTCTTATGGATCTTGATCTTGTATAAATCCAGTTGTTGTATCGAGCATTAACAGGTCGATATTTTGGTGCAATGACAACCGCCTATGCAACATAGAGGAGATCATGTCTATGATCTTAGATTGATATTACAAAAGTATGAAAATTATGGAGTTTCATTGAATACTAAGAAACATATATTTGGGGTGACTAAAGCAAAATTGATGGGACACATTATTTATAAAAGAGGTATTTCAATAGACCCAGACAGAGTGAGTACTTTACTCAAATTACAACCCTCGAGAAGTAAAAATGAAATGAAATTGTATTTTAGTAAGATCGATTTCATCTAGAAATTTATTACTTGATTTGTTGAGATAGTGAAAGCACTAAATGATATGTTAAAGAAAGATGGAAAAATCAAGTGGAATAAGGAGGCCAAACTCACCTACGAGAATATAAAAATGGAATTGTTGAAGTACCAGTTCTGGTAAGTCTAAATTATGTTAAACCTTTTTATATTTACTCTTTTTCTTCTAATCATCTGTGTGCAGTAGTGTTGAAACAAAGAGGCGATAACAAAGAATAAAATCCAATTGATTTTATGAGCGCTCCATTTAAAGAAGCAGAGTTGAGATACATGGATGTTGAAAAATAAGCCTTTTCTTTAGTTCAAGCAATGCGAAAATTGCAACATTACATTCTCAAAATTATAGTCAAGGCTATTGTCCCTGCTGCCATAGTTATAATGTTGCTAACAAAGAGAGCTTAGAGAAAAGAGAGCTAAATGGGTTACGATTTTGCAAGAGTTTGATTTAGAGATTATACCCATGAAGTTAGTTTGAGGACAATCCCTAGTTAAATATATTGTTGAGATTGATCCAAAAATCTCTAGTCAACAATATACTCTAGATGTAAAAGATCAAGATGATTGTTATATGGATATATAATATTATCTATTCAGTCATAGCTACCCTAATCATATGCAAATAAATCAGAGAAGAACCCTAAAGATAAAATATCATAGTTATATGATTAAAGGAGGGGTTCTATTCAATAAGAATCATGAAGGAATAAGATCGAAGCGAATGAAGTGTTGCATTAATTTAATGATAAATTTAGAAAACATCACATAACACATTTAGCTATTGCACACCTCATCCTGAGAGCTATTTATTACTACCCAACTATTTTCAAGGAAACTTATGAACACATAAATAACTATTACACATGTCAAATTGCTATAGACAAAGGAATATTTAATTCTCAACCATTGTAGCTGGTAATGGAGATGCACCCTTTCTCACAATGGGGGTTAGACTTCATCGACACCACCGATCCTCCATTGTCTATAGGTCATAGGTTCATGTTGACTGCTACTAATTATTGTACTCAATGGACTATAGTGTGTAATACAAAATAATGCACCACAAAGGTGGTAATTAAATTCTTAGAGGAAAACGTTATTACAAGGTTTGGAGTACCATATGTGCTGGTACGTGATAATGACCCTGCTTTTTCCTCTTTAAAGTTTTCTAAGTGGGGATTTGAATACAATATAACATTGAAATTTTAATCTAATTATTATCCACATGGAAATGGATTAGTAGAATCATGAAACTAGAATCGGCTAGATGTAATCAAGAAATTTATTGAAAAAAATATTAGACAATGGCATTCTTTACTGAAATTCACCCTTTGGGTAGAATGTACTAGGATGAAATCCGCATTGCTTAGAAAATTCTCTTTACCACTTAGTCTATGGGGTAGATAGTATATTGCTGAAAAAATTAAAAATCCCTACTTGGAAATTATCTCAAGAATACATCAGATTAGATGATCAGACCATAGCTCAATTGTTGCAATTGGTGCACTTAGATGAAAAACGTACCTGGGCTATAGAAAATTTTGCTAGCTACCAATCTATGGTAAAACGATGGTTTGACAAAAGGGCCATATTAAAAATTTTTAGCATATCTGAATAGTCCTATATTGGGACAAAGCCCATGAGAATAAAGTTGAACATCGTAAGGTTGACAAGTTATGGATAGGTCCTTACCAGATGTCTAAAATTTTAGGTGACAATACTTATAGACTTAAATCTTTGACTTGAGAAGATTTCCCATTGCATATCAATGGGAAATTTCTGAAATATTATTTCTAGGCCTAGTATTGGTTGCTAGTTCTCAAGATGGTCTATAAATAGTCTCTAAATAGTCTCTAAATAGTCTATAAATAGTTTTTGTTGTTTTTTTTTCTGTTAGGTGTTCGTTTGTTTCTTTGTTTTGCTTGCTTTCCAAGGTTTTGCATCATCGGATTATATAGTAATTAGTAACCTTTGAAGGTGGTCAAAATAATAGAATGTCAATTCTAGAAATATGATCAATGATTTGACCGAAGTAGTCCTCTAATTATAGATTATTTGGGAATTGTTTGGATCCTTTTACTTTAGCTTACATAAATCATTCAGTCGATGTTGAGCTACAAACGGTTGTATCTTAAATCATTCTACTGAACTTTCGGATAGAGGTTTTTTGCATTAAGTGAAAAATGAAAAGGTGAAATTTTCTACCACTATAATTCCCAACCTAATAGCGGGTTTCATTGCCTACAAGTTGAAGAAAATGAGCTTACATTGAAATATCATAAAAATGAAAAAATGAATATCAAATAAATATCAAAAGGAAAAAAAAATCAACTCTTTAGGCTATCCAAATATTTCTATCAAGACTACCAACACCTGACTAGAAATAGAGCTATGTTTTGGGGAATTACAAAGATAACCTTGTGGAGGTTATAGATGCTTGACTAGAAGAAATGATCTATCTAAGGTTGGCTTAAAATGAATTGCCAAATTATGTAGGTCAATGCAAACATTTTCTATGGTCTAAGTTTACTATAGCAGTTTAATCAGTTGAACACATGTGAACTCGGTAACATTTAATCTTGTATGCTAGCTAAATTGAAGACAAAATGTCAGAATGAGGGTCTAACTATTTATCATTTGAAGATTGAAGAAAGTTAAAGCATAGTTATTAGGTCCAAAATTAGCTTTCTATTTTTTTGTTTAGTATTTTTGGTTGCAAGTTGTTGTGTGGTCTCACAACATGCCCCATTTTTCTCCTTGGAAAAATGTGGACCCCTTTTTTTTGCCTTTCTTTTCTTTCGCTTCAATGTGCTACTTTTAGAGGAAATGGTAAATTGCAAGTTTTGTTTCAACCTACCTAGTTATTCCTAAATTCTCTATCTTTCCTAGATTTGAAATGTAGCAGTTTTCATTCTTAATTTTTATCAAGTTTTGGACCCCAGAGTCCCAGAGTTGATGTGGTTCTGTCAAAGATATTGTATCTTTGACTGGTCCTAGTCTCTCACCTAATGGATAAATCATCCCAATGTGAGGAGAATTTTTTTTTCTTCATCAATTTGTCTGATGGTTGCTTTTTGTTTCTTTAGTTGGAGTTTGGAAATTGGAGGTTCTATTACAAACATGTTTAAGTAATTTTTAGTCCTACTCAAACCTGGTTCTTGATTCCTCTCCTTGCACCTGATTCTCATAGACCCGATGGGTAAATTTCCTAGTTCTCGGTAATATATCAAAGGTCTAGAACCAAATGATTCAAATCTTGCAATAATCAATAGTCATGTATCCAAAGAGGCTTTTCCTTGTAAATCCTTTGCCTCATAATAATCAAAGTGGCATGCAAGAATTCCACGTAAGTCTCCATGTTGTCTTCTTCTCTAGTGGTGGGCCTACGTAGAAACCAAAGTGTTCATGATTTGAACCCTAATTCACCATGATTGCACCATTATTAAAGAAAATTAATGCATTATAAAAGGTAATTAATGAAGGTGGTGGACTACACACGTACTTGGTACAACCTAAATCATGCAGTTACTTTTACAACACTTTACCTCATTCCATATTGCTAATTTGTAAGGATATTGAAAGATCAAGACTCATATTGTAGTGGACAAAGAAAGGAAAACCTCAAGAAACCAAGAACACAACTACCAAGGGTTTTGAAGCTGCATGCTAAAAAAAAAAAATTATGAACAAAATCAAGTGTGTATCGGATAATAAAAAAAATTCTAGTCTTACATGCATGTATGTATTGAAATAATTGTACTTCTTTTGGTAATTGAAATTTTTGTTTGTTTTGAAATGAATTTAACCAAATGGTAGATTGAAAGTTTTATGAATTGTTGAATATAACTAGTTAAATTTAACCCTAACTCTCACACAAGACACATAGATGAAAATGAATACTTTTAAAGCAAGGCCAAAAAATAAATTTTAATATGTTTCTTTGCAAGCTATACTAGTTGGTGGGATAGTTACTGATACCCATCCAGAATGGTTTTCTGATGTCAAATTCATTACTTAGGCCTGACAAGATAATGCATCTTAGTGTACGAAGAATGTTATAGCAATCAGGTTACATTTAGCAAGAGGGTTTTCACCAACAATGGAGGCCCCTGAATTGGTTATGGAAAGTTTTAATTGTTACAACCCAGATAAGAGAGTTTTTGAAAAGGAAGGAATAATCTATGCAAATCTCTTCGTGAAAGGAATTGTATATATATTTGGGATCCTCACATATCCTCAAATGAACCCAATAGATGTGAGAACAAAGGGAAAAACCTACCAAAGTTTCAAATAATATAATAAGAAAATTATTAGTACATAGTGGTACCAGGAGGAAATTACAAAGAAAACAAAGCCAATTCTAAGATCTACATTCAATCCATATGTTCAAGAATTTACAACTATGCTAAGCAGGATGGATGGACTAAGAGATTCTAGTAATTTTGAAACATGGATGTTTATGATTATAGCCAAATTAATGGAAGGCCTTGTGCAGATGCATTGTGGAAGTTTTATCAACAATAGGCTACATGACCAGATGAATGCATTTCCATAGTCATAATGGTTTTATTTATCCTTGTATGCGATTTATTCCTATACACTAAGGGAAAATAAGAAAGGGTTGAATAGAGTTGGTACCCTAGATAGAGAAATAGGGAATTGTTTGATATATTCTCATTTACCTCAAATTACTATTCATGAGTATAGGGACCATTATAAGAGAGTGAATGATGTTTTTTCCATGACCTTGGTAAGAATAATGGAGGGTGACAAAGCTAAAATTATGTCTCTGGAGGCAAAAAATATTATTAAGCAAGTTGGAGGCTAGTACATTCAATTTCCCACATTCACCTACATCAAGGTGGAAGGATTTGAATAATTCTCTTTCATGTTACCCACATACCTAACAAAAAAATTGTTACTATTGAAATTGGTAAGCCAAATGAAGTCATCTTATGCTGTTTTCAATGTGGCACATAAAATAAGTTCTATAATATTTCCCATCATATTGGAAAATTACAAGTGCAATACGATGAAAGTGGTTGATTTGTGTGAAAAGGAATTAAAGATGTACAAATTAGAGTTCTTTACAGTCCAAATAATTAAATATGATCTAGAGGGGAATATTCCTAAGTGGATAGCTAAAAAGAATGCCCATGTTAATCTTTTATAATATTTCTTGCTCAATTATGATGACGAGCATGAAGTAAGGAAAAGATCATTATAAAAGATTGTCACTCCACTAGTTATGGACTCTTTGAATTATTACACCCCACATAAGAGAATTGTTGAAAAGGAAGGAAGAATCTATGTAGATCTCTCTATGAAAGGAATTATATATACATTTGGGATACTCACATTTTCTCAGATGAACCTGGTATATGTGAGAACAAAAGGTAAAATCTACTCGAGTGTCAAAGAATATAATAATAAAATTATGAGGACATAGTGGTGCTAGGAGAAAATTACAAAGAAAATGAATCGAATTCTAAGATCTATGTTTAACCCAGATGTTCAAGATGTTATAACTATGCTAAGTAGGATATATGAACTAAGAGATGCTAGTAAGTTTGAACCATGAATGTTTGTAATTATAGCCAAATTAATGAAAGGTCCTATGTAGATGCATTGGGAATGTTTTATCTGCAACATGCTACATGACCAGATGAATGCATTTCCATAGTTAGGATGGTTTTCTATGTCCTTGGATGTGATTTATTCTTGCACCCTAAGGGAAAACAAGAAAGGGTTGAATAGAGTTGGTACCATGAGTAGAGAAACAAGGAATTGTATGATATATGATCATTTACCCTAAATTATTATTCATGAGTATAGGGACCATTATCAAAGAGTGAATGATGTGTTTTCTATGAAGCTGGTAAGAATAATAGAGGGAAAAAAAGATAAAAGGATGTCTTTGGAGGAACAAAAGATTGTTAAGCATGTTGGAGGCTAGTATATTCAACTTTCCACTTTAACCTACATCAGGGTGGAAGGATTTGAAGGATGCCCTTTCATATTACCTAGGCACCCAATAGACAAATTGTTACTATTGGAATTGGTAAGATAGATGAAGTTGTATCATTCTCTTTTCAGTGTGACACATAATAGAAGTTTTGTCAGATTTCCCATCATAATGGGGAATTACAATTGTAATACGACTAAAGTGGTTGATTTGTGTGAGAAAGAATTAAATATGTACATATTGGATTTATTTACACTCAAAATAATTAAATATGATCCAAAGGGGAATATTTCCAAGTGGATAGCTGAAAATCATGCCCATGTTCATCATTTAGAATATTTCTTGCTCAATTGTGATGACAAGCACAAAGTAAGGTGAAGATCATGTGAAATACTATCATTGCAATAGACATAGATTCTTAAGCTCCATGATATTGGACATATCAATTGGATTAAGATGATGGAGAGGTTTTGAATCTAGTTTATAATTCAAACAAATTCTATGATGAACCTATTATAGATCTAAATTATGAAAGTGGAGAAATATTGACTATTGAGGAAATTTATGAACATGTTTTGGTGCATACTTAATGATGGCTTGATTATTATTGCAAGACTTGAAAAAAAATTGGGGTTAGGACCACATGCTCACTCAAAAGAAAGAAGAAACAAAGAGAAGAAGGTGAATCTAGGTATGAGGAGCCTGCTAAGAAGAAAGAAAAAGCTAGCAAGATAGATATAGCTATGCATATTGAGGAGAGAACTCTTGATGCCTCAAGCTAGAGAGTTTCATTGGTGCCAACTAGTAAATGTAAAGAAATTGGACCAAGTAAGGTTAAAGTGATAGTGAATCCTAGAGTGACATACTCTATTAAATGAGAAAGCCAAATATTCATCCTAAGGTTGATGAAGAGGTGAGAATGAAAAATAACACTCATGCTCAGAAAAGGTTTGCATCCCAGAGAGTTTCACCATTATTTACCTCTCCCCCTTCAATCAATATACCTACAGTAAAACAAACATTGGGAAAAAATATTGTGGCTCTAGATGAGAGCTCTAAACTAAATGAAGAGAAAATTAGGGAATAGATGGAGAAATGGGGTACCATGACGGAATGAGTAAAAGAGAATAAATATAAGGAGAAGTCCATGGAATAGAAAATGGTAGAAGAAATGTCAAATAGGGTCAATTCCAATAGATATTGAAGAAGAATGATTTATAAGAGAAACACTTGTCCTAGAGGTGAGAAAGCCTAAAATAATTGTTTGAAAAGAAAAAGGGAAAACTATAGGACAGGTTCTCATCGATGATGTTATTATTGATGATATAACTAATTCCTAGCATCTACTAGGGGATGGTGAAAATGATGTTGAATAATCATAGGTTTTTGGAAAGACAAGAGAACCGAGTTTAAGTTGAAAATTTAGGGCCTACACAAATTTTGGATGGCGGGGTGAGGAATGAAGAGAATCCTAATTTAATAGGACATGAAGAAGGTGATGCCCTAAAAACTTATATTGAGAACATGGATGGAAATAAACATATAAGTCTTGGAAATGAAGAGATAGTGTTGAATCTTGGTAATCCATAATCCATGCTAGTAAATACCAAAAATGTTTCAATCCCAGAGAATGTGGCAGGAAAAGTTGAAAATGTAAGAGGAGAAGTTCATGAGCATACTGAAAACCAAGAACAAAGAAATTTTGTAGAGGTAGAATATAATGAATATGTACCTGATTGGTTGGTCAAGGAATTGGGTTCCCCATTAGAAGTTAAATTAGTAAATCTAGATCTCAAGAGATTAATGCAATAATTTGAAACTCCTAAACCTAGGTGAACAAGAAAAACAAAACATGTTATGCAGAAGAATGTAGAAAAAGGAATAAAAATCCATATAGCTACTCCAATAGTAGATAAAGGAAAACATGAGATAACACCTAAGGATCACTGGGTGACAAGTATCAATGTTGGACATTGATTCTAGGGATAAGAATTAGAGGAAGTGAAGATGAACTTAGAGAGAGTTATTTCTAGGTTACAAAAAATTAAACAAAATAAAATAGACCTAAAAGAATGAATTTCCCACCTAGAGAACTTGATTGTATCATTATCCCAATCTAGTCAAACGTAGGCCAAATTTCGTCAAAATATAGTACTCATGTTACAAGATACGACGGATCCTATCACAACACTACGCCATAAAATGAGTGTGTTTGAAGAATGGATGGAGTACCTGGTAAGGAAAGGGGAAGAACTAATTATGGAAGTGATTGGGAAGCAAAAAGAGGCATACCATTGGTGTGAAAAGTCCAAAATATTAGAATTATAATGTAATTTTTTCCTAGGGATAAATTGTTACTAAACAGTGGAACTTAAAGGCTCTCATTAAGACAGGTGTCTAGAAATTGATAACTGAAAAGGTAATCATGGAACAAGAGGTTCTGATGTGTGGAAAATGCAAGAAATAGATAAATTGGGTAGGTGATGACATAGTGCAGTGTGTAGAGGGATTTCAGAAAGTCACTGAGAAATGTAATAAATTGATTGATAGAGATCAAGGTTTCATTGAAATCCTAGCATGAAAGGATTGTGATCGCTAAACACTAGGACAGGGTGTTAAAGAAGTAAAAGATTTGAAGCGATGACTTGAAAGAGTGAATACATACCTTGTTCATTTACTAAACTAGTAATAAGTCATTGATGAAATCATACACTATAGGAACACCATGGTCACATATGAAACAAAGAAGATGTAGAGGAATGAGAATATCCTCCAGATATTAGAATATTATACCAAGCTCAAATACAACTAGAAGATAATTCAAGGAATTTCAAAAGAGTAGATGCATCAAGTATTAGCTTCCTTCTGGGAGTATCAATTGAAGAAAGGTGAAGAACAGCTATCGGACACAGAGTCCGATGCAAGGCAATGAATAACTAGATATTGAATATCAGAGGTTAGCACAAGGATATGCTATTGAAAGTAATTTTGTAGGTTGTTCCTAGTCTCGGTGGAGGTGTATTGTCCCAAAATGTGAAGAATTCCAATAACCTTTTTTTTTGTGGACTGTTTGAGTACCAGATCTTGGAATTGAAGACTAATATTGATGAAGAAGTCAAAGATTTGACTTTTTCTAGAAGATTCCAATGACAACTGACATCTACCACATTCTATTTTCTAATTTTTTGTTTATGATTCCCTTTGATAGACTTAAGTTCAAACTATTGGGACCTGTTCTTATTAAATTTTGTTTTATTCTATACTTTTATTTTCAATTTCAAAATTTATGTATGTCAGAAGAGCCAAAACTTCTTTAAGTTTTGTTCTTTTTCCCTATTTTTTGAATCATCCCAGATTAAAAACGTGTATGCACATAGAAGATAATCAATATCAAAGATAATTTGAAAGCTACCACCTGGCATGAAATTTTTTGTAGTTGGTTGTTTGTTTAGCTAGACAAGACAATATGTTGCATTGTTTAAGGGCGCATAGAAAACCTACCTAGTGTCCAAATAAACCTCCCTTTCTTTAAAATATCCCGTCATTTTGTGCCTAGCTATAAAGCAATCTGGTGAGGTATAGAGTGGTTTTCTTTGATTTGGTTAGTTCTTATGGGATGCGTGGACAATATCAAGGAGTAAGTTTACTTTTCAAGTGATTTTAATGCTTTTTTCTAGGTTAGATGTTTAAATTTTAGAAAATGTTCCAAAAAAGTGATAGAATGAATGGAAATTTTATTGCAAATCTTTCATTTCCATAATATTGTTGAATGCTTAAAGCTAAATCTACTTAAGTGATAGAAAAGTTGTTCGACATTCATGAAATATTATTGTTGTCATGAGGATTACACCTTGGACGCTAATATTGAAGCTCAACAATCTTCTGGAACATGGAAACACCTTTGAGCCTATGGGTATGCTCATAGCGAAGGTGAATCTCTAGATTCTGGGCTAGTTCCATTTTGATTTTCTATGAAATTAATGTTTTATGTAGGTAAAAGGATAGAAGGCTCCTAAAATGAAATGCAAAAGAAACTAAAACTTAAATGATGGTGATACACCTAAGTGTTGATAAAACTCACAATTTGATTCACAAGGACCCTTAAATGTTTCTATCTACACAACTAAATTTGAACAGCTCAATAACATAAATATTTCATACAAAGGCTTTGAAAAAATTATCGTTTTTGAAGGAAAAGCAATGTTTTCACAACAAAAATGACAATTATGAATTATATGCTCAAGGTGTAACCTATGGAACTAAAATTAATTGCATTCATACACTTATGAGTGAGATAGAAAAATAAAGGCTTCAAGATTGAAACACAATGAATTACTTATCAAATCAAACATAAAGATGACAACTAAAATCTAGAAAGAAACTACTTGACACTATTGAAAGGTGAAAGGAAAAATCTTCAATTGACAATATATGAGAACCTGTGTACAAAAGTTGTATATATTAAACTATAAAAGTGAGTAATAAGATAATCTCTTTTTAGAATGCAAAGGTCGAAAAAATAAACTCATAAAAAGACTAAGTATTTTCCCAATATATACAGGAGATGGTAACTCCAAGGTGCCAAGAGGTGGAACTAGAAGCTAATTGAGAGTGAAAAAAATCTCCAGAAACCCTCTCCAGAGCAAAGAAGAAAACCCTTGAAAAGGGGCCCCGCAACTAAAGTAATTTGAGAAAATAGGCTCAAACTTGCTCTCATAACTAGTTTGAGCAAATTTGACCTTGAAACTATGTGAGATAACTCCAAAATAGGACCAAAGTATCCAGTTCAATTCTAAATGTATGAAAATATCTTCTATTCCACCTCCTTTATATTTTGCATAATCAGTTCACTTCATCAAAACTCAAACATCAATCTCCTTCATATTTTGCATGATTTGAAGAGAAGGTAAGAAATTTAAATAAATATTGAAGTAATCAATTAAGAATTACTTTAATACATGTTGTGTATTTTCCCTCCTTTCTACATTTTCATGACATCCAATAAAGAAATTTATAATTGATTTCTTTTATATCTGTTTACATTGTTATCTCATTTTCAAATCCATGCAAAAATCATGAGGAATTAAGGGGAAACATTGAATTTAGTTTTCAATTTTGAAAAGTTTATATATGTAAAAGTACATGAAATCACCTAATATGTAACATTTAAATTCATGAAAAATTGAAATAAAGACTAAGGGAAAAAAATTCCTCAAGTCAATAATCGGCCATTTAGGGTAAAAGAAACTCTAATAACAAAAGATCAATGGTCTTTGTTTTTCATTTTTTTTTGCATCTTTTTGCTTGGGAGATATATTGATGCACCACCATGCTATTAGGGTTTTTTAGCTAGAACCAATAAATCCTTGTTGCTTCTACATGATTTCTTGAGATACCCTTTTAGAACAAAATTGGTAAGTCTTTCTTTGTCACAAACCTATAAATTTTTCTCCATTTTGGAATCACTTTTAGGATTTTATGCCATGACTTTACTCATTTTTGATGTATTCTTTTAATTTTCTCTTTTGTTGATACTTGTCCTGTTTAAGCCTCCATGGAGAGTCTTTTGAAGCTTTTATCCATGGGTCTTTCATGTATTTTTTGTGAGAAAAATGAGGTAAGCTCTTTTCAAACCTTTGACCCCTGCATTATCTTTTTATTTTCCGCAACCACAAGCTTGATTCAAGCTAGAAAAGCTACAAAAATGAATTTTTATTTCTATTTCTCTATGTATTTTTTTCTATTTTCAAATGAAGGACTATCTGAGCTTCAGAATGAAAGTTCACTGTATTATGAGGCCACGACTTTACCCATCTTGTTTACCTTCATAAATAGCATATGGTTGTCATCTATGTCTTTGGCTTTTGAAACTTTAATATTATAGGTTGTGACTGCAAAATATCATTATGAGTATTTCATTTTATGAAGAAGCTTTGAGGTTTCTCCATTCTTGGACATGAATTCACTAAGAGTTTCTTTTCCCATATCCTTTATTAAAAAGACTTGAAGGCTTTTCTCAACCATGAGTTTAATCTTTGCACTTCGAGGGTTTCTTGGAAAAGCTTAGGCCATGGATGTATATTTGTTGATGTAATTTTCCTTTACAATGCAATTGCAGAAATATATACTCATGGTATTATGCATAAAAACCCACAAAATTGAGCTTCGACCATTGTATTATCTTTGGTTTTTCTTTCTTAAAACTCCACCATGGCATCTTCTAGGTATTTCTTTCTCTTTTAATACCATGTAACAGTGGCTAGGGGTGTCATAATCACCTTTTCTATGATAAGTTCATGCCAGATCATAATATGAATGATATTTCATGAGAGAGTGGATAGTTGAAACAAAACCAATCTTAGTCAAGCACTCCACAAGATAATGTTGCCCCCCTTATATATGGTTGTGTTCATCATTTGTATAAGATCATTGGGTCATTTTGATTATTACCTTCATTGTCTAGTGTGTACACTTTGATATGCATGGTCAAAAGTAAATAGATAACAATAATTTTCATGTTGTTTATTCACTTGACCCTTAACTACTTTGAAAAGAAAAGAGGACACAATGAGATAAGTATAAGCAATAGTTACGAAAGAATAAGAATTTCATGATAATAAATAGAACCCTAGATTTTATCAACATGCTCATAACTACTTCTACATAAGTAGTGATTGTCATTAATATGTCTTGCACTGTAGCTGAGGTTTATCTTTGATAGTGCTTCACCATTTTTCTATGTAGGGGCCTCCCTTATATTATTTTTGAATGAACATTATTGTCTAAAAGATAAACTCTGTTTGCATATGATATTCAAAAATCAAAGATTTTGTTATTTTCAGCACATTGGGATCAACCCTTGTGGGAGCCACATTTTTCTCCACATGTTCTTATCTGCATACTAGCCAAAATTTGTCCCAAGCTGTCATATTTAGCTGGCTTCATAAGCATAAAACTCCTCCAACCTATCGAATTCATCTACATAATGATATCGGTATAACGTTTCTAGAAATTTATAACCAACCAAGGCCTTGCTTCGATTCTACAAGAGCTCCCCTCCTTTTACATCGAGAAAAAATGGAAGGTACCAAACTCCCAATGGCATCCATAGCTCCCAAGGCCGAGGAATCCCAACACCAAGATATGAAGCCTCCAAAACCCCTTCTAGAAAACCCAACAAATGTGGGAAAATTAATTTCTAGATCATACTCTCAATAACATCCTTAGGAATAGGAAAGTCAAGGAGGGAGGTGATGAAATAGGCTAGAATTCATATGTTAACATGAAAAAATTCCTTAAAGACACTAGATTTTGTTTGCCTAAAACGATCCTCATAGCTTTCATTGGAAGAAAGCCTCTCTCTATCAAAACTAGTTTCAAATGTTGCTTTGTGATTCAACCTAGGAAAGATAACTATCTATGATCATAGGTAAGAAGAATGGTGGTTTCCATTGTAGAAGAAAATTCTAGACTCCTCATAATGAAATCAATCTTGAGCCAAACTTAAAATGGGGGCCTAAACATGTGAAATTATGATAATATTATCTGAATTCTTTGGAAATATTAAACGTACTACAACACATAAGGGTAGAAGCGGAAAACAATCATAACTCATGAAGTAATAACCATCACAATAGGTGAGCTGAATGACTTTTTTAATCTCGAATCAAGATGTAGTAAATGTAAAGTATGTAATTAACATGTATGCCCTCATAAACATTACCACTTCCAGAAGGAATATTGGAATTCAAAATTGAATGATACCTTGAAAAGCCAAAGGGAAGGAAGTGAGGCCCAAAAAATTAAAAGGAGAGATAGTAGTAAGTGTGATAAGCCAAAAAGAGATAATGTGAGAAATAAAGAAGGGCCTTCATAATACAAGGTCCAAATTTTAATAAAAATATAAGACTGAGCTAATGGAACTCATCCATATCCCAAACAAAATGATATTTTGTGGGGATTTACTACCCCTTACTTTTTAGGTAAAACTTACCCTATAAAAAAAAGCACTTTCACACCTTAAATTAAATTAGGATTTCTATTTTCTACTATGATCCCTTAATGCACATTAAATTTTTTTTTACATTAATACAAGTTCATCTACTATTCTATAGCCCTTATTGGTCTTGAGATTCTTATAATGATTTCATAATTCATGTCTTTTCATGCCTTTAATTTATACATTGTAACCAAATGACTAAAGCCTAACATGTTGGGAGCTTATTATAATAAACTATAATACTTTTTTTACTATAATAAAATAAGGATCTATCTCTTGTTATTCCACTTATTTGTTGTAAGTTTTTTTGCTTGATTGGATTGTTATATAGTTCTCCATTGGTCCCTTCATTTGTGAACAAATTAGATGGAATTAGAGGATGATTGATGGGTGAATGTTTCAATTTGTTTCATACACCAAGATAACTTATCATCACAAGTAAATAAATAATAATTTCCAACTAAATATGTCCACCACATACATATGTAACATCACTTTGGGTCAATATACAAAAACATAAATGATTCTAATAAATGGCATTTTCACAACTCCTACTTATGTAAATTAAATTTTCTTAAAAATCTAGAAGTAGGTTTTTATAGATCTAAAAGTCTAATTTCAAAAATATACATTTTTTAACATTATAATTATTATTTCTATTTTATTTTTTTTCTTTTACTAAAATTAGGTAATCAACACTCAAAATATTACGTAATTTTGGATAAGTAGTTAATCCAAAAGGTTGTGTCATGGAAAAATAATTGAGCTTTCAATACATGATAATTTTAAGGTTTATCAATTTGCATGATAGTGATCTGATTTGGAAAGAAGATTATGCATGACTATAATCAGATTTGTGAAAGAATGGTGTTGTGTGGATAGTGATTAGATTTGGAAGAAGAATATTGTGTGAGTCGTAATCAGTTTTGTGAGAGGAATATCTTATGAATAAGCATACTATATTAGCCATTTAAGGATAAATAAGTTGAATCCTATCAAGCAGAGGTTGGAGCCTATTAAATAGAGGAGTTCAATTTTTGTGGGGGTTGAATCCTCCAATAGGTTTGGGCCTATCATTCTATGAAATGGATATTGGATTCTCTAGCAGGTTGGATCCTACAAGAATAATAATCTATAATATATAAGCAATATGTTTCCATGGTTTTCTCCTACAAAGGTTTCCATGTAAATCAGTGTTATCATTGTGTTCTTAATTACTAGATCTTACTTGAATGTTTTCATTGTGATTGGCTAATTTTTTGAAAGTAAAATATTATTAGATACTAATTCACCCCCTATCAATATCATCATGTGCTCATCATACATACATATATACATTGAAATCATTATATTTCTACATTTATTTCTATATAACTAGTCTTATTTAGATTTTATTCATTTTATTTTTTGTTTCTATAGGGATACACAAGATCTTGGAGATATATTTTAAAATATGAAAATAACTTATCTCACACATATGCATATATTCCTCGTCTCCCTCTTTTTAACTTATTTATTTAGTAGCAGTTTAACAAGTAGATTAGGTTTTTTAATGCACTCCCTTACTCAAGCTTATATGGATTCACTATATAGAAAAGGTATTTGGGTAAAAGTATAAATTTATGTCACACATTCAACCAATTTATCATCACAAGTGAATGTAAGTATTTCTAATTAAAAATCAATTTTAGTCAACCATATAATCTAGTAAGATTTATTCTAACTAAGTTAGATATGTCCACAAATTTCTGAACTAAAATTATTGACAAAATGCATATGTAACACCACTTTAAGGCCAATTTACCAAAAACTTATAATTATTTGAAAATTTTGATGTTTCAATAGCTACTCATGGAAATAACATTTTTTTAAAATATAAAATACCCTTTTGTAGATCCATAAGTGTAGTTTAAAAAAAAATTGTTTAATTATTATTTATATATTATTTTTTATTTTTTATAAAAGTAGGCTCACAACTTAAAATATTAGGTTGATTACCATGTCAAGAAAAAAATTAAAAATTATTTAAAATATTTGAAAAAAATATGATGCACGAGATGAAAGAATTCATATCAAAACAATATATTTTTTTCCTATTTTAGAAAAAAAACTAATATGAAAGTTGATATCCAATGGAAACAACCATGTTTTAATACACACACATTTTAATATTTCTTTAGAAATATATATTTATCAAAATTGGAAAAAATATATCTATGCACTAAAGTTTCAAGTTATGAATACACAAAAAAAATTGAAGGAAAAAAAAATAAATTTACTATATATAGATCAACCTCTCATGAAACTTCATTTCTCAACATTTTATTAGCAACTAAATTATAGTTCCAATTTATAAAATATATATTTAAATAATTTTTTTATTTTTTCAAAAAAATATGAACATAAAATATAATAAATATATATATTTTATTAGCTCACATCATTTTAAAATTTAAAATATATATGTCACTTTCTAGTGATTCAAGTTTAAAATTCAAACTAGTGTTAGCTATTTCCTTTATAAAAGTGTGACACAACTTTGAAAATTTACCCATTTTTCTATGGATTCACTATATACAAAAGGTATTTATTTAAGAAAAAACTAAAAAAATCCCTCTTTATTTTTAAAAAAGATAAAAATAGGGATTCAATATTTGAAATATTTGAATCAGGGAGTGACACTTGTCACTCTCTCATTCATCCCTCAAGCACTTCTCCCCACAAGTGCTCACACATGTTTGAGACTTTTAGGAAGATGGGGAGGTAAGGAGTTCTCATTCATTAAGAGGAGGGAGGTGTATTAGGACACTCCACCTCCAAATTGTCCTTTTGAATAAATCACATTTTGGAGGACAAAACATTCCTCCTCTACCCAAAAACTTAAAAATTTATCATCCCTCTTAATGGGAAATTAAGAGGTGTCATATCTTAACTAGGCACCCAACCATAGACAATCACCCTGGGGGTTTAAAAGTAGGTAATTACACAAATTAAAGTATTTTTCACCCCATTAAAACCCATAGAAATTTGAATCCAAAATTAAAATATTAAAAAGTCAAAACAATCCCAAAACTCCACCTAGAACCAAACCTGACAACTGCAATGAATTTCACAAAGACCCCATTGGGTGACATATCTATATGTAGGGCAGTTCGATGCTACTATTAGAAATTCTAGTGGATCATGATGAAAAATATTGGCTTAGTTTTTTGGTTTTTGGAGGGATAGGAGAGTCACCATGGGAGGAATATTATTTGAGGTTAATGAGGAAGTGATAGCCAAGGTGATGGTCCTTTCCTATGATGACAAGAAGTAAAAGAAGCACCCAAAACTTAGGACCTTGAGAGTCTCAATTCCTTCTTTAGGGACAATAAGAAGTTGATTAAGAAGTAGTCAGGCTTTGATAGAGAGGTACTTCCAAAACCCTAGGACAAGGTGTGTCGTTCTCTCATGAAATATGTGACCTTAGAGGGTAGATTTAATTTTTTTACTTTTATCATATGTCACTACTAAATCATCTGACACAAAATGATTCTCAACTTTCCCTTCTTTCTATTGACCTCCCTTGAAAATTTGATTAAGGAATCCCATGAAGTTGTTGCTCCTAACCTTGACTTTTCTCCTACCCTGCTACTGCACCAAGGCCTCATACTTAGGATGTATCACTTCCTTTTGGCCTTGTGCCCACTAAACCCATCTTGGCTATTCATGTGGAATAATTGGAACCACCTAACCTTGCTTGTGAAAAACCATCCCTTAATACTTTGGTGGGTCCTAAGAGAAAACCACCCTACTTGAAAATGAAACAAGTGCTATGCCTAAATCTAAACCCCTACAAAAAAATAAGTAGGAGAAGGCTGGGTTGGCCAAATCCAAGGCTGCAACCAGATTGTGCAAGATAAAGAACAAACCCACCATTTTGGAAAATAGACCTATGACTAAGAAGAAGGGGAAAAAAGACACTATGTGCCAGGTGGATTTGTTAGCCATTGACAACAAGGGAAAAAGTGTTTTTGAAAAAGACTCCAAAGGTGACACTATCATGTCCACAAGATTTGACATGGGGATTGAAAAAACTAGCATCTAGAGGTCCCATAGATTGGAAAAAAAAACAAGAAAGCGATTATGGTGAATGATATTTCAAGTGATTCGAAGTGGACTGACGACAAAGCTGAATGTAGGAAAGACACTATTGAGGAGAAAGATAATTTCGTGGAGGGTTCTAGCCACTTCTAAGACCTGAATAGAATTCTCAAAGCGAATTCCACCCACTCTTCGGATCCTAGGGCTATTGAGGAGGAGATGACCCAATGGAAGAATGACAATACTGAGGACATTAACAAACTACAAGAGTAGGTGGTGAAACTTAAATAGAAATTCAACATGCTGACTCATTTCACTATTAATATAATTCATAGCTCTATAGTCACACTTTTTGATGTCATCAAGGAGGAGGCGGACAAGAATAGTCAGGGTGAAGGTCCCACTTAGATTGGGGATGAGTTTTTCAATATCCTCATTCAAAAATGGGAAGGTGTTACAAATTAGTGGACTAGTCTAGTTTTTCTTGGGTCTCTACTATCAATGTGCAGTGTTTGTGTCCTTTTTCTATTTTTTTAGTTTGGTTTTTATGATTTTCTATTGAACTTATTCCATTTTGGCCATGAGGGCTCTTCATGTAATGGGTACAACACCCAATAATGGTGCTTAACTTATTAAAAACAATCACTCACAAATACATTAAAGATAAAATATAATATAAATGAGACTATAGTCAATTTTAACATGGATAATAACATAGGGCTGCCCTAGATATCTCTAATTCCATTGTCCATGGAAATTTACCTACACACTAAATTCACATATTAATTCATTCAATCAAAGTATATAGCTGAAGCAACTCAATTAAATCACACATGCCATCACATTATTAATTTAACAAGGAATTTGTAATTATTCATAATTTTTAATTTTGATGTAATTTCTAAGAATCATATTCATTAAACTGGAATAACATATCCATCCATTTCTCATAAGATAAAAACTAAGTTCTCACATCATAATTCTATGAATTTTAAATCAATTAATTGAACATGATTCCATGATTCATCATTCAAGATTATAAATTAATCATCACGCATGTAATTATTCAAACAAAATCCACATATCCTATTCATATATATTCAATCATGGATCCATAATGAAAGCAAGGTCAACCTTCAAAAGAACCATAACTTGATAATAATAAGTTTTATAAGGTGTTAGCATAATTAAAGAAAAATAGTCTAAATAAAGTCTATCATAAGGGTGGGCCTCACATATAGTTATAAGGTTATGATTTCAATTTCATATAGTAAGGTGAAGAGTATTTATATGTATACATACACATAAGAAGAAAATTATTCAAGTGGATCAAATTATTTAATTGTGTTCCATAATGTGATCTTCTTATAGATTTGTTACTAACACCATTATGCTTATTATATTATTATATTTATATTTTTCTCCACTACATATTTGTAACCACCATGAGAGGAAGGATTTATATTTATGTTTCATTTAATAAAGGTTCAATATTGTGGCATGAAGGAAGAGGAATAATCTAGATAAAATTAGAAATTATGTATAAACTATGATGAGGGAAATAAGAGAGAGGTTATAACACAATCCAAATGAAGAGAACTATGGGATTAATAGGGATGAAGGAAGATGGATGTTAATTTTTAATCTAAGTTTTGGAGGTTTTGAAAAATACAAAATAGAGATGTTTTTAAAACTCTAACAGTTGTTCCTCATTGGCATCACCATTATCATGACATAATTTGGGGTAAATGCTAAGGTATGTCACTTTCCATGTTTTTAGTGATTTTAGTTTTGTGTTATTTTGTTGAAGAAATAACATCTGATCTATGTTTCCTCATTTTCTTGGTAAGCTCACCTTAATTTATTTAATATTTTTCAATGTCAATTTTTTATTAAAAAAATTAAGATTAATATTTTCCTATTTTACAATAAATAATCCTACCATTATCTTTATATTTGTATATATCTTAGTGCTATATAAACTTATTGATCATCTAGTCAAACCAGTCAATTGATACTTCCCTACCACCCTAATCATTGATCTTTGGTTGATGATTTTGATATTACTTACCCACTTGATAAACCTTTTAATGTTTGAATAATATCCATAAAATTTTAATACATCTAATCACCCTTTCCATACTAGTTCTTTTCATATAGGGAACATGGATCTTGTCTTTGGAATCTATTTCAAGGGGCTAGACTAAGCACTTTTTATTTTAAAATCTATCCATCAAGGAAAATATTTTAATAATTGTATCCACATTTGTACTTTACAATGTCATTGGTATTTCATAGGAATTCTAGTTTTATATTTTTTTATTATGGTAAAGCACTTGGATTCATAAATGATAATGTTAATAAATGAATTAAT
Organism: Sequoiadendron giganteum; assembly: GCA_007115665.2. NCBI lineage: Eukaryota > Viridiplantae > Streptophyta > Pinopsida > Cupressales > Cupressaceae > Sequoiadendron > Sequoiadendron giganteum. The sequence continues at coordinate 564,100,614 of CM021104.1, read as the reverse complement.
ATTAGCATGGTTCAAATATGGACCATCTTATGTCATACAAAGGTTATGGCTATAAATATGACCCAAAATATAGAAGGTAACCATGTATTCTTTGAATCATAATTGAGTAACTTATTTGTCTATTAATCATGGATCATTAAATCTTCTAAACAATAGATGGTATCACTATCTTTCTTAGGTAGATTAATATTCTAACTCATCAATACTATAATTTTCATAATTTGTTTAGAAATTTTTCTAGGTTCTTGATGTAAATCCAATGTATTATTTATTATGACCATTACTATTGGTAATTTTGAGACCTAGAGCTAGGTTCAAATACCTCTATTATCTTATACATAACCGATTTCATGTCATTTTTATGACCATATTCATGTTATAGATTCAATAAGAAATTTTTAAAATTAAATGGGACTAAATTTTTTGGATAGTTTATAAATTAGTATGGTAGGAGTGAATATAAATTTTACCAATGTGATTATAATTTTTGTTGTTATTATTGGGTAAAATATTTTCACCTTGTTTAACATATATTTCTTTACTCTATTGCTCAAATTAGATGCAACTCAATTTCCAACAATTGAGTTAACTACTTCAATAAAAAATAGTTCCTCTTAATTTTATGAGCTACAACTCCCTCTTCTAATAATTGATAAATTTTTAAAAGATATAAATTTATAGGGATATTATTTTAACTAGAAACTAGGAAAGGTGTAAATTAATTCCAATACTCTAAATATTTCATGTATTGTGTAATGAATAAATTTGAAAACATACCAATAACTAACCGTATAGGCATGGATTTTCACCCCTAATGTAAATTCTCCTTTACCCCCTTACACTTTAAAAAACCTAAGGCAAAGGATTAATTCTAGTTAAGCTCGCTACTTCCATCACACCTGGTTCCCTATTTGTGTGTTGATGGCACCGTTTCTATCAGCAATGCCTATGTAGAGCGCGGACATCCATGCAGTGTGCTTACGTCCCTAGCAGATTCCTGTGACTGGAGACTACATAAACATTACACTTCCTATTAAGATTCAATGTGTAATGCCTCTCTTTGGCTAGCTGACCCGAATATGGCCATTTTTCATCCTCTTCCTTCATATTCCTCACTCTCTCATCCATTCTCAAGTTTTGGTAGAGTTTGGAAAGATCTTGAGCTCATCTCTTCACACTTTCTCCACACTTTTGAGCACTCACTTCAAGATTTGTAGAAGCACTTCACACTTCATAGCAGCAATCTATCACTCCATCAATGTGATAGTGAAAGTGTAGGATAAACATCATTGTAGTAGAGGCTTGAGTTCCTCTCATTTTCTCTTACACTAGCCTTGAGTGCTTTGGAAAGAGGTGGTAAGCTCCTCTTATCTTGTCTATCATTTTGGTTGAGTAAGCACACACTATTTTGAAGTGTCTTTTATTTATGTAGCTTGTATTCCCTTCTTTATCTTTATTTCTATCATTGCAAACTTGGATGTCCATGGAGGTGGAAACACCAAAATGGGGGTTTGACTGAGGTAGACCCCTAAACAACCCCCCAACATTTTACCTACTTTATGTGTGTAGGTGGAGAGATCTTAGACCAAACTGGTGAGAAGATCATTGTGTGAAATTGTCTTCATCACCCTTGTGGTAATCTATTTTATTTTATCGCATCCATCTTTATGTTTCACTCTTCTTAATCTTATTCTATTGCCCTAGAAACTTATAAACTAGGTTGATTGTCCCTTTTTAGGGCTTAAACCTCATCTCTCTAGTTTTATGACTATACGAACACCAACGCATCTATGAGATGTCACTATGTTGCGCTGTCATCCCAGAACCACACTTGTTTCCTCTGACAAAGAGCTACTTGAGATGTAGAGTTGCCCCTGAAAACCGACTCACCTAGTCTCCTTTCAACTCTTGGGTTTGAAGAGTGATTGAAGGAAATCATAGTCCTCATAATTCTCATCCTGCCCATTCTAATAGTCATTTAAATTGAGGTAAGTTAGGGCAGCCTTACTGCTCTTTTCCTTTCATGACCTAGGGCCTTGTAGTGGTTCGTCCCCCTCTCTTACGTTTTTTTGGGGAACTTGACATGAACTATTTTGGTTCTATTTTTTGATACTAAAAGTCCCTTTCCTCGTGTTCTAGGAGTGTTATAGGTGTGAGTGTTGTGAGGATTTTTCCTTACAACCCAACCTACAATCCCTAATAGGTGTAGTTGGAAGGTTTTGATGGTGTTTTATAATGAAACCTTGACTAGGTCACTATCCTATCCCGTAAACCCTAGGAGCCTTTGTAGAAGTATTGTTTGGTGGGTGTGAAGGCCTATTTCTTAGATCAACCTATTCCCTCTACATGGACTATGAGTAGTGGTACTAGCATTACCTTCACATCATAGGACTTTTTGATGGGATTTAATAGGGAACCATCTCCTCTTTACATTCCAACGAGGATAAATGGGAATACTGTAGTAGGTGTTCTCATTCATCTGACGTCTTAAGTGAATATCATAATTAAGGAGATCATGTTGATTAACTTCCTACATAAGGATGGGTATAATGCACCTGAAAGTACCATCTGCACACATGATGAACTTTTCCACCTCCTATAGGGAGTATTGTCCTATCGGTCCTCATAGGACCTAAATCGGTGAGCCTTGAGTTCAACATCATCCTGGGGTTTGAACTCTTTAGAGTGAAGCTAGGCATCCCTTCGCTGGTAGCTATGAATGTAGTTCCCTCAAGACTGAATAAGTGTCTGATGTTTGTTCATGGGGGTTTTGTACATGTTGTCCATGACACCAAATATAGACCATTGGTTGCACTGATAGCTATACCTTAGATTATTTCTTGCCCACATCCCTTGGTTCTCTCTTGCCTAGGAAGGACCTCTTATATCGCAGATATCAAAACTATAAGAAAGGGAACACTAGGCCAAAAGTAAGATATCCTCCTTCGCCTTATGTTGTTTCACATAGAGCTTGCTTAAAAGCTGACAGTGATGCCCCCAAGCTATGTAGAAGAGAAGAAGAGAAGTGATCTTGAGATCCTCCTTCTCCCTCTTCTGTTATTCAACTTGATGCTTCCTCTCGCCTTGCCATGGTACCATTTTCTTATGTCTCACCTTCGCAAGAGAATCCCATGGTACCCACTCAGTGAAAGGCCAAGCGTCTTGTATTTGAGCTTCCTATCTTACCAACAGAGCCTAGGCCCATTTGGTACAAAAGACAGAAAGCCCCCCATGGAGAGTCCTCTTTGTCTCAGCCTCTACTGCCTCCTACTGTTCCTATTCCCAAAATAGTGAATGGGAAGAGGCTTGCTACCAAGGTGCTAGAATCAATTCCTCCTACTATTTCTGAACCTACTCCTTCTGCTCCCATTCAGGATTATATCCTTATGTTGGAAACAACCATGGAATACACTCCCATGGTTGAGCAAGAAAATTTTGTTCCTTCACTAGCTCTAACTTCTAGTTCAAAGAGTCATAAAAACTGCCTTGCATACGAGCGTAAGTGCTGATGAAAGGCTCTTCTGGATGAGCAAGCCTCCTTACATAACAAGGAGGAGGATTTGACCACACCTCATGTTTTGTCCTCTTCTCCCCCTTTTCTGCTAGCTCTAAGCCTCTTTTGGCTTCGGCTACAAGCACACATGTATTTGGAAAGGTGCAAGTGTTTATCGTTCCTTTTGTGGATCCACCCCTATTGACTTCCATCACAAATGTCTCACCTTTCCCAAAGCTCATGGATATGGTTAATACTTCATTTGTGTCCATTTCAGTTCTATCCTCCTCTCCCTCTATATGTCCTTCTCCATATGTGGAAAGTTCACCTCCTTCGAGGAAGAAGAAAGTAGAACATGGCCCCTCCAGCAATAGAGGATGTAATAAAAGTCCACCTTCTCCAAAAGATGTCCCCATGCTAACTTGTTTTGTCCTAGTGATGGAACAAATCCCGACCTCCCCTGAGTTTTTCACCTCTCTCGAGTCCCTCAGTGAGCCCAATGGTGAACCTTGGGTGCGAACTCCTTCATCTACCGAGGTGAATCATGGTACTCCCATTAAGTGCATGTTTAACTTGGTGGATGAAGTTCTGACCTTGTCAATAATCTTTGTGAAGTCTTTGACCTTAGACCCACAAGAGTTGAGTGATGGAGACCTCTTAGGTCCCTTTACCTTGGTCGTTGTTGCAGGAGGATCAAAATCTCCTCCCCTTAACATTACCCCATTACAGGCCCATCATCCTTCCCCCCATGATGATCCAAAATGGGAAGCTGATGACATTTTGGTTGACCAATGTTAGGGGGAGACCCCCTTCTTGATATTTAGATTAGATATGTGTGTGTGTTGTGATTTGATCTCCCCGTCACCCTAGTTGGTGCTTGGATATAGGCATGGTGTTTGCATTATAAACCTTCCTCTATATGTATCATCATTCTTTCATGTTTGTGATTGACTTTTGATAAATTGGGGACAATGCAAAGTGCCGAGAGCATTTAGGCTTCCTTCCATGTTGACCCATTTTTTTACTTTTAATTTTTCATCTGTGCATTCTTCCTAATTTAGTTTGGGATTGATGATCTTTCGCCTATTGCCATAGTTACCTACTATTTATAAATAAAGGCAAATCTGACCCTGCAAAACCAGATCCCCCTGTGCCCTTTGTGTGTGTTTTTTTTCCTTTGCTTTCTCTTTACCTTTCTCTCTTCTTTGCTTTAGTTGTCCCTCTTATGTGTGATGATGCCACTTCTACACAACTTAGTCTTTGGAAAATGCATTCATTGTCAAACAAATCTTCTCTCAAGACCCCTCACACACTTTTTCGTTAGAATTGCATTTCTCAACTAGAAATCCTAGCAGAACATGTTTCCTTCATCATGTGCTCGTAAAGAAAGGACTTGGGAACCTTCCTTCAAAGAAAGAAAACCTTTGATCTTCCCCTCATGTGGAGGCATATCCTTTCTTTCAAATTCCTTGATGAAGTGAACATATTTTGAAAGAATTCCTTGATGATGAATCAATTTGAGAAAGAAGATGTTAGCTAAATGAATAGTGTGTTCCTTGATTGGACCCCTCCTTTTCATGTTGGGTTTTCGAGGGATCCCTTCAAATGGTTTTAACAATTTTTATAGCGTCTAGCTTGGGGGCCTCACGACTATGCTGATTTCACATCTTCGCATCTAGTTCGGGGGTAGCTTGAGTATACCTACTTCACATCCTTACATCTAGCTCGGGGGAAGCCCGACTAGACTTCACTTTTGAAAAAGTGCATCGCTTGAGTGGACCCTCCTTCCTTTTGAAGTGTTCCCGAGGGACCCCTTTGAAAGTCTTACAACCTAGCGATGGTTTGCGTGACTATCTATTCACTGGCCTATGCGGCCATTTCCTGATGTGTTCTATCTAAGGGTAAAAATTTTGCCATCTTTGAATTTTTGGAGTCCCCTTTTCTCGGTCTCCTTCATTTGACAGTTCTTGGAGGATACCTCCCTCACAGTACCGTGAACCTATGAGACACTTTTTTTCTTCATCTTTATAGTTCTATAGAACTATGGAGTCCACTCCTGCACTTTTGAGCTCACCAGATCATGCTATGCTTCCTTATCAGTTTAGGTATACATCTCTTACCTTGTTACTTCTTACTACTCTACTTTAATGAAGAACTAATTCGTACTTGTGCTCACTAAAGTGGGGGCAAAACGTATAGGTGTGAATTTGCACGCCTAACGCAAATTCCCCTTTACCCCCTTAGACTTTAGAAAACCTAAGGTGGAGGCTTAATTCCAGTTAAGCCCATTGCTCACATCACACTTGGTACCTTGTTTGTGTGTAAGTGGAGTCATTTCCGTTAGGGATGTCTACGTGGTGCATGGACATCCCTAGCAGATTCTTACAGTTGGAGACTACATAAATGTTACACTTCCTATTAGGAGTCTAAGTGTAATGCCTCTCTTTGTCTGGCCAACCTGAATATGGAAATTTTTAATCCTCTTCCTTCATATTCCTCACTCTCTCATCCATTCTCAAGTTTTGGAAAAGTTTTGAAAGATCTTGAGTTCATCTCTTCACACTTTCTGCACACTTTTAAGCATGCACTTCAAGCTTTGTAGCAACATTTCACACTTCATAGTAGAAATCTATCACTACATCACTCTGATAGTGCGAGCAAAAGATGAACACCATTGCAGAATGTTAGAGTAATAAGTTATTATACTTAATTAATTATATCATACTGGTTAATTAATTAAGTCACTTATTCCTTTTGTGGCTTAAGCTAAACTTAGGCACATTAATAATTGATTAATTATTAAGTGTCGACACTAGGGTTTCCCTTTTAGGGTTTCTTGATCTCCTTCATAAGGATTGATCTCTTTGTAATAATTGATTCTCAATAATGCATTTTTACTTTGAGGTTTACATAACATCTTCTTTGGTTTTGCATGTAGGTGATCTTGGTTTCTAACATGGTATTAGAGATCCAGACCTGTAGCTGCCTATTTGTGATATGAAGATATGGCCTTTCAGTGAGTTTCAAGTGCAAGGGTTTCCACAGGCATATTTTTTGTAATATCTAGGGGTAGCCAATTTTTTGGGACACTATGGGCTCGAACAAAAGTCGTCATTACGTTCATAGCACCCCAAAACCTTAGAAATGCCTATCAAATCATCCATTTTGGAGCAGTTGGTTTCTAAGGCAAAACAATTTTGCCAGGAAGGCCATACAGCCTCCCTAGCACGCACTCTGAAGTGAAAAAAAAACCAAAAAAATTTGAAAAACGTATGGTTTTTCGGAAAAAATTTGCGCTGTCAGTGAAAATTTTTGGGTGCCACCACCATGCCACTCGGTGGCAACTAGAAGTGGCAGCTCCCGGGTAGCGCCTCCTCCTAGTCGCCTCCAACTCTACCGACCTACCCAAGCCCCACGGGCCCCTCAACAACTCCGCCCTAGTCATATGGACAACCGGGAGCCATCCGCCAGCCCTTAAGGGCTCCTCCTCTGCCACTAGGGTTCTATGGGGGATCAGGAGCTCCACGCTCAGCCCTCGGCCAACTCCAACACCCAACCCCTAGTTATATCAGTGACTAGGGGCTTTGTCAAAATTTTTAATGCAAGCGAGGGCAATTTTTTTAGGCAACGACCAGATGGCCGTCAATTTTATCTTCTTGAATTGCTGATGTCAGCATCCATAAGACATTTTTTTGCCCCCTCCTTACCCTAGTTTTCCCTAAAAGAGCAATTTTTTTGTTTTTGGCATAACTTGGGCATACGGTATCAAAATCGAGCAAACAAGATATTGCCGGAAAGCTGGTTTTGAGAAATTTCATGTGCTATAGTTTATTTTATAGTATATTTATATTTTAGTTCATTTATTTCTGTTTGAAGTCAGATATTTATTTTATGCTTCCGAGGTCATAAATTTTTGCCACGATCTCCAATTTTCGCTATCTATGCGGTGTTGGAAAGGTATTGAGGAGCTCTATGTTGTTGTCTGTGCACTTTTTTCTATATCTATCCTAGGTTTATGATTATTTCAGATTTGGCCCGATGGGTGTTTTGGAGATTACTTGGATTTTTTTGGCAGTTGGGAGAGTGCACGTTGCATCTTTGCACTTCATTTTAGTATCACATTCATTCAATAATCGACTGTTGCTTCATAGATTCTAGGGTTGTTCCTATTTGGAGTTTTCAAGTGTTTCATGGCATCAGGTCTGCTACTGCATCATTATGATTTTGGTATGGTTTCTTGTAGATAGAAGTATCTTTCCTTGCTTGCCAGATTGCAGTTCTAGTATTACTGTACAAGGTTCTTCCAGTGCTTCTTTCCAGCATGTCATCTCATTGTAGGGGGTTTCCTCCCACTAGGTTTTCCTTCCCTACCTCATTCTTGCATTTGTAAATGGGTACCCGATCAGGCCTAGGTGTAGGGACCCATATTTGCTTTCATGCATCTTCTTCTAGTGTTTTAGATTCTTCCTAAGTTCATCTTAAAGGGGGGTGTTAGAGTAATAGTTTATTACACTTAATTAATTATATCATACTGGTTAGTTAATTAAGTCACTTATTCCTTTAATGGCTTAAGCTAAACTTAAGCACATTAATAATTGATTAATTATTAAGTGTGCACACTAGGGTTTCATTTAGGGTTTCCCTTTTAGGGTTTATTGATCTCCTTCATAAGGATTGATCTCTTTGTAATAATTGATTCTCAATAATGCATTTTTACTTTGAGGTTTACATAACATCTTCTTTGGTTATGCATGTCTTTTACATGTGATGGGTGATTGCATGCAAGTGATCTTGGTTTCTAACATGGTATTAGAGCTCCAGACCTGCAGCTGCCTATTCTTGATATGAAGATATGGCCCTTTAGTGAGTTTCAAGTGCAAGGGTTTCCACAGGCATTTTTTTTGTAAGATCTGGGGGTAGCCAATTTTTTGGGACACTATGGGCTCAAACAGACATCGCCATCACGTTCACAGCACCCCAAAACCCTAGAAACGTCTGTCAAATCATCCTTTTTGGAGTAGTTAGTTTCTGAGGCAAAAAGAACTTGTCAAGGAGGCCATATGGCCTCCCCAGCACACAATCCAAGGTGAAAAAAAAATATAAAAAATTTGAAAAATGCATGGTTTTTTGGAAAAAATTTGCACTACCAGTGAAAATTTTTGGGTGCCACCACCGCGCCACTCGGCGGCCACTAGAAGGGGCAACTCCCGGGCGGCGCCTCCTCTGGCTCTAGCTCCCTCGATATGCCCAACCCCCGTGGGCCCCTCAGTAGCTCCGCCCTAGTCATATGGATTACCGGGGGCTGTCCAATAGCCCTTGAGGGCTCCTCCTCTACCACCAGGGTTCTATAGGGGATCGGGAGCTCCACGCCTAACCCCTGACCAACTCCAGCACCCATCCCCTGGTCATATTAGCAACCAGGGGCTCTGTCAATTTTTTTTATGCAAGGGGGGACAATTTTTTGAGGCGACGACTAGATGGCTATCAATTTTATCCTCGTGAACCACTGACGTCAATGTCCGTATGACATTTTTTGCCCCCTCCTAACCCTAGTTTTCCCTAAAAGGGCAGTTTTTTTGTTTTTGGCATAACTTGGGCATACGGTATCGAAATCGGGCAACAAGATATTGCCAGAAAGATGGTTTGAGAAATTTCCTATGCTTTAGTTTATTTTACAGTATTTTTCTATTTTACTGCATTTATTTCTGTTTGAAGTTAGATATTTAATTTATGCTTTCGAGGTCATAACGTTTTGCCACGATCTCTGATTTTCGCTATCTTTGAGGCATTGGAAAGGTATTGAGGAGCTCTATGTTGTTGTCCATGCACTTTTTTCTATATCTATCCTAGGTTTATGATTAATTCAGATTTGGCTTGATGGGTCTTTTAGAGATTACTTGGATGTTTTGGCAGTTGGGAGAGTGCACCTTGCATCTTTGCACTTCATTTCAGTATCACATTCACTCAATAATCGACTGTTGCTTCATAGATTCTAGGGTTGTTCCCGTTTGTATTTTTCAAGTGTTCCATGGCATCGAGTTTGCTATTGCATCATTATGATTCTAGTATGGTTTCTTGTAGACAGAAGTATCTTTCCTTACTTGCCAGATTGCAGTTCCAATGTTACTCTACAATGTTCTTCCAGTGCTTCTTTGTAGCATGTCATCTCATTGTAGGGGGGTTTTCTCCCACTAGATTTTCCTTCACTACCTCATTCTTGCATTTGTAAATGGGTACCTGATTAGGCCTAGTTGCAGGGACCCATACTTGCTTTCATGCATCTTCTTCTAGTGTTTTAGCTTCTTCCTAAGTTCATCTTAAGGGGGGGTGTTAGAGTAATAAGTTATTACACTTAATTAATTATATCATACTGGTTAATTAATTAAGTCACTTATTCCTTTAGTGGCTTAACCTAAACTTAGGCACATTAATAATTGATTAATTATTAAGTGTGCACACTAGGGTTTCATTTAGGGTTTCCCTTTTAAGGTTTACTAATCTCGTTCATAAGGATTGATCTCTTTGTAATAATTGATTCTCAATAATGCATTTTTACTTTGAGGTTTACAAAACGTCTTCTTTGGTTGTACATGTATTTTGTATGTGATAGGTGATTGCATGTAGGTGATCTTGGTTTCTAACATAGAAGAGGCTTGAGTTCCTCTCATTTTCTCCTCCACTAGCCTTGAGTTCTTTGGATGGAGGTGGTAAGTGTAAACACCAAAATCTGCAAAATAGCTTCAAACAACCAGATTCAACATTCCTATTAAATATTCAACCATATTTAAAATATTAAAACTAGATAAATAACACAAATAAATCTAAGTAAGAGAATATGAAAACATGATCAAACCCCATTCCATAGTGGGAGTGGTGCCTCTTGAAATGTGGAAAGAAAGCCCTTTCACACCCCCTGATAAGCAAGATTGCCAAAAATGCAAGATGATGATAGTGATGAGTAAAATTAGTTCTCACATGTAGAGTGTAAATTTGCATAGAATGTGTGTTAAATTTGTGTTGTTGTGCCTTGATTTTATAGATTCAAGATTGAAAGATTGAGAGATTTTGATGAATGTGGAATTATTCACAAGCCAATGACAAGATGCCACTTGTCAAGGTGTGAGAGGGTGAGGAATGTGCAAGTCTTGGCCAATGTGCCAATTTCAAATTTGAATCTGCATGAAAAGACATGTTTAGGGGGGATGAAAGGTGCATTAAATTCCAAGTTTGACTTGTGCAAGAGACATGTAAGAGCATTTAATGCTTTGTTCGAAGGGACAAGTCCTTTGGAGGGAAGATTCAAATTGACAAAATATTCCATCTTGATGCCTTTTTGAAAGAAATTAGAAGAATTAATAAATCAAAGAAAATATTTATTCATGCAATTGGGTGGGTTAGTTGAGAGTTTAGATTTGACTCTAGTTGAGTCAAAAGTGAGAGAATGACTGATTATGATTAGAAGTTAATTAATCAATTAACTTAGAGGATTTTAGGAGTTTTGGTATCTAATTAAATCATTTTGATTTATTGAATCTAATTAGAAGAACTTAAGGACTTAATTAAATAATTTGATTTATTTAATTAAATATGATGAAGCTTAGGGAATTAATCAACAAATTTCTTTAATTGATTAATAGAAGAATTGAATGCTAATTAGAGTGGGATACATGATGCTGATTTTACGTGTCTACATTTTTCCCCTCTTTGAAGCAATTTACTTGTTGCATTGGTTCCAAGAATGATGCCGCTGACATCGAAATTAAAAAAATTATGATTTTTTCAGATGCCCCAACAAAAAGAAGTACGCTAGTACATTGTCCCCTCGAGAGATCGAGCAAAAAGATTGCGGTGGATCTCACAACAAAGAGGTTCAAAATGAATGTATGGATGGTTATATTATATGATCTATATGATAATGAAAATGAAATGTTTGGAAGATTCTTAGAATAAAAAATCTATATTATCCTAAACAACTTAAATGATTATGCAATGCATGTGAAATGGATGAGTTGGATGATGTCATCCTATGATGATATGATGTGATTATGCAAGATGAGAGTGCAGATGAAGGATGGATGCATTGATGCAATGATACCATGTTAAGGTGAAAGAGGATAGAAGAATAATGAAAGGGATCAACCCTTGAATCCAAGAAGATGCAAAAGTTCAACAAGACAACTTTATTAGAAATGATGATGAATGATCATGATGTATTGCTTATCCAAGGATAGGAGAGATAAAGAGCATAACTTTCCTCATGTTTGATAACACGCGTAGGTGCGATGCATCAAGATATTAAGAACCAAGATGGTGTGGTGCCTAGTGTGATGGACTTTGACTCGACAATCAGATAGGAGTGCTCTTGTTCACACTTGACATATGGAAACCTTTCTAGGACAAACCTAACAAAGCAAGTATTCACCAAATTATTTTGCAAGAACGTCCAACAAGCACAATAGACAAAAAGATAATGATCATTGCCCCATTCCTTTCTCTCTAAACCTGTTTTGTTTAGGCATCATCGAGAGGTCCTTGGAATGAGAAAAAAATAAGATAATTCAATAAAAGACTAAATAAAGAAAACCAAACAAACTAATGTTCTTCATACCACTAGCCAAGACTAACTACTATGGGGTACCTAGTGCTAATGTCCATCACATGAAAGCTTCATCCTACGACATGTTGTGATCAGGGTTTTGATGGGATTGATTTGGGTGATAAGCTATTGATATTCTGAGTTGACCAACTTGCTTGCTTACTGACTTAGACTTTCAAGACTCTAACGATTAGAGTGTTCACTTTTGAACTTGCTAGACTTGCTTCTGACTAAGGGTGAAGGCAATGATTGATTTTATTATGAGTGATAAAAGTCACGGGTGAAAGTGAGATGAAACAGGTGCACCATTTTGGGTTTTTTAGATATTTGAATGTTTTTGATGATTTGAGGCTGTTTTTGGTATTTTGAGATGTTTTACAAATGTTTTTGATATTTTCAAGATTTGTCAATGTTTTTGGATTTTGTGTCTCGGGGGCCAATCAAGGATGCCCTTGCCTATGTTTAAGCTCAGAGATGACGTAGTTCGGACAACAATTGACCTTACTGTTGATGAGATAGATGAGAAAACGGATTTCCATTGCGATGGATGCCTAGAGGACTAACCTAATTGTAAAATAGATGGGAAATGGATTGCCAATGCGACAGACACCTAAGGACTGACTCTAACTATAAAATAGATGGGCAAACGGATTTCCAATGCGACAGATGCCTAAGGATTGACTCTAATTGTCTTGGGGGATGGTCAAAGATCAACCTTGCCTATGTTCAAGCTCATAGATGATGTAGTTCGGACAAGGTGAAAGACTGATAAGACTCAATGATGAATTTTTGAAGATTTTTTGATATTTTTGAATTTTTGATGGATTTTTTGAATTTTTTTGGATTTTCGCATGATTTTGATGATTTGGATATGGATATGCATGACGATATCAATGCTCTATTTTGAGATTTTTTTGAAAACCAAGCTTAAGGTTGATTGATCAGATCAATGGATTGATAGTTTGACTAAGTGTGTTAAGTCAAACAAAAGTGATAATGCACTTGTAAACTAGAGGAAGTTGTGTTATCCTAGAATAAACTCGTACATGAGAGGATGGTTTGACTAAGTCTGTTAAGTCAAACAAGTGATTATGGATTAGATAATTTAACTAAGTGTGTTAAGTCAAATAAGATGATCATGCACTTGTAAATTCCAAGAAGTTGTGTTATCTTAGAGTAAACTTGTGCACAAGATGATAGTTTGACTAAGTGTGCTAAGTCAAACAAGGTGATAATTGATTGGATTGTATTGATCAAGATTGATGAAGCTTGATTTGGAATAAAGTAGCTTTGATGATTTTGATGACGCTGAAGTACACATTAGATGCAACTGATATGGATTGCTTGGATTGATGTTTGACAAAATATAAAGCTTGATAAGGAGCATCGTCTTGTTGTCAAAATATGCCATGGGCTAGGGATTTAGATTGATGCTCACAAATTCTTTAACCAATTTGTTTTTATGTTCGCCAATGTTGAGGTCACCACATAAGTGTGAAGATATAGATCAAGATTTATTCTTGAAGCAAGATGTAAATATTTTCCCCTAGTGTCTAGCAATGTATGGAATGCCATGGGTAGATTCTTGGACGAATGGATATGGATTATCTTGCAATAAGATAAGGGTGTTCAAAATAGAGGATTCTCATTCTGATACTGCTTCAAGGCTTAGATAACGTTTGGATTGGATAGGATCAATGAAAATGATCCATGTCAAGATGTTTACCATAAGTAGGTGAAAAGTGTGCACTAAAATTTGCCAAGATCGAGATAACTTGGAGTATGGATGTAGATGGATAAATATTTCATGAATGAATAGATGATATGACTGGAATATTAGCTTTATTATGGATGTGATAAGATGCTTTCTTCTGAACTGATGCACATAGATGCTCGATTCTACACATGACACCTGTTTGCCAAGTTTTCATCATGGTACTTGTCTAAACTGCCACCAAAATGATTTTCGCTAAAGGATGATTTTTTTCTTTACTATTTTCAATCCTTTTTCTGATTTTTTTGGATTTTTATATTTTTTGATTTTTTGTATTTTCTAAGAGATTTTAAGTTGATGCTAAACCACCTAGTGATGCTGATGTTGATACTTTTGTCATAACATGACATCGATATCCTACTTGAAGAATTTTCTTTGCCAAGTTATGTGCACTTGAAAGCAAATTTTGAGAAATCTGTTATGCTTTTTCGATATCAGAGTTAACTTTGTCTTTGTGCGCACATCACAATAGAGTGCCTTCTAAATCCATATGATGAAGGGTCATTTCCAACACATTGTCAATGTGAGAATTGGATATCATGCATGGAGGCATGGATGGAGTGTGTTTAGGAATAATAGATGGATTGGTCGATAGTTTGGAACCTTTGACTCTTCAAACTTGGGAAGATGAGCAATGATGGGTGGATATGGAAGTGTGCATGGAATTAAAACCAACTGCTTGATACACTTTGTATGTCATATGAGAAGCCTGATTTTGCTTTTGTGGAAATCTTTGATGGATAATTTTCCCTTTTTTTATATTACCCCATAGTTTCTTTGACTAATGGAGTATGATAGTGATAATCTTTCTTTATATTTTTTGGTATCCATATGTATTTGATTTGTCCTTCATGCTTTACGATTTTTTATTTGATATCATTCTTCATGCTTTGATTCAAATATCCCTTATTTTGATGTTGGTCCCAATTCGTGGATGGGGTGATTGTTGGATGGAGATTCGTGACATGGCAGTTTGTAGTATTGACATTGGTCTCATCATAAGGATTCTTCGTGCTCTCTATGTTGACGTTTGCTCAAGATGAAGTTACCCCCAGTTTTGTGGAAGTATTACTGATATGTTGAGATCCCTTGATTGTCGAATAACCAAGGCCTTAATGCTTAGGATTGCCAACAATGTGCAGTGGTTCTAGGATACCCTATTCATGTAGGCCTAATCCTTTGCCTTGATAATTCATCTGCTGAAAAAAACTTATTTGCAATAGGATATGATTTACCTTGGAAACATGGTACTAATCCTTTTCTTCTCTATGGTGTATCTTCAAAAGTGGCAACCTCTTCATTGATGAGATAGCTTGCCCTAAGAAAGGTAAGTGATCCAAGTTTATAAGTGATAGGATCCTCCATATGTGGGATGACTTCTTGATTGATATCTTTGGCTTGATCTTGTGAGATATCAGACTGCAATGCTTCTTCAAGAGGTGTCAGTGATTTACTATCCACATACAAGTCTTCCTCTTGACTCCTTTCACAAGATGTTTTTGATTCACAACTTTTGTAGAAGCCTTCTTCATGTTGTTTTCTTGATACATCTCCATAGGATGTTTCTAATTTACAACTTTTGTAGAAGCCTTCTTCATGACCTCTTTCTGCTATGTCTCTATATTTTTCTATACTTTGATCATGTGTACAAATGTTAAGAGTAGGAGACTCTTGTACCCTAGTAATGATGTCAAGAGTATGAGACTCTTGTTTTGAATGAATATCATCTACATGTCCATCCAAAGAAAGCATCTTGTGGGTAGATGGAGGAATCTATGCTATATGGATATGATCATCATTTTCAGAATCTTGTATAGATAGGAGAGTTCCCATTAGATCATTGTAGTATCTTGGAGATACAAATTCTCGATCTTGAGTGTTTTTAGAACTATTTTCAACATGCTTTGGATCAAGTTCTTGACATTAGTCAATTTCAAAGGATGGATTGCTTATAGTGGGTTCTTAGAAATTGTCATTGGGAAATGGCTCAATATTCTCTTGAGCTTTGAGTGGATTTGGATCAAATGTTGAGCTAGGGATTCCTTCAATATCTGTAACCATGAGGTCAAAGGATGTCAATATGTGTTGGGAAGGAACATTGCTAGATGTTGGTGATAGATTTTGATCATGCTTTGGAATATGCTCTTGAGATATGTCCTCTAACTCATAAGGTGATGTAGATACCTTTTTGATATGATCATTGGTCGATGGATCATAGATTATGTCAATGGGATCAAATAATTGTAACACATCTTGAAATAGATCACTAAAAAGGGGCTCTTGATGAATGTTGAGTTGATCACTGGATAGGGTAGAATCATCTTCAAGATCTTGAACATTGTTTTCAACAATTATGGAAGAGAGATTACCAATGTCTTCAACCATAGGATCAAGTGATGTTGACATTTCTTGAATTTGATCATTGTTGGGTATTTTTGGTGGATTTTTCTCGTGATTGAAAAGTAGCTCTTGGTGTATGTTGATTTGATCATTGGTTGAGGTAGAAACATCTTCAAAGTTCTCATTGATAGATTGATCTTGATCATTGTTTTCAACAATTTTGGTGGGAATCTGTTACAAGCTATGCTACATTAGTAAGGCTTGTGTTTGTTGTTGAACCAACAACGCTTGTTTTTGGTCTTGTTGTTGCTGCACCAACAATGCCTTTTTTTGGGCTTGTTGTTGAGCTACTTGTTGATGCACTTGTTGACGGATTTCTTGCAATAGTGTTCGGAATTGTTCTTGTGCCTACTGAGCTTTGTGTTGGGCTTGTGCTTGTTGGGCTACTTGAGCCGCTTGCACAACTTGTGCGGCTTGTTGGGCTTGGAGTGGCTTTTGGCGGGCAGCTTGCAACATGATGGAGAATGAATTTTTCATGTTGTGTTTTGGCAGTGGTGGCGGCGGTGGTGGTGGTGAGTTGGGGATGGTGTTGACTTTTGGGATTGCTTGGATGGTTGTCACCTACTATTGCGATATTGATAGAAAAACGGGATGATTTGGTATGATGTTTTGATTTGGCATTATAGGTTGACTTTGAATGTTGTTTTGGTTGAGAATCATATTGCCTTGATTTAGGTAACTTTAATTTTGCATGGTGTTACCTTCACTTGGATCAATATCTAGAGTCGTCAACATATTGCTTGTATTTTGAACAACATTGATGGGATTTGCAAACATGTCTACCCCAAAGTTTACCAAGTGTGGATTTGAAATGGTCATGTTTGACAAACTTGTATTTGGCATGTATGGATTTGGTGGGATAATTTTGTTTGGAAAACTCATGCATTGAGCATTTGGTTGATAGATTTGCAGGTTTGGACTTTGATTTAAATCTATCAAAGGGAAAGGTGTTCCAAAATTTAGATTGGGCATGCTCACATTTGTACCATTGATGTTTGTAGATAATGAACCCATGTTTGGATTGCATAAATGTGAGTTTCGATAATCAATTGGCATTGTGAGACTTGGAGAGTTTGGTTCACCTGAATTACTCATGATGGATGGATCAAGTTTATATTCCATGTCCCTCTTGTGTTGTGATCTTGTTTGGACCATAAAATAGAGATTGTTTGATCTTAATCTTAGGCACAAAATAGAGGATAACTAGGAAGGTCTAATGATCAAAAGATGATGATGAGATAAATGGGGTATGGGTGGTGCAGATGAGTGAAAATCTTGGAGAAATTTTAGGGGTGACGCTAAAATTTAAGGATTGGATTGATTTTGATAGTTTGACTAGGCGCGTTAAGCCAAACAAGATGATGGTAAACTTGTAAGCCCTAGGAAGTTGTGTTATCCTAGAGAAGCTTGCTCAAGAGAATGAATTGGCTAAGTGTGTTAAGCCAATCAAAGTGATTGTGAACTAGTAGACCTTCGGAAGTTGTGTTATCCTAAAGTTACATTTGTTCAAGAGGGTTGATAACTTGACTAGGTGTATTAAGTCAAACGTAATGATGTTGATTTTTCCTTTAAGTTTAGTATGGATGATATTTCAAAGTTCCAAAATTTGTTGGTGAAATGGAATTTGATGAATGTTTGGATGGATGAAGTGCTTGACTTGATCCTAGATGACCCTATGATGACTTACTTACAAAACCATGGTTTTGAAGAATATGCTTTTCCCTAAGAGTAATTCAACCAAAAGACCTATGTTTGCATGAAAACCAAATGAATCAAAGGGGACCAAACACATGTGTGGTTCAATTGTTTGTTATCTTTCTTAGATTCGGTTCCTTTTGACACAAGCACTTTCTTGATTATGTTTTTCAATTGAATGTCCAATGTCCTAATTTTCTTTTATCCCACAAAGTGTATTATGTGGAAATCAAGGAAAATCAAGGCAAAGGTTTCTTAGGTTGACTTTGGTGAGAAAAAATTGAGATCTTTGAATGTTTAGAAGCCTTCTAGAGATAAGAACCCCTAGGGACAAGCAATAACATTTTGACACCTCCAAGATATTTGTTCTTCCAAAGGGTTTGAAATTTTGATGATTCGTTGAAGGTTTGTTTTTCACTGTTTTGAATCCAAGCACATGTACAACCCTAGGCTAGAAAAGGAAATATTTGTTAGGTTCCCACTTGGATAAATCCAACAATGCATATTCTGTGTGGATGACTAGATGCTTTACCACACAGGCTCCCCCTTACAGTGCACTCGCTTCTCGATTCAACCAAGCATCAATACCCATGAATTTCCCATGGTATACTTTTCATCTCTAGAGCACAACCACATGTATACATGGGGCGGCTTTAGAGGACATGACCTCTTGCACCAACAAATAGAAAGGATTTTGGCTTCTACACAAATTGGTTCGTAATCAGGGTACCCATTCAAGAGGCCACACGAGAGGAAAAATCAAACCATATAAAGAGTATCACTTGCTTGTCATTAGGAGCTCCTGTAATGATGAACTTTCCTCACCATTCGAATTTGTATACTAGTTGGGAATAGCTTGGCATTTAGCTCATTACCAGTTGGAGTCATTCCCTTGGGGTGATTAATTTTTCCCAACAAGGCAGGCTCTCTAAAGGTACACAATAGCGAGTAAGTGCATTCATAGTTCAATCATATTTTTTTGCGTGAACAAAGAGAGAACACTCGCAATGCCTTTTTCTCACACTAGACAAGTTTGTTCAATTTTAAGTTCCCAAATCGAAGTGTGAAGGCAATCTTTTAAAGAAACTAATATCACCAAAAGAATTTTGATTCTCAATATCGCCGTGAAGCGCAAAAGAAGTGCATACATCTTTTAAATGATATTAAGTTGTGAAAAAGATTACAAATCATGACAAGCATTTTTTTATTTTATACCTCAAAAGCAGTGATTTTGATTTGTTTTAGAACACCAAAATGAGATGTGAAGTTTGCCTTGTTCAATTTTAAGTCCAAATCGAAATCTATTATGTTTCTAAGTTCAATTTTAAGCAAGTTGAAAAGATCAAGTCAAATGGTTAATTTTAAACCCAAAAGGAAATGTGAGTTGGTTTAAAATAGAAAAACAATGTAGTAAATGGAAGCTCTAAGATTGTTAAAACAAGCATTAAAAAATGCTTTTTTTAAAGTTTTGTTTTCAAGAAAATCTCCAAGTCCAGTCTATTCGCCTTCGTTTTCATTTGATTCCAAAGTCAACCTCAAATTTCAACCTTGATGTCAACCTATAAAAAATTACAAAGTAAAACTTTAGAAATGAGTTTTCTTTAAGGAAACAATGAAGTAAAAAGAAAAGAATACCTCTATCATGCAAAGTCTATGTGAAAACAAACTATTATTAGTGTACAATGTTTATCATACCAAAAAGAAACACAAAGGTCTTTTGATCATTCTCCATTCATCAATTAAGAATATCATTCCTCACTTGCAAAATTAAATTTCTAACATTATATCTCATAAACATAATGCCAAAATTCAAAATTCTTCTATAATAAAGTGTTGTTTTTAAAAAATAAATCTAGTTTTCCAAACAAGTTCTCTCTCATAGATGTTTGAAATTGTGATAGAAATAAGATATAATCTTAATACATCTAAACAATGTTCAAGGGTATCGATGTTTTTGAAATAAATATGAAATTCAAGATTTGTAAATGTCCAAAATATGGAATCCAATTAGAGACATCAAAATTCTTTCATTAATGCATGGAAGAGGAATAAAGAAAGAAAATTAAGATGTCCAAACAAAATAAATGTCTTTGCAATCTCTCCCAGCTATTTACCTCTCCCTTTCATACATGTATCCTGCATTTACCGAGATAAATGTCAGATAAATATTTGATAGGACAAAATTTGTAGTTTAGTTCATCAAAAAGGAAACATGGTTCATTGACGAGTAAAGAACAACACTTTAGTGTTAACTAACCTAGACCCATAAATAACCTTATAAATAAAAACCAGTGTAGAATGCAGATAAGCAGACTGGGCCTGTGAATTTTTTGATAGAAGACCTCAAAGAAATTTATGAAGAAGGCACATTGCACGATTTGATTGCATTATGTATTAGAAAAAGGTCGGGTCACCAGCTAGATTTATAGTCTGAGAATATTATCAAGCAAAAACATCGTATGCTCATAAAGACCCTACCATCAGAAATGCGTATACTACATACATGTGTTGGGGATAGAAAAAGGAAAGGCACAGGTTCTGATCAAGTAAAATTTCAAGTAGCGCATTAATGCCTTTCCAGGTGCATGTTGCATGATTTGATTTGCACAAAGTGGACAAAATCTTCTAACACCAATATGATAAATGATGTGATTAACTGATAGTACAACTACCACTCCCTAGTTGCAGTTAGTAAATGAAAGGAAGGATATTTACTTGTTGTACAACAAATATGTTAATATCTCTAACTCGTACAAAATGATTAGTTGAGTTTAGCAAACAACGCACAAATATTTCATAAAGTTTCCTTCAAACCAATGCAACTAGCGGGTGTAAGGCTATATCCATTTTACATAAATGCTATTGGTAGGTGTAGACCTTAATTTCACAAGCAACATCCTATGGGTAAGTGAAAAATCTTACTCACAAATGCCATTGGCTGGGGTAAAAGCCGTATTCCACAACCTTAGACTAGCAACATAAGATACAACACAGAGTGTTTGAAAAGGTTTTAAAACATTCCAGCTACTGCAACTAACAGATATTTCAAATGCATTTTTCTTTCAAGATTCTACAACACTTTCAATGAGACAGAAAAAAAAAAAAAACGTCAATGATGAGACTCTTAAACTCTTTTCATGGACTCATTCATTTTTTTTTTATGAAGCATATGCCAGGCGGGTAGAGAGTTTACTTTCATAACACCAACCACAAAATTAAAGACGTCTGCAGTTTCAAATAGTACAAAAATACCCCTACAAGTGAACATCATCACTAGCCGTCATTTTTATCGTATGTGCATGATATCAAAAAACTTTCTATCTAAATGTGTTTCCTATTCTTATTTTTTGAATAATTGGCAGTCTCAAAATAGGCCAACACTAACATGAGTACTACAATTTCATTCTCTTATTTCATAGACGTAAATCAATTGAGCTATTGTATGTATTGTTATGAACAATGTGTTTGCTGGATCATTGGCATAATGTTAGCAAAATGACATATTTCCTTACTAGAACTCAAATTAACATGACAGAATCAAGCAACCATATGAAGCCCTCCTTCTAGTGCTAGATGTAAACACTGAAATCTGTAAAATAGCTTCAAACAAAACCATTAGATTGTTGGTTAGTTTAAAACAACCAAATTCAGCATTGCCATTAAATATTCAACCATCTTTAAAATATACAAACTAGATAAATAACACAAAGACATCTAAGTAAGAGCATATGAAAACATGATCAAACCCCATTCCATAGCTGGAGTGGTGCCTCTTGAAATTTTGAAAGAAATCCCTTTCCCACCCCCTGATAAGCAAGATTGCCAAAAATGGAAGATGATGATAGTGTTGAGCAAAATCAGTTCTCACATGTAGAGAGTAACTTTGCATAGAATGTGTGCTAAATTTGTGTTATTGTGCCTTTCTTTTATACATTCAAGATTGAAATATTGAGAGATTTTGATGAATGTGTGATTACACACAAGCCAATGACAAGATGCCACTTGTCAAGGTGTGAGAGGGTGAGGAATGTGCAAGTCTTGGCCAATGTGCCAATTTTAAATTTGAATTTGCATGAAAAGACATGTTTAGGGGGGATGCAAGGTGCATTAGATACCAAGTTTGACTTGTGCAAGAGACATGTAAGAGATATGTAAGAGAATTTAATGCTTTGTTTGAAGGGACAAGTCCTTTGGAGGGAAGATTCAAATTGACAGAATATTCCATCTTGATGCCTTTTTGAAAGAAATTAGAAGAATTAATAAATCAAAGAAAAGATTTATTGGTGCAAGTGGGTGGGTTAGTTGAGAGTTTAGATTTGACTCCAGTTGAGTCAAAATCTAGAGAATGATTGATTATGATTAGAAGTTAATTAATCTAAATTAATTAACTTGGAGGATTTTAGGAGTTTTGGTATTTGATTAAATCATTTTGATTTATTGAATCAAATGAGAAGAACTTAAGGACTCAATTAAATAATTTGATTTATTTAATTAAATATGATGAAGCTTAGGGAATTAATCAACAAATTGCTTTAATTGATTAATAAAAGAGTTGAATGCTAATTAGAGTGGGATGCATGATGTTGATTTTACGTGTCTATAGTAAGCTCCCTTTATCTTCACTATCATTTTGGTTGAGTAAACATGTACTATTTTGTAGTGTCTTTTATTTACGTAGCCTGTATTCTCTTCTTTATCATTATTTCTATCATTGCAAACTTGGTTGTCCGTGGAGGTGGAAACACCAAAATAGGGGTCTGACTGAGGAAAACCCCTAAATAAGCCCCCAACATTTTCTCACTTTTGTGTGTGTAGGTGGAGAGATCTCAGAGAAAACTGGCGAGAAGATCATTGTGTGAAATCATCTTTGTCACCCTTGCGGTAATCTATTTCCTTTATCATGTTCATCTTTATGTTTCACTCTTCTTAATATTATTCTATTGTCCTAGAAACTTCTAAACTAGGTTGATAGTCCCTTTTTAGGGCTTAAATCTTGTCTCTCTAATTTTTTGGTCGTACGAATGCCAACACACCTGTGAGAAACTAGTGTTACATTTTCATCCCAAAACTACGGTTCTGGCCTCAGATAAAGAGCTACCTAAGACACAAAGTTGACCTTGAAAATCAACTCACCTAGTCTCCATTCAACTCTTGAGTTTACATAGTGATTAAAGGACCTCATAGTCCTCATCATTCTCATCTCGCCCATCCTAACACTCCTTTAAATTTAGGTAAGTTAGGGAAACCTTACTATTCTTGGCCTTTCGCAACTTGGGGCCTTGCATTGGTTGCTCACCCTCTTTTACACTAACACACATGCTCATTTAAAATGCAACAAAAAGTAAATCAAAGATATTTATATATAGAGATAATACCCAAAATTGAAATAGATCATGTGAATAAAGATTTTATTCACTCACATAGAAATTCTATCTCATATAAATTAACCAAAATACATAGATTATGATCAATCTCCTTCCTTTATTTAATGATCTGAATGATACACATACAAATGAAAAATATTTATTTTCATCTATATATCTTTCAAAAAAAAATTAAGGGAGTTTAATTTGCATCAAATTATATATATATTATTGTAAGTGTAACCTATTTTTGAAAATAATTGCCAAGAAAATATGAGTCTTTTGACTTCCATAAAATATAAAGTTCATATGAAATAATTATGTAAATAAAGAGGTTAAATTGTTGAGGTGGAATGTTCCTTGTGAATCCTTCAAATTATTGGGCACTTGACATGGTAACTTCAACTTGGTATGTATAAAATTCCTTTACTATGGGAGGCATATAGCAATGTTGGGGAATGATTACATTCTTAGCTCTTAATTTCGAAAGAGTCTTATTATCTCTTACTTCCTCGATCTTTCCTATATATGTTGTCATGAGTCCTCTAAAATAAAACAATGCTAATTCAATACCACTAAGCCTTATCGTGTATTCCACGGTGAATTTATATTTGTCACAAAAGCTAGTGACTACCCCTTTGAAGCTTCCTTTCAAAATCTCCTCATATTCATCATTAGAGTTCCCCTCTTTTTTGAGATGTACGTCAATGCCCAAAATATTTTTTTGAATCTTTTTTCTCATTGCATTACACTCTTTATGTTCCTTAACCTATTCCAATATATTTTACTTCACAAAAAAGAGCTTCCATTCAATGATCCTCTTCCACACAACACACATGTTATCACTTCCATTTGGTAAAATTTGATCATTGACCAATTTATCAACACCCATATCTATCATTCCTTTCAAATTAGTGTCAATTTTTCCCAAAATTGATTCTTAATGCTTAGTCAAAGAAATATCTATAAATTTCAATTCTCAAAATGTCAATCCATTTACATTACTTCTTCATGCCTGAAATAAACTTAGTTCCCTTAGCCACATATATATGTTGTTCACTCTTAAGATTTACATAAGCCTTATAACCCTCAATCTTATCTACAAATTCCTTTCCTTTTGGAAGATGTTGGATTAGATGTATTATTAATCTGACTAATTGGTTGATAAGAAAAATCTAATAATTTCAAGAAATCAACAAAAATCTTCACCAGATGTTTTAATTCATCCTTGATATTTTCTTTGGTTGTTATTTCCACCAACCTACTAGTTGTCACCCAAAAATTATGCACATCTCCATCCTTGGTTGCAGGCGCTAGATTAACTCTAGTGATGTTGAAATCACTAAAAAATGCTTTTATTTCTTCCTTCTACATTAAGGGATGAGATACTTCCATGCACATATTTGTAGTAATATCATATTCAAACAATGTAGATGTGGTCTTTAGTTTATAAGGATTTGGAGTTCTATAAATTAATTGGCCAACAAAATATTTATCAGGGAGACTCAGCTAGATTGCTTTCCTCTTCTTAGACAAGATTTTCTCTAACCAACAGGAGGAAGTAGGTGTAGCTATAGATTTGGAACTAGGGGAAGTGAATTGTAGAAATAACATAACTAGAGGGGTGTCATAAGTTCTCATTACTGGAAAAGAGAGTGGATGAGGACCTACCTAGGAGAATTTTGTGGTTCCCTATAAAGAAAAAACTCGTGGGAAGAAGCAACACTTGTGAAGGGGAAGAGGATACATTAACCATTTCTTCTTTATCCACTACATATTTACCCTTGTATTTTTATGTTTGGAATGGGGCATCTTCTCCATAGGTATTGTCTGAAAACACTTTATTTTGAGGTTCCTCATCTCCATCTCCATATCTTCCTAGTGTTATTGCTTGAGTAGATGAGGATTGTATATCAGAGGATGAAGGTACATAGCTCTTATCTCCTTGATGTTGAGTGTCTTGAGTCTTAAGGGGAGGGTATTATAATTCATTGAAGTCTTTCTCACCACCCAATCTTGAGTCCTCATCATTAGCATTGTTTTCTTCACTTGAATGGTCTCCAATTACTTGATACTCCAATCAATAGAAACAATAGGTTGGGTTTGAGCATGATTTTAAAAAAGGATCTAAAAAATCATATTCATCATCATTTAGACCTTGTATATCCCAATCTAATCTGAATGTCACAACCTACCTTAAATTTATGCTCATCCAAATTATTCTATGAACTTCATACTCATTAGAAAAAACTAACTAGTAGTCTTCTAGCTAAAAAATGTGATGGAATCAAAGGCCTGATTACAAGTTATCTTTAACAAAGTTGTTTCTATCAAAATAAAAAATTCTTTCGTATAATTACATTTTATATTTGGATAAACCCATTTCAATATTTATTCCATTAGATATATAATTACATAAGTAATGAATAAGACTAATAGGAAACTTCACACCTACATTTTTCCTTTCTTGATAACTCTTGTTTAATTTTTCAATCTGCTTGCATGCTTCAATCAAGATAAATTTGACTTCTACATACTTGGGTAGTTTATAAGGAATTCCATCAAATCCCCCAACCCTATGTAAGTAAACCTTTGGAATTGGACGAAATGACTACCATAGGTATTAATCACTTGTGCAACCTTGGGAGATATCCTCTAACCTATGTCTCCTTGAATTTCCCTTACCATACTCATGGTGAATTTATTGTTCACCTTGCCTAAATTCATATAGACCTTCTCTAATAGGAGCTTATCATAATAGTCATAGATATGAACATCTTGATCTTGAACTTCAATTGGTCTCAAACCTAGCCATGGTATTGTACAAGAAATAGCATAGAACAAGTAAGAATACATGTAGAAAACCATATTATGGGAAGTGAATGATCATTGAATGCATTTTATAATATATGAATTGAGCCCAATCCAAATATTGTTCACTATGAAATACTATTTTGATGAAGAGGTACATCAAATATTCAAAATTGTGAGCTATTTAATTACTCCTTAACCTATATAGAAGTACAATAATGTCAAAATTTTGATTTGAAAAATTAGTTATGTGTACCTTCTTGGGAAATTAGGATTTTCCCTTTTATGTGTAGAAAATAATTTACATGCAATGACATTCTTGTACTACCCTTTCTTTTATTTCTAGATTCATTCCACTTAAAAACCTTTTTTTTTTTCATCACGTCTACTATATGCTTCATAACCTCAAAAAAATCTAGTACAAACTTTCTTAAGTACTTGAATTATCCAAACAAGGATAACTCATTTCCTATTAGAAGGCAAACTCAATTGTATGATAGATTTAACCTTCGCAGGATCAATCCTAATACCCTCCTTTGAATTAATGTGACCTAAAATTTTCCCCTTCATAGCACCAAAAACTATGTTTTTGGGATTCAAAGAGATATCATGCTCTTTACATCTTTGTAGAATCCTTTCCATATCTTTAAAATTATTCTATATTTTTAGAAAACATATTAAAATCATCCAAGTATATAACTATTATTTTATCTAGAAGAGGAGGACCAACCACACCAAGGCTCCAAGTCATGGAGAGATGAGACTAGAGGGATTCCCTAATCTACCTCAAGAAAAGAAAGTGTTTTAGGTAAATGATAGAGAATGAAGAGTTTTCTCAAGTGTTTATGTCACTCTACTAACCTGGGGGATTGAACAAAGCTAAATGAGCAAGCTTTTGGGAATCGAATTGTAACTTAAGCAACTGTCTTCCCAAGGACAACAACATAGGTCAGGGATGATAGCACAATGCACTAGAGTCTCTTTAGGGAACTGATGTCTATATGGCCAAAAAGTGTAATGTACATTGAAAGGAGAAAAATCCTACTAACTATTTAGCAATTAAGGTCTAAAATGCTAACTAGGATGATAATAAATAGAATAAACAAAGTGAATAATAATATGATAAAGGAGATAGTGAAAGTGAGGGTGATGAAGATCAAATCATGAGGAGTACAATTCGCTAGAAAGCTTCAAATTCAATACCTAGACATAGAAAAGAGAGGAAAAACTTTAGGGATTTATAGGGGTTTTCCTAATTCAAATCCCCACTTTGGTGTTTCTATCTCCATGGACAACTAGATAGATCAATAGAAAATATGATAAAGAAACTAATGGAAATAAACCGAACAATAACAAAAAAACTATGCTATGTAAATCAAGAAGAAACATGACCATCTCAATCAAGATGCCCTCAAGAACATATTAGAGGATGCAAACTTGGTAAGTTCTACACTGCCACAACAAAAAAAAAGTAGTCCCTCAAGACACCAAGTTGCAATTCCAATGGTGGTAAAAGTGTAACACAACATGAAGAAGTTGTAGAGAATTGAATAAGAGATACTAAAAGATCAAGCTAGTGTGTAGAAAATGGAGTGAGAAATTTCAAAATAGATGAAGTGAAAGAGAAAGATACGCATTTGAAGATGTTTTAAGAGGGAAAGAGCCATTCTTGGGTTGATTGGAAGGCATAGAGGCATTATTATTCGTTGCCAATAAAGAGCATAACATATATGTAGATTCTAGAGGTAGGAATCTATTATGGATGATAGCATGCTACATAGATGTCTATGCACCACATGTGCATCCCTGATAGAAATTCCCCCACTAACACAAGAGACAAGCACCAAGTTGATGCATTGCTGATAGGTGATGTGTAATTTATTAGATGAGTTTCATTCTTTAAAGTAGAGGGTGTAAAAGGGGAATTTATAAGAGGGGTGCACATATTCTCCTATACATTTCCCCCCCACTTTAGTGAGTAACTGTGTCAATGAATGTTTGGTAAATTAGATCAAATATTTCCAAACTGAATACCCAAACCATCGAGGAAGAAACCCATAGTTTGGTAAATCTCAAAAGCATATGAGAGGAAAATAACTCCATAGGTACTCTATTCTGAGGACGTTGAGAAAAAGAACTCTGTAGATCCTTAGAGCTACAAAGTTCACCAAATTGCATTGAAGGCCCCTAGACCAACGATGGGAAAATCACATAGGATGCAAGTGATTCAAAGGCCCTCAGACCTATAAAGAAAGAACCCCCAAGTACTCTCTCTTGAAGGAAGCCTAATGTAAGGGGACTCTACAAAGTTAGATTGGAAATAAGCTTCATAGGTGCACTTGCAAAGAAACATGCTAATTCGTAGATATAACATGTTAGAAAATAAAAAATAGCCACACAAGTGAAAAAGAAAGAAGAAAATAAAGAATTAAAGGAAGATATTTCAAAGGGGTCCCTTGAGAACCCTTCAAAAGAAAAGAGGTCCACTCAAGTGACGCAAATTTTGAAAGTGTAAGAGATTTTTTTGCAAATCAATTCAACATCAAGGAATCCTTTTGAAATATGTTAATTTCATCAAGGAATTTGAATGGAAGAAGGTCCCCTCCCAAGTGGAAGGTCAAACTTCTCCCGTAGGAGAAGGTGTTCCCTCCTCAGAGGAAGGCTTTTAAAATTCTTTCTTTGCGAACCTGTGATGAAGGAAGAATATTTCGCTAGGGGTCCTTATTAAGGAATGCAATTTTTGAAAAATTATTTGAAAATATTTTCGCGAAAATATTTGTTGGCCATTGAATGTGTTTTCTACAATTGAAATCAATTTGAGAGCCCCCCTTAGGATGATGTTTTTTGAATACAAAGGCATGTGGTATCCTAAGGAGAGAAAATTAAGAATTAAAAACTGATGTTGTGGCCTGTAGAACATAGTGATATCTAACCTTGGTAATGTTGTTACACATGCGAGGGACAACACATGAGCACCAAAACATCATAAAACAAGAGTGAAAGATAAGAGAAAAAAAATAAGTCAATAAAACAATATTATGAACAAGGGACACAGGGTTGATCTGATATTCGGGATCAGAACTACAAAGAAATATAGATAAATAAGTATAATAGTATATTAATGATTTTTCATCAAACCCCTACTACATTAGACCATTTGAAGAATGCATGAGAAGAAAAAGTAAAAATAAAAAAATTTAACAACATAGAAGGGAATCCTAAATGCACCCAACCCTTTGCATCATCCCCAATTGTCGAAAATCAACACACATAAAAGAGGAAGAATGATGTAACAAATAGAGGAAGTTTCATAACACATAATAAATCCTATATCAAAGCACCTATAGGAGTGACAATGGTCATCCATGAACATATAACACAAGCATAGGGGAACACAAACACACACACAATCTACTCTATAGATAAAGAAGAGGGACGCTGCAGTCATCATCAACCAAGAGGTCATCGACATCCCAATGTAGATCATTGCAAGGGGAATACAGACAAGACTGCAAGGGTGGAATATCAAGGGGGGAACCTTTTGATCCCATCGTAACAAGAGCAAAGGAAGGAGACTCCTCGAGGTCTTATTTACTCAGTTATTGTGGGGTAAAAGTAAGAAATTTTATGAAGATTTTTGATAAGATCGGGACCTTGTTTAGAGAACTAAACATCCACTTCATAGGAGTACCATGTGTTAACTTAATGGGAGAGGGATGTGGTTCCCAAGATTCATTTCTAGGCTCATTGAGATACTTGAGAGAAGTGACAAACTCTAGGGAAGTTGGAACTTCATCTTTCACTAAGATGACACAAGCCAAAACATAACCACCCTCCAAAGAATGTGAACCTCTCTTTCGACCCCATTTGCTAGCAAGGCATTCCTCCATATTTTGCTTCATTGGAGGATGTGAGACCCCCACAGATGAGGTATAAGGCATGAAGGAAGAGGAGAAAACCCTACTGGACACCACTAAGGTGTTATGCATGTCCATGACCTTTTAAAATGATGGAATTTCTAGAAGGGACATCAAAAGAAGTGGCTCAATCAAAGGAGAAATCAACACCTATACCCTCTTTAGGTGAGGTTTATTTACACTCATAGTAGTATTTGGGAGCATAACAGAGGTTGATGGAATTGAAGCAGAGGGGATATAAGAGGAGGATACAATAGAAGGTCACGGGGTAGAAACTATCAACTCCCCTTTCTTGCTCTATAGGGCAGCCTACTTAGTGGCTAGAGCCTTTCATCGAGGTTTGTGCTCATGTATAAGGGGATTCATGTGACTCTGGGAGCTAGAATTAAGAACCTGATATGGTACAATAGACTCTTTTTCAACCATCAGAGTGTCCATCAAAGCCATTTTTAGTGGTTGGGAACATAGAGGAGCAATGACATGGGGAGTCAGCTCTAATGCCTCAGTGGCAAGCCTCTTCCAATTTAATTCCTTATAGATAGTATCAATTGGAGGCCACAAGGGCTGAGACATAGAGGACTCCCTATGGGGAACCTTTCCTTTACCATACAAAGTGGGCCAAGGACCCCCAGGTAAGATAGGAAGGCTGGATACCCAATTATTAGCTTTACACCAAGCAAGCACCATCAAACTCCTTATGTGAAAACCAGTATTAATCCAAAGTTCCTCTTTAGGAAGGAAGGAAGAAGTGGGGCCTTGTGCATGGGTAGGCTTCTCCTTTCCCTTTTAAGTGAAAGAGGTAGCTTGTTGCTACACTACTAGGTGAGTCATTTTCGACTGGCCTTTTCCCTTGCTTTTGTACTTCATGTAGTTTTGATAAAGTAGGTATGTCCTAGGAGGGAGCATACCAACTAAGGTGGGCCAAAAATGATCTAAAGAATAACTCCATGTGATACCAATGGTTATGGATGAAACCTTCATGAGAGAACTTTAGACATTTATGAATAACACAAAAAATTCCATTCATGGAAGCTAGCCACATAATGGTTAGCTTCACCTTGAATAGATCAGACTCCAAAATGACATCAAAAGTTGTATCCACAACCCTAGGTCCAACTAGGATGGAAAGAGTTATAGAGCCATATGTTATAAGAGAGATACCATTGTGTATACATATAATAGATTTTTTTTTCTCATATTCCTCCCTTTATAATCAATTTATCTATAATGTCTCCTCTATAATAACATTCACCTAGCTTGAAAGGTTAATTAGGACCCCTGTCACAATTTTTTCATTAAGGCAAGCGAGAAGTATAGAGGAGAGGGCTTACTATTTAGAGGAAAGTCTTCTGAGGTGAAATTCACATCTAGAGAATTAGTTGTAGGCTGTGGGAGAGGAGTAATCATAACCATATTAACATACTCCAAATTCCTATGAGAAGCATCAAATGATTCAATAACCAAGTTTGCAGAGAGAAAAAAATGAGTCCATATAAATCTACATCTTGCTATTGGCCTTTGCTACTCACTTATTTGTATTTTATTTCTACCCATCAAGATAGATGATACTTTTATCAATGCAATCATGTATCTCATGATGTATGAATATGTAACACTTAGTATCATACTCATTAACATAATGGTATTGAAAAAAATCATTCCCATCATACCAATCAATATAAGGCTCCTTCAAAGGTCGAGGATTTTCCTAGGTTATGATCTTATCCTTCAATAAATTTTGAAAAATAGAAGAATAAGATTCATCTAACTTTGTAAAATTTCTATTGCATCTAAGACAATGATCATTAGTCACGGTGACTACATTTACAACAACTTTTCATTTCTTGAAATAGACACAATAGATTTCCCCTCTAAACATGAGTACGGGGAAGTGTGTCATGAAAAAGTGTAGCCTTTGACACTTTTCACTCATTTGGACCCTTTCCTATGGATTTTAGACCCTTTTGGACCTCTTTTTACCCTTTTCCAAGCCTTGTGCCAAGGTTTTGTAAGGTGTTGTAAAACATTTTCACATTTTCCTAGGCTTCTTATCACTAAATCAACCCTTTCTTATGATATAATGACCCCTTAATGCACATACATGCATTATTTTAGTGTGTTTCAAGAGACAATCCCGAAAAAACATTATTAATCATCTTTTAAATCCCGACAACCAATCAAAATTTCCCGGGTGGACTAGGTCACCACCCTGGCCGACCTTGTCCAATTTGGCATAAAATTGAAATTTAACTTAAAATTCTTTCGAGATTTTGTCTCCCAAACCCTAAGGTTTGCCTGTATGGTGTTATTTCAGGGAAATTACGGCATAAATTCTATAAATAAGGGTTTTTCCCCTCATTTTACATCTCCTGAGCTTCATTTTTCTTCTATCTTCTCCTCTTAACCACTCTTCTCAAGCAAGCTAGGGTTTTGAGTATTCTAAGTCACCAAGACATCTTTGAAGAAGCATCCAAGGGTTGAATGCTCCATTGCTACAACTCAAGATCAACCATCATGGCAAGGTAAACTCCATCACTCCTTTGTTTCATTCTTATTTACCTTATTTCATCATTTTGGTTTGATTACTCAAAAGGGGTTTGACCAAGGCAAACCCCTATGCCCTGAAAATCAACAAGTTTTCCCTCTTAGTGTGATTTGAAGCTCTTGTATGTAGATTTGAAAAATAACCAAGGTTGAAGAATATTCATCAACTTATCAAGGCTCTTTAATGTTGGAGAAACCCTATTTGAGGCTTGGAGAACACTTGCACAACAAAATCTTTACTTTCAGATCTTGATACCTAGAGGAACCGAAAGTGCAAACCAAGGGCTTTGGATTCCACTTTTTGATCTTCAAAATTTTTGAAGAGGACTAAGTCATGAAAAATGGTGACCTAGTCCTACTGAACCTATTTTTTAGAGATTTTGGTAGACCTAGATACCCATTTGGTAGAAATGGGCTTTGGTGCAAATTTCTAGATCTAGGACTAGGTCACCTCAAATGGCCTAAGTATCCTAGCAGGCCTAAATTTCAGCATTAGTAGCATTTCCAGCCTCAAATCCCATTTTCAACTCATTCCCAAGTGCACCCCTTTAGTTTCATTCATTTATGTAATAGTTTGTTCACATTTCTTAGGTTATTTTCATATCATAATGTGTTTTCAAACATAGCTGCTTTCCCTAAGTTTTGTATTACAAGTTAGTTTCTCTTATTCATTTATTATACATTCACACATACACAAACCCCTAATCCTTTGAATTAACTGACCAATAATACCTTTAGTGTGAAGGAGAGCCCATTCCTCAACCAAGCTTCTACATGAAAAACCCTAGGAGCCTATTGGGGAATCCTCTTTCCCTAAGTGCCTATTTTTGGCAGTTCATTTTGGTGAACCCAACATCCACAACCTCTTGTGTAATTTGGATCTTTTCTCATCCTAGGTTTGAATTGAATTTAATCTTGCATTGTATAATTTTCATTCTAGGGTTTTAAAATTTGCACTAGTAAAAAGTGCATATATGTTGCATATTTACATCTTAAAACATTAAGCATTTTTTAAATTCTTCAGTTTCATCTTAGATCTACATTATACAACATCTAGAAACCATCAAAATCAGTCAAAATTTTCTACCAAGTCTCAAAAAAATCACCAAGAGGACTAAGTCGCCACCTTGGGTGACCTAGTCCCTTCAAGCTTCTAAAACTACCATTTATAGAGCTAAAAACTTAGTTTTAAAGATTTTGTTTTATGCAATTACCTATCTATATCAATTGGTTATGTTTATGTTACATGCATTTCACTAAATTTATCTTAAATTACCTAATTTCATGCATTTCTTAGTTTCAATTTTCCATATACTACATTTATTTTTTAGATTGCTGCATAGTGTAATAAAAAAATTACCTTGTTCCATTTGAAAATTGCATTTCAATATTTTAGTTTAAATCATTGTATTGCATTCTCTTTTCCTTCTCTTCATACCATATTTTATTTTAAAAGATGTGGCTTTGATTTGGTTTCAAATGGATTGCATAAATTCAACATTCCTTCTTATGAGTTCAATGTAGATTATAATAATGAATTCATTAAAGAACATGTTAATAACCAAACCATTGACACAATTATTAAAATTGCACTACCCCTTGATGAGGATATTAGTGTCGACAATCATAACAATCATAGTTTTACTTCTCCCTATACCTCTTCTACTAGTGGCGAAGGTATTTTGGTGCAAGAAGATACAAGTAAGGAGGGTCTTTATTGTCCCTCTCCTCATCCCCCTTTACAAAAAATTAAACAACAAAAATTTATTGACATCACCTTACATAGTCTCTCTAACCATCACAACCAAAATTGTCCTTCTAATATCCCTCCTCGATGCAAAGAGGATAGGTTGGTATTTGTAACAATGGGTACTTTTCCTAGGGTTAGCAATATCACATGCAAAACATAAAAACCCAAAGCAATAATGAAGTGCAAAAGAATAGATGAAACAATCTCACCAGATATCTTCATCCTCCATGATTGACCTCCATTATACCTTCTTAACTTGCTGAAATATGTTGTTTGCCCTCAGATTTATGATGAGCAAGCCAATGGAAATGACAAGCCCTAAGCAAATATTGAAGGATTTGAACAGCTATATGCAATACTATGCCCTACTGCATCTAGTAAGCATCTAAAATGTCTAAGCTATGTCAAATGAAATCTAGAAATATGCTATGACAAATGAGAATAACAATGCTAAAATATGAAAAATGCAAGAAGTCAATAATGCAAGAGATAAGAGATGCAAGATGTCACCAAAATTGCTCTTTTATAGAAGATGGAAGTTTTTGTGAATGGCCAAGATTGAAAGTCAATAAGTGCCCTAGAATCAATGGATGAGATTCCATATAACAACGCACAATTAGGGTTAGGGCAACATTAGGTCAGATTCGAAATAAAGGGTCAAAATTGATTTTTAGAAAATCAAATCAATGGCTGACAATGCATGTGACAAGAGATTTTGGGCATAGAAAATGGAGTTGTTGGGGGAATCAAATAATAATTTAAAATTATTTGATTCAAGAGGGGATGTTGAATTTTTGAATTAAAAATTATTTTAATTCAAAAGGAGTGGGGTCATGTGACAGTAAATAATTTAATTTAAATTATTTACTAAAAGAGGGAATTTATAAAGTGTGACTTATTTTAAATAAATAATATTTATTTAAAATGAGCACAATAAAAGAGGAGAAATTAAATAATAAAATTATTTAATTTAGGTGGGAATTAAATAATAAAGATATTATTGAACTATAGAAGAATGTGACAAAGGGAACCTTTTAAACTAAATATAATATTTAATTCAAAATTCAAGAGAGTGGACCAATATTAAATAAATAAAATTTATTTAATTTAGGAGAGAAGAGGCTAATGAATAATTAGATAATTAAACATAATTATTTAATTATAGTGGAAGATAAGACTTTATTTAATTTTCGAAAGAAGTGGACCTAATTAGTGACATAATTAAATAAATAAATAAAATTATTTATTTAATAATTAGGAAGATATAATGGACAAGGATAATTAAATAAATTAAGAAATTTATTTAATTATAGGAAGACATTAGACAATTAGTGACGCATTAAATAAATAATTAAAGTTTATTTATTTAATAAGCATGAAGAATAAAAAGATATGAATTAATTAAATAATTATGAATTATTTAATTAATAGTTGAAAGTGAGTCAGAAACATAATTAAAATGTCCTAATTAGGGTTAGAAGAAGAGCTTTTAGGTCTAGGTCATTTTTATGTGTCTACATTTGCCCCTCTTTGTCATAATGCAGCTTGTCACATTATGGAAAAGAAAATAAGTCAAACATATGCCCTAGTGCAAAATAAGATGAGGAAGAATGATGAGGAGGGTTGCGGTATGCCCCCTCAGGAGGACATATGGGTTTCAAGAACATGGGTGTGCTCTCAAAATGGAATGAGAAGAATAGAATACAAAGAGAAAGAAATGTTAGTGAAAAAAATATGGATGATATGAATGCAATGCCTATATGAGATGCATGTTAGTTCCTAAACCAAATCCTTCAACGTTTACCATAGGACTTTAATATTTGTTGCTCTTTAATCATCATTGGGTGGTAAAAAAATGACACAAATGGACAACAAACACCATGGTATGACATAGACCAAGGTGTGCAAGGTCATCCACTTGCAAAATAGACAATCGCAGACAAGGAATGTCCTAACTCATACTAAGGGTCATGTTGCCCTAGTCTTTTTGTCAAGACGATCCACATATAGCAGTCAAAGAAGAAAATAATAGGTCATGAGACATCCTTGAGGTAGCTAGTAACATGACCAAAACACAAGTCAATAAAATGATAAGACAAAATAGCAAAAATTTAACAACCATTTCCTTGTATTGCCAATGTTTTTTTGCCGAAGATTAATTGTTTGATAGTTTGATAGTTTTGATGGTTTGATGGTGCCTCAAGTCAGGAAGGACACATCTTGAAAAGGAAAATGACACTTTGATGAGGTCCAAATCGAAGAAGGACACATCTTGAAGAGGACCAAAAGTGACGAGATTGAAATTTTGACTAATGTTTTGGCAAGTTGACTGATTTTGACTACAAGATTGATTGGCTTATGTTGTCTAATTTTAACCAATTTTGACATTGACGTTTCAAATGATTGTCTTGTGTCAAGTGTGACCATGTTTGCCTTATTTGATTAACGCGACCATGTTTGACTTATGATTTTAATTTGGACAAACCTAAAGGGACTGACCTAATGTCTTGGGGATTCAAAGATGAATCTTGCCTATGTAGCAAGTGTGTAGAGACAACGTAGTTCAGACATGGACAAAAGATTGATTGACGTGACTGACTGGATTGATAAGATAGACATTGACTTTATTTTTGGGATTTTGACATTGATTTGAATGCTTTTGTATTTTCTCAAGACATTTTTCAATTTTTAGGTCTTTTTTCAGGACTTTATATGAATTTTAGGATTTTTTTCAAGACTTTTCAGATTTTTAAGACTTTTTTAGGACTTTTTCGAATTGTTATGAATTTTTTATGTTTTACGAAAATTGTGACAAATGCATGTGAATGATGTCGATGCACATGAATCCAAGGACAACCATGATTTTTATGCTAGTCAAGTTGAATACCGATTGACAAGTGACGATGACAATGACAACGTTGTTTGACGTGGGAATGACACATCTCGAAACAACGTGAGGATGATAATGATATGACAAGAGGATAAAAGTCTGCAGTAGGGCCAGAGATGAAGCTAAGGAATGTTTTGGATGATGGGCTAGGTTTTCCATATTGTTACATTTGGAATGACTTCGTGAGGATTAGATGGGATGACGAGGGATCTTTAGACCATTGACAAGGGAAACCAAGATGGGTGATAGGTATAAAAGGACAATGGATGGCTTCTATAAAATATAGGAGACAGGGGGACTATTATCATATAGTTTTCGAGGACAATATCACATGAGGCTATGATGCTAATGACATGATATGGAATGACTAAGGTATGACCAGAAGATAGACATGTCAAAAAAATTTCCAAAGCATGATTTGTGTTTTTTCCCTAGTCTTTGTCAAGATCAAAATAGGTGGGACAATGGATGGACATGATAGGGTTTAGATGGATGGACGGAAATGTCAAAAATTTCATGTGAAGGGAATGGGAGATGAGACGACTTGCCCCCAAGTGTAATGGTCCACATAGATGATCTATTCTACACATGACACCTGTTTAAAAGGTTTTCATCATGGTACTTATCCAAAGTGCCATAAGAATGGTTTTCACTATTGGATGAAATTTTTCTCTTTACTATTTTTTGGATTTTTTGACTTTTTTTTTTTGTATTTTTGAACTTATGCCAAATAGCCTTGATTCTTTAGATGACCACTAACTTTGTTGAAGCCTTTGATGGTGTTGATGTAGAGACTGGTGCCATGACATGCCAATAATGACCTTTTTGAAGTAGTTGCTTTGTCAGGATCATAGCACTGGCATATAGCTAATTGATGTCATTGTGATCCTTTTTGATACTAGAGTTGGCCTTATCAAAATACACACATCATGATAGAGTGTCATGAGAGTCCTTATGATAAAGCATTGCTGCCAAGATGTGATGGATTTGTGACATGGGACATTTGGACATTAGGCAAGATGTAGCATTATGATGGATGATGGTAGACATGGACGGGTTAGTTGGACGTTTGGATGTATTGATTTTTATTTTCCAAACTTGGGGTATTGGATAATTAAGTTCAAATTTTTTATTAGGATAGTGTTTGGAACCAACATTTTTATATGTCTTGCTTGATGGCCATTTTGAAGGAGGTGGACATTGATTATATGTGGGAGTCCTCTTGTCTTGTGGCTCCACATTTTGATTGACTTTTGAATTTGGCATCTTTTCTTTGCCTGATTCTTGACTTGATCCATTTTGTTTTGGGATCCATTTTAGCTTCATTTGTCCACTTGAAATTTTGTCTGATTTGATGGCCTTTGACATGTGATTTTGAACTTCAGATTTGTAATACTTTTTTTGGTTCCAAATGGAAGGTTTAGTCATGATGGAATGATGGTTTGGGGTGTGGAGGGAAGGGGTGTTGGCAACAATCCTATGAAAAGGACTACTCATAACACCCATTTTGACATTTGTATTAGATAAAGTTGCCCCCAATATTGAGGAGGGACCACTAACATTGTTTGATTTTCTGACTGATAAAAAGCCAAGACCTTGATGTCTATAATTTTCTTGAACTTCTACTGGTTCAATAATTCCTTGCTCATGTAGGCCTAGTTTTTTTCCTTGATAATGCATGTTCTGACAAATTTTGTTGGCGATGGGATACTTGTTACTTCGGAAGCAAGATGCTAACCCATCCGTATTGTGGAAAATAATGCTTGAAATATTCTCCTCTGTAAGGAAGCCTGCTCTCAAAAAGATAGATGATCCTAATTAATAAGATGTTGTAGCTTTATTGACATGTTGGATAGATATCTGATTGTCATCTTTGGTTTGATTTTCTATCATATCAGATTCTGATGATTCTGCTAGTGCTTCAAAGTTGATGTTGAGACCGTCTTCATGGTCATTGTCATAGAGGCCACTAAATTCAGTTATAGCTTGATCATTTGCAAATATGTCCATGCTAGGAGACTCTTGTTCTAGTGGTAGATCATCTATGTGTCCCATGGAGGCAAGTGTCTCATTTTTGGAAGTGTCAATACTTGAAGTTTGGAGAGGGTCATCTTCAAGTGTTTCATTATGAAGGGAATAAAGGTCAAGGAGTGGATCATTTTGGACTTCTTCAAAAGTAGTGTCTTGATCAAAGATGGGTTCAGTTGGAATGAAATGATCGAAAATAGGGTCTTGACCAAGGATAGGTTCATCTTGAATGACATGGTTGTGGATGGACTCTTGAGCAAGGATAGGTGTATTTGGTATGCCATGATTGTCTAGGAGGACTTCTTGGATAGATTTAAAGATAGGGTCATGGGATGGATTACTTTGATCTTCACATGATGGTGATGTCATGATGTCATGCTTTGGATTTTTTGCTTGACATGTATCCTCAAGTTTATGAAATGGGATGGGACTTTGGAGACCATAACTAGATGTGTTTTCATGAAAGCATGGAGTGTCTTGGAATGGATTGGTGTGTAATAGACTAGGATATGACGTGGATGTTTGGAAAGGATTAGTGGATGAAGGACTAGGATGAGATGAAGGATTAGAGTATGACATGGCTGCATGAAAAGGATATGACGTGGATGGAGGATTAAAATATGACGTAGATGGAGGATTGGGATATGATGTGAATGAAGGACTAGGATATGATGTGGAGGCTTGGATTATATTGATGGATGGATGATTTCCCCTATCAAAGTTAGGGTGGGTATGACCAATGGATGGTGTTAGGGGACTCTTGATAGTAGATGGATAGAGGACTACGACTCATGGATTTTCGGTAAGATGGATAGATGGATGGGGGGCTAGGGGTTGTAAATTTGGTCTTGGATTGGAGGTATTGTGTTTTGAATTCCCTAGCAAGTTGTGCTTGACCATTACCAATAAATTTCCATTCAATTCAACTAGCAAGCATGTCATAGTGATTTGAAGACATGATGTAGGATGGGATGAGACTAAGACTATGTAAAAAGATAATGCAAAGTGATAAAAGGGGATGGCTTATGTCAAATGATTTTTAGGAAAGGTTTTTTTAACCATACAAAGTTTGGCCAATGTGTAAATTTGGATTGTCAAAGGACTGGTTTGAAGGACAAGATGACAAAATGACAAGGTGAGATTTCCACACTAGACTTATGAGTTGGAATTAGCTCACCAAAGGACAATGACTATAGATTGATTTGTTTAACTTGGTCCAATGACAATTTACTTTTTGAGACAATGGTTTGACAAAGAAAGGAAATTTTTCCTATCCCAAAGTGTACAAAATTGAGGACTTGATTTGACAAATGCGGTTCATGATGGAAAATGTGTTGCAAGAAGTGATTTGACAAAATTTAGGCTGATTGCAAAGATTTGTTTCAGTTTGCCAAAGTTGTTTCAGATTTTGGCAAGTTTGATATTTATTTGTTGGAATTGTCTGAAAACAGTTGGCAAACACATGGTGTTGTAAAAAATGAAAATCAACCACATAGAAGTCATTTTATAAAAATCCTATGACTGCAAGGACAATATTCTTTTGGATCCCACTAACTGCATATCCTTAGCGAATGAATTCAGAAGCTTGGCCCCTCAGGCTCCCCCTTACAGTGCACTCACTTCTCAGGGAAACCAAGCTTCCAACCTCCATGAAACTCCCATGGTAGATTGATCATTTCTACTAAGAATTGCATAGGTGTGGGTGTCTTGGCAACGACCATTGCTGCACCAAAGAATAGAAGGTTTTTGGCTTTCTATAACAAAGTATTTAATTCAGAAATCCGTTCGAGTGGTCATACATGGGGCCAAGATTAAGCTCCATTAAGGAGGCACTCCAGCCTGAAGAGGTTAAGCTCAACAAGGTTTTGGGGAGTACTACTTGGTCTGTATGACATATCTGCACTCGTAATCCTAGGCTTTCCCTTAGGATTCACATTTATATACCGGTCAGAAGTAGCTTAGCTAAAGAGCTTCGTTTCTGGTTTGAGTCACCTTAGGGTGAGTACTTTTTCTCACCAGAGCAGGCCCAATTTTCTAAAGTTGACAAAAGCAAGCCAAAATATTCATAGTTTTATCAATCCTTGTTTAAAAACAAAGAGAGAACACATGAATATCCTAACTCACACTCGCATGGTGTTCATTTTAAGCCCAAAATTAAATGTGTTGACAAACATAAAAAACATGGAGTTCATTTTAACTGTTTGTAGTATTTGTCAAAAGATGGGCTTCATTTTAAATATTTGTAGTGTGAGCTAATTAAAAGTTCATTTTAACCCAATGCTATGAAGAGATGCAAATTTATTTTCATCCAATGAGTTATCATGCAAGATTGTGTTATTTTGAGCCCAATGAGTATGGATGCATGTTCATTTTAACCCATGAATGTAAAATGCAAACTTGTAGTTGTTTGTTTAAGATTTATGAAATAAAACAAACAAATATTAGACTCCTCGCTACAAGCTGCAAACAGAAAATCAGTAGCCCAAATCTTTAAACTACCATATAGAAAAAGGTGTTGCCCTAACCCTAATTGACCTAGTGCAAGCCCAATTCCTAGAGTCAATAACAGTTTCTCTTACACCCAAGATCACACAAGTATGCAAGGGGAGAGGATACTTCTATTATTGATCACTAATATTAGAGGGTTAGCTAGTCAAAATAAATCTGATTTTTGGAACTAATTTTTGCATCAAAAGTAAGAACACAGAAAATATAACCTTAGTGAAATTTAGAGGGCTTTCTAGACATGTAAAGAAATCCGAAAAATTCATTGTTTTGCATCCAAAATTATTTTTTTATGAAAAATCATAAAAAACTTATTAAAATTTCAAATCAGGTCCAAAAAATCTGATTTTTTAACTAAAGGTGCCTGACATCATTACAAACCTGCAAAAAAAAATTTGTGAACTGATCTGCAACATTTTGTGAGATTTAAGTCAATCTTTGTAAAACCCTAATTTTTAAAAATCTATTTTTTGTCGAAATATTTTGTAGGAATATTAAAAACATAAAAAACAGACCCCTATTGAAATTGAGAGAGCTTTCCAAAAATATAAATAAATCTGAAAAATTTGCTACTTTGCTCTCAAAATTGATTTTTCATGAAAATAACAAAGAAAATTATTAAAAATTAAAAACAGCTCCAAAAAATCTGACTTTTGGACTACAAAAAAACATTTGTTAGAAACTATGTAGCCGTTTGAGAGATATGGTTGAATTTTTGAAAACTAGGGTTTTTATCTCCAAAATGATGCAAAATCTGCAACAAAAAGCCAACAAAACCTACAACAAAAAAGATTCAACTCCAAAATTTCTCAAAATCTCTCAAAATATGTCAAGTTCACCAATGTAACAATGAGGTTTTTTCTAGGTTTAGCAATATCATAT
Source organism: Sequoiadendron giganteum (assembly GCA_007115665.2). Taxonomy (NCBI): domain Eukaryota; kingdom Viridiplantae; phylum Streptophyta; class Pinopsida; order Cupressales; family Cupressaceae; genus Sequoiadendron; species Sequoiadendron giganteum. Next base: position 564,057,966 of record CM021104.1, on the reverse strand, counting down.
GCAAAACATAAAAACCCAAAGTAAGTAATGAAGTGCAAAGGAATAGATGAAACAATCTCACTAGATATCTTCATCCTCGATGACTGACCTCCATTATACCTTCTTAACTTGCTGAAATATGTTGTTTGCCCTCAGATTTATGATGAGCAAGCCAATGGAAATGACAAGCCCTAAGCAAATATTGAAGGATTTGAACAACTATATGCAATACTATGCCTTACTACAACTAGTAAGCATCTAAAATGTCTAAACTATGTCAAATGAAATCTAAAAATATGCTATGACAAATGAGAATAACAATGCTAAAATATCAAAAATCCAAGAAGTCAATAATTCAAGAGATAAGAGATGCAAGATGTGACCAAAATTGTTCTTTTATAGAAGATGCAATTTAGTGTGAATGGCCAAGATTGAAAGTCAATAAGTGCCCTAGAATCAATGGACGAGATTCCGTATAACAACCCACAATTATGGTTAGGGCAACATTAGGTCAGATTCGAAATAAAGGGTCAAGATTGATTTTTAGAAAATCAATTTAATAGCTGACAATGCATGTGACAAGAGATTCTGGGCATGGAAAATGGAGTTGTTGGGGGAATCAAATAGTAATTTAAAATTATTTAATTCAAGAGGGGATGTTGACTTTTTGAATTAAAAATTATTTTAATTCAAAAGGGGTGGGGTCATGTGACAGTAAATAGTTTAATTTAAATTATTTACTAAAAGAGGGAATTTATAAAGTGTGACTTATTTTAAATAAATAATATTTATTTAAAATGAGCACAATAAAAGAGGAGAAATTAAATAATAAAATTATTTAATTTAGGTGATGGGACTTATTTTAAATAAATAAGATTTAGGAGAAATTAAATAAAAAGAGTTATTTAATTTAGATGGGAATTAAATAATAAAGATATTATTTAACTATAGAAGAATGTGACAAAGGGAACCTTTTAAATTAAATATAATATTTAATTCAAAATTCAAGAGAGTGGACCAATATTAAATAAATAAAATTTATTTAATTTAGGAGAGAAGAGGCTAATGAATAATTAGATAATTAAACATAATTATTTAATTATAGTGAAAGATAAGACTTTATTTAATTTTCGAAAGAAGAGGACCTAATTAGTGACATAATTAAATAAATAAATAAAATTATTTATTTAATAATCAGGAAGATATAATGGACAAAGATAATTAAATAAATTAAGAAATTTATTTAATTACAGGAAGAAATTAGACAACTAGTGATGCATTAAATAAATAATTAAAATGTATTTATTTAATAATCATGCAGAATGAAAAGATATGAATTAATTAAATAATTATGAATTATTTAAGTAATAGTTGAAAGTGAGTTAGAAACATAATTAAAATGTCCTAATTAGGGTTAGAAGAAGAGCTTGTAGGTCTAGGTCATTTTTATGTGTCTACAATATTAAAATATACACTTATACCAAGTCCTAAGACTTTTGACCCTCCCTTTCCTAATCCTCCTACCATTTGAGATAATCTATTTGACAATCCTAGTGGTCCTTCTCTTGATGCCTCCCCCCCTTATGATTAAGCATGTGATGAACCTCTTTCAAGCTCTCATACTAGGGTAGATAGTATGGAACAAGATAAAATGACCTTAGAACAACCTGACAGTCAAATAAAACCCTCTCCTAATCCTCCCAGCATTGTTAATCCCATCATTGACCATTCCCCTACTTGTGACGAAATCATTTTAGAAGATCCAATCCTTGAATTTCAAGAACATGAGGCTTGTGGTTCTCTTAAAATCTCTCCTCCTCGACAGGATATCATGATGCAAGCTATTGTAAATACTAATATTATACCCTTACAAGAAGCTGTACAACCCATGTTGGACTCTCCTTCCCTAAGGGATGTTATTCAACCTCAACTCATCCTTTACCCACCTTTAGCCAAACCTAAACCTGAATTCATCCTCTACCCACCTAGGCCTTATGTGCTGCAACAACTAAGTCATCATACCATTTCTCATACACATTACACAAGAAACAACCCATGCTCACAACAACCCACCTCTACATCCTTACGTTCATCTCCTCCCATTATTCTTGTTGCCCCTCGATTAAATTCATTTCTTAGGGAGTATGAACTTGTTGACCAACTAAGGAATACTCCCACAAAAATATCCTTATGGGATCTCATTCAAGCCTCCCCTCACTATCACAACATGATGCAAAACTCCCTACAACATTTTCCTATCCCATTTAATGTGCAACCAAATGACATAGTAGCTATTATTCATGAAATTAATGTTGATATTATTTTTCACCAAAGTGAGCTCCCTCCTTTAGATGTACAAAAAAAAAATGAAGCTTTCGTAATAATATCTCAACACAAAACCAAAGGGATCAAGAGAACTCTTGTATATACTGTCTATGCCCTTAATGTGTGTAGTGTGCACCTTTTGGATAGGCTTGGCATTGATAGATCCCACATAAAACTTGATTCTCTATCTATCAAAGGATTTGATGTCACTAAGAAATTGCTTGGTGTGATCACTATACCTCGTATAGTTGGAATGGCCATATTGGACACTAAAATCCATGTTATGCCTCATGAAATTTCATACAATCTTCTCCTAGGAAGGTCATGGATTCATGCTATGAATGGAGTGCCTTCCACTCTTCATCATAAGAAGAAGTACATCTATAATAGTAAATTGCACTTGAAGCTAACCCTAAACCTAACAGTTCCTTAAATATTGGGAAATACAAAGAGAATCATTTCAACACATTAACACCAACCACCTAGGTTGAACCCGTACAAAAAATATCCCTAGATGATGATTGGGGTTCCTTAGACTTCACACCTCCTTTAATAGGAGAATCCAAGACCATACACACAAAATATAAAATGGGAAACACAGTCTTGTCAACACAAGACTCACTTGATCCTTCGAAAGCATCCACCTCGACTACCTTAACCAATGAAGCCAACAATGAACCCTCACCCAATCCAAAAGTGTAGAAAAAGCTCTATGGAAAAGGTTATGAGCTTATGAAGCAACTTGGATATTGTGGAAAAGGATTTGGTTCTAACGAACAAGGTATCGACACCCCTCTCGAGCCTCAGATGCAAACAACCAATCATGGTCTTTTATTTTGTCCTTTAATCATAATCATCAAACCTTCCTCCATCTCAAATCACCCTTCAAACCCAACCTTAAAAAGTGATCCTTTGAAACTAACAAAGGAATCTTTTCTTAATGCTAATGTTATCTCACAAAATACTCTTGATTTAGATTTTACACACTCCTCTAAGGGAGTATACAAAATATCACAATATAAAGTGCCTCACATAAGTATGGCATCCCATACTAAGCAAGACACTTCTTTGCAACAAACCAAAGGAACACATTCTACCTTTGATCAAGAAGGTATCTTGTTTAGACTCCTCCAAGATCACTAGATCTCTCTTCCTCCACAAACTCAAAAGAAATGCCTGAAAAAAAATTCCTTTTATGACTACCACCGAGTTTGTTGGGTCTCAAAAATGTAGATTTGAACCAGGAGAGGTTGCCAAGCTCCCACAATGCTTTTGGCCAATGTACAAGGCCAATTGATGCAATTGAATCTTCTTCTCTTTAGGTTCTGCTAGACCAAGGCAGGTGAACCTATGTGAATGATGCAGATTGAAATATACTCCTTGGTGAAACAATCTACCCACAATGGAAAAGGGAAGTCGATAGACAAAATCACTATAACTATACCTACTCCTAGTGCACAAAAGAAAGGATTTGAATAAGTTGTTTGTATATGAACTTTTATCTCTGAGTTGAGGTAGATCAGTGCCTTCTATCCACATGGGAAATGGAGTAAAAAATGAAGAATGATGTGTGTATTTACCTCTCTGTCTAAGTTAAAGTTGCTAGGCATATTTAAAGTATGAAATTCTATGACTAGCATACTATTTCACCCAATTTATGGCTTGCATAAATTATTTTTGAATGTTTTCCTACCAAGTTATTCTCTAATCATCCAACAAAAAATCCTAAAATCACTGTGACTTGTTTAAAAGAATTTTAGTTCTAACATGGAGACACCTAATAATCAAATCACACAAAGTGATAAATGCACTGTGATAAATCAAAAAATATACATGATATCTTGATTTAAATGATTTAATGATTTCTAATTGGAGACAACGAGGTATGAAATACAAAGCTTATAACATCTCAACAATTGAATACAAAAATGAACTTCACCAAAATATTCTCCATTGCTCTATCTCAGGAGGGTTTTTTCCATTATTTACATTCCCAGTCTAAAAAAATATCCTTCCTACTCTAACCCCTTACAAAACTGATTTTCAAATTATTTATACAATTCATACCAAGCATTGCAGCCATTCACTTTCCCGTTATGGCCATTTACATTCCACAGTCAAATAAAATATTTAATTAAATCCCTTATTGACAAATTAAATATTTTATACTATTGCTTTGTCTTTGATTTTGCTTTATATATTTTTCTGCTCTTTGAATTTTACTTTATACCTTTATCACCCCTCACATTTTTTTTCATTTATTGGTGCACAACTTACCTTATTCCTTACAACCATGGTTATCTCCACCCTCCACCGCATTACCACGCCCTTCATTCTATTTACCCACTGTATGGCATTTCTAACATTTGTTGTTACCCCTAGCTATCTAGCGATTTATCGCAGTCATCGTTCTATTTGCCAGTGCTACTAGGGTAACAATTGTTGTTACCTTTTCTACTTCCACCACCACTAAATTATCTATCACCACACTGATGTGGTTTGTAATCTAACCTCGTATGGTATCACGATAGCCACTTCATTAACCGCCACCATCACTTAACTGCTTGCCCCTGTCCACCGCCTTACCGCGCTCTCTTTATCTGCTCCCAGCGGTCTTGCAGTTCTTTGACTTTGATTGTCCCAACCCATTCCTTTCTACCGCTTTATCGTGGTTAGTGTCTTTTCTATGCATGGTATCATGGTAGCCACTAACCGTCATATTCATTGTTAAGTCAATGCCTAATGAATGTAAGGCCTTGCGTCATAAAATACAACATCGTAAGGAGTTTGGTGTTCTTCCATCTATGGGGACACCTAATTCTTTGAACTCACTCTTGTCCTGCACTAAGTGGGGGCAATGGGTTGAGTAGCCTTGCCCTCGTATGTCACTTTTCATTGTCTCTTTCGGCTAGTCATTAACCTTTTATGAATGTATAAGAGCAATCTTGGGATGTGGATGACATTTCTTAAGTTGACTCGCATGTGACATACTATTCCCTTTCATTACATAGCTTGTCAGAAACATATGACTTGGCATAGGGCTTTTTGAACAAGCTCTCATTTCTTCCTCTTCTTCTATTTTAAATCAATTTCTCACATAATGGTGTTTAGTAATTCATTTAAAGTGGTTGCATACATCAACACTCACATTTCATTGTTCGATTTTATTTTTCTTGCAATCCCCTCTCTTGGAAATATTAGGTACAATGTTGCTCAGGATGAGACATTACACTAGTCCTCTGTTAAAAAAAGTTGAGACCATTTTCTCTTTTCCTTTCTTGAAAACATTACACATGATGTTCCTTAAGATGAGACATTGCAAGAAAAAATAAAAATCCCTTTGAAACATTCCTTACAACATTTCAAATGTCACTTTCTTTTGTGGCACCTTATCAGAGTTATCTGGAGATATAACTTTGGTATGGTTAAGCGAGAAACCCAACAAGCGGCATGAATTTCTCCATAGCCACCTTTGTGTGTGTGAGTACATACCAACCATGTGATTACTTCTCACTTTTTAGGCCTTTTCACCTGGTAGATAACCAAAAGTATCATCACCCAAGAGTGAGTACACATCATCTTTTTGGACAAACAACTTTCATCTGATCCACAACTAGCTGGACAAACGATCAAAGCTTGATCCAACTTTTCGTCTTTCCCTTTCTTTTTCTTCAAGTTGTTGTCATTGCATGATCATGTATCTCTTTTTACTGCATATCATTCACCCTTGAATGTGTCTTTTGCATTGATGTCGACTTGACTTAGAATCTCGAATCCTTGGGGGCTTGACCACCTCCTTCTTCACTATCATTCTTCACCATCTCCATTGGGCTACTTTAGTGTGAGTTTGAATCAAGTTCATCCTCTCACTAAAGTGGGGGCTAAATTTGTCACCAAAAAGTGTAGCATTTGATACTTTGCACTTATTTGGACCCTTGCCTGTGGATTTTAGACCCTTTTGGCCCTCTTTTTACCTTTTTCCAAGCCTTGTACTAAGGTGTTGTAGGGTGTTGTAAAAAATTTTCACACTTTCCTAGGCTTTTCATCACTAAATCAACCCTTTCTTATGTAATAATGACCCCTTAATGTACATACATGCCTTATTTTAGTGTGTTTTAGGAGACAATCTTGACAAACATTATTAATCATCTTTTTATTCCTAAAAACCAATCAAAATTTCCCAGGCAGACTAGGTCGCCACCTTGGTTGAACTAGTCCCATGTGGCATAAAATTTAAATTTAACTTAAAAATTCTTTACGGATTTTGTCTCCTAAACCCTAAGGTTGGCTTGTATGGTGTTATTTTGGGAAAATTTGGGCATAACTTATATAAATAAGGGCTTTTACCCTCATTTTACATCTCCTAAGCTTCATTTTTCTTCTATCTTCTCCTCTTCACCACTCTTCGCAAGCAAGCAAGGGTTTTGAGTATTCTAAGTCACCAAGACATCTTTCAAGAAGCATCTAAGGGCTAAATCCTCCATTTTTATCACTAAATCAACCCTTTCTTATGATATAATGACCCCTTAATACACATACATGCATTATTTTAGTGCGTTCCAGGAGACAATCCCGAAAAAAATTTATTAATCATCTTTTAAATCCCGAAAACCAATCAAAATTACCCGGGTGGACTAGGTCACCACCTTGGCCGACCTCATTCAATGTGGCATAAAATTCTTTTGGGATTTTGTCTCCTAAACCCTAAGGCTGGCTTGTATGGTGTTATTTTGGGAAATTAGGGCATAAATTCTATAAATAAGGGTTTTTCACCTCATTTTACATCTCCTAAGCTTCAATTTTCTTCTATCTTCTCCTCTTAACCACTCTTCTCAAGCAAGCTAGGGTTTTGAGTATTCTAAGTCACCAAGCCATCTTTGAAGAAACATCCAAGGGATGAATTTTCCATTGCTACAACTCAAGATCAATCATCATGGCAAGGTAAACTCCATAACTCCTTTGTTTCATTCTTCTTTACCTTATTTCATCATTTTGGTTTGATTACTCAAAAGAGGTTTGACCAAGGAAAACCCATATGCCCTAACAATCAAAAACATTTCTCTCTTAGGTTGATTTGTAGGTCTTGTATGTAGATTTTAAAAATAACCAAGGTGGAAGAATATTCATCAACATGTCAAGGCTCTTCAAGGTTAGATAAATTCTAGTTGAGGCTTGGAGAACACTTGTAGACTAGGATCTTCACTTCCGGATCTAGATACCTAGAGGAACAAAATGTGTCGACTGAGGGCTTCATATTCAACTTTTTGATCTTTAAAAATTGGAATAGGACTAAGTTTCCAACAATGGTGATCTAGTCCCACTGAACCTATTTTTCAAATATTTTGGTAGATATGGATACCCATTTGGCAGAAATGGGCTTTGGTGCAATTTTCCAAATTTGGGACTAGGTCACCCAGAATGGCGTAACTGTCCTAGCAGGCCTAAATTTCAGCATCAACAGTATTTCCAGCCTCAAATTTAGTCTACAACTCATTCTCAAGTGCACCTCTTCAGTTTCATTCATTTATGTAATAGTTTGTCCATGTTTCTAAGGTTATTTGCATATCATTATGTGTTTTCAAACATAGTTGCATTCCCTAAGTTTTGTATTACAAGTTAGTTTCTCTTATTTATTTCCAGCACATTCACACATACACAAACCCATAATACTTTGAATGAACTCACCAAGAATACCTTTAGTGTGAAAGAGAGCCTATTCCTCAACCAAGCTTCTAGGTGAAAATCCCTAGGAGCCTATTGGGGAATCCGCTTTCCTAAGTGCCTATTTTTGGTGGTTCATGAAGATCCCTCGAATTGGAACACCATTTTTTGGTATTCCTACAACATGAAACACAGGTGTGCAAAAGAAGGGCATTTCATTAACTAAAATTTCTATTGCCAAGTTCGTTGTAGGTTTCTTATAAATACCTTTTGCACATCTGAGTCAGATAGCAGATATGAAATTTATGAAAAGAGTACCTAGTATCGCACTATAAAGTCAATTATCTTCTTGTGTTCTCCCTAATTAAATTAGACTAGATATGAGGTCATCTTCGGATCGATGTTGGCCTCGAACTAATGGAGAAACAATTTTACGAGCTAGTCAAATGAGAATATAGAATTATCAACCAAGAATAGTACCACTCGAGTGTTGTATCCTTGAGAGATCAATGGAAAATATTATCCATTAGAGCATCATGGTGGAAGAAATATGTGCATATAGCATTAAAGGCTAATACATATGTTTACAAATCTCTCTTACCACCATACTTCTCAAATTTAGGAATCTCCATTGCCTAGGAGAAATGTGTGCTCAAAATCATCACCAAAAGTGGGCTATGTTAGAAAAATGTTGGAAGATAGGTTGGGCAGAGGCTTGGGAAAGGCCTATCAACGGGTTTTGCATATAACCCATATTCTGAAGAAGAGAATTCATAACAAGTTTAGAAGATGGAAAAGGCCCAATGGAATCTCCCCCAGAACCACTACCACTAGAACCACTTTCGGAGCCACCTCGAAATCCACCATTGTGACCATTGCCAGAGCCACCATAGAAATGACTAGTGTGACCCTTGCTAGAGCCACCACCATGAATTTGGCTAGACCCACCACTGCCTACACCACCCAAGCCACCACTACTAGCGCCACCAGCACTCATCCCATCAGAGCCCCCACCACTAGGGGTGAAACTAAAAATAAAGGGTATCCAAATCACCTTCACAATGTTAGGCTTTTGAGAAGTAGATGAAACACTGATCAAGGGGCCTATTTCATCCATGCATATAGTAGTGGTAGGCATTAGGACACCTATTTTTCTTTTATAAGAATCAAGCACCTCCCCTCGAGTGGTACCTGATCTAGTGCTATACAAAGGGATGCATGCTTTGGTTAGATCGGTAAAGTCGCATAAGAACTCATTACCCATTTATGATCCTATCTCACCTCACTAGAAATCCTAGTGGCTCTTGTCATATTTGGTGTTTTCTCCAAATGGTTCATGAGGTCTAATAACCTCCTACCTATTGGCAAAAAAAATTCTACAAGAATATGCACAACATCATCCTCATCCATAGATGAGGCTGTAGGAGATTCTAGACAATTCGGAGCATGAGTGGTCTCATCTATGAAACCCATCTCATCTATAAACCTTGTAGAAAATCTAGTAGTAAAACTTGGAGTGACCTTCACCTTATCCATTGGTAAGTGTCACACACTCCTAACCACATACCCAGAGGTTATATATTGGGTTGTGATTCTCATAAAACCTCACAACACCTGATTTTACCATAGTCATGAGGTGCAAGGGGAGAAGTCTCAAACACCATGGAATGGATAAACATTTTTCACATTGGTTTCACCAAAATGTAGAAGAGGGGGACCAACCACACCAAGGCTCTAGGTCATGAAGAGCCGAGAGCAGAGGGCTGCCCTAATCTACCTCAAGCTAGGAAAGTGTTTTAGGTCAAGGATAGAGAATGAAGAGCTCTCTTAAGTGCTTATGTCACTCTATGAACCTCAAGGATTGAATAGAGCTAAACGAGTAGGCTTATGGGACTCGTATTGTACCTCAAGTAGCTCTCTTTCTTAGGAAAAAAGTGTAGGTTAGGGATGAAAGCATACTGAACTAGAGTCTCTTTGCGAAACTCACGTTCATTTGGAAAGAAAGTGTAAAGGACAGTGAAAGGAGAAAAAGCATACTACATATTTAGCAATTAAGGTCTAAAATGTTAACTAGGATGATAATAAAAAAAATAAACAAAGTGACTAATATAATGATAAAGGAAATGATGAAAGTGAGGGTGATGAAGATCAACTCATGAGGAGTCCAATTCACTAGCAAGCTTCACATGCACATACCTAGACACAACCAAGAGAGGAATTTTTTGGGGGTTGTATCAGGGTTTGCCTCAGTCACACCCTCGGTTTGGTGTTTCCATCTCCATGGAGAACCAGATAGATCAATAGAAAATGTGACAAAGAAACTAATGGAAGTAAACCAACCAATAACGAAAACACCATGCCACATAAACCAAGAATAATTATCACCTTCTCAATCAAGTTTCCCTCAAGAAAGTATTGGAGGATGCATGATTGGTAAGGTCTACGTTGCCATGAAAATGAAGAAGCAGTCCCTCAGGACACCAAGTTGCAATTCCAATGGTGGAAAAAGTGCAACAAGATGTGGAGAAGCTATAGATAATTTCTCAAGAGATACTAAAATATCAAGCTAGTGTGTAGAAGATGGAGTGAGAAATTTCCAAAGATATGAAGTGAAAGACAAAGATATGCATTTGAAGTTGTTTTAGGAGGGAAAGATCCATTCTTGGGTCAACTTGAAGGCATAGAGGAATTATGCTTCATCACTGATGGAGAACATAATGTCTCTACAAATTCTAGAGGTAGGAATCTGTTAGGGATAGCAACACACCGCATATATGTCCACATGCCACTCGTGAATCCCCAACATAAATTCCCTTACCAACACAAGAAACAAGCACCAAGTGGATGCACTTTATATAAGTGATGTGGAATTTCTTAGTCATGTTTGATTTTTCTAAGGTAGAGGGTGTAAAAGGGGAATTTGCATGAGGGGTGTGAATTTTCCCCTATACATTTTATTTTTGATTTCACCAAATGAAAGACCTATAGTTCTATGGAAAGTGGCACCCACATTAATCAAGCCAAATGGAACATAGTTGTAGTGAAAGGCATCCTAGGTGATGGCGAAAGCAATTTTACACTGGTCTTCCTCTGAAACACTAATATGATTATATCTTGAAAATCCATCAAGCATAGATATAATTTTTTATACTACAATGGTTTGACGCACATGGTCCATCATAGGTAGTGTATAGTTATCTTAATGAGGCTTGATTTAAGTTTATAAAATAAACATATATCCTAATTTTACCATTTTGCTTGGAAAAAAATTTATGTTAGCCACCCATGTTGGATGGTGAATGTGATATATTATTCTATCTTTTAACATTTTTTCTACCTCCTGAAAGATTCCATCAACTACTTTAGGATTTAATGTTATTTTTTATTTCCTAAAATGGGACATACCTTCTTTAAGAGGCATATTGTGTTGGATTTTTCCATCCATAAAATTATTCAATTCATTATATCACCACACAAAAAACTCTTTATATTTGTTTAATTGAGAAATTAATCTACCTCTTTCTTTAGGTGTGCAACATTTCCCAATATAAACCAATTTTGGGGAATCGGTATCTCTAATGTTGACAACTTTGTATTCCCTTGAATTGTTGACAGAATCACTAATTTTTTTCTTAACAAATTGATCATATCTATCAAATAAATCTTCTAAGGAGATAGCATACCTTTTTGTATCTTGTTACCTTTGCATTAGATTGAATTTCCTTTCTTAAATTATTTTTAGGGTATATGGATATGATGTTATTCATATTAAATGATTATAGAATTATAGAAAATATTGATTCTTGTGATTTAAGTAGTTATAAAATTAATGTTGATAATGGAATTACTCATAGAGTGATATAATTTAATGAATAATTTATTAATTTTAGCTTTCATTTTCTTAGAATATATCTTAGGATAAAATATTTGATATATTAAATGGTATGGATTTTGAATGACTATGAATTCTTGTTTTAGTATAAGATAATTTTACATAGTTTTATTTTGAATTCCTAATGAATAATAATTAGATTAATTATATTTGTCTATTTGACATGGTTAAGTGAACAAGTTGTCATAATAATTAGACATGATAATAATAATATTATTTTGATTAAACTAATTATTGAATAAATTAAATTTAAGATGCAAAATCCTTAGGTATTGGGTATTATACATCCATAAATTTAGTTGTAACAAGTAAAATAAAAAAAAAAAATCATCTAAGTAAATGGGAAACCTTTCTTGGAATGAAAATGAATTGTAGTTAAATAATAAAATGTTTCTAACTAAAACATAATGTTAAACACCCACTTCTAGCTATTTGTAGGTAAATTTTATTTAGGCTTCTGTATTTATTTCACCAAGGTGAGTGGTAGCCTCTTAAGAACTATCATGTGAAATTATACCCTTGATAGGGTTACATATCCTCATATAGTTGCATAAACATAGCTTTAAATAGAACTATTTGTTTCAAACACCTAGCTCTCTTGTATCTTTATCCCAATGATATAATGTATATAGGCAATATTGGAAATGAAAGATGTTTCTATTACTCAGATAATTGAGGAATGATGAATATAATGTAAAACAACATGAATTTTTTACACCAATTTCAAAGAATTGTAAGAGATATAATATCACAATCTCCACTTATGTGGCTAGTTTATTATGCATGCGATAATAAGTATTTAAAATAAATAATATAATTTTATGAAAGGATTCAAATTTTTTGAATTATATGTTTTATAAAATATAGAAATAATTGGTAAAATTAAGGTACATAGTAGAAGACTTACACTCACATATTATTTTAAAATCCATAAACATCCTACATGTCCCCAAAGGTGGTATCCCACCAACCAAACATGTCGCAGCCTTAGATGCACCTCACCATTCTAGGAGATAATAACTATGGTACAATAACACACACTCATGTGAAAAAAATTAATGTGCACACAAACAAAATAATGAAAAAAAATGAATCACAATATCTCATTGAAAATAATTAAGATAATTCAGCATAGCTTGTATGCCAACAAGAATACTCAAAAAAAAAATGAATAAACACATGTAATAGGGAAACATCACCATAATAATCTCATAGCATATATTCCACCTCACATAGTATACACTTACCAGTAATTACTATAGAATTTAGTATTAACATGATTACAATCAATCTCTAATCCAATGACACAAAAATAGCTAGAAAAAATTTCACATTGGGTTTAACCTCCAATTAGAACATGGATGAGGGTACTATGAGGTAAGAAGTGTCAATGACAGTATCCAAAAGGTTCGTTTTTGCAAATTGAGAACAAATATTTGTATAAAGGGAAAAAGAGTACTTAGGAGATATCCAGAAAATAAATTTAATCATTGCATATCCATATAAATTCATACTAAGATTTTTTAAGCAATTAATTATGATAGTGACTTAAATATTGGTTATTTTATCACCTAAAGGTCACTCAAAATTCACAAAAATAAAGGAATTAGAAAAAATGATAAGGAAATATTGTATGAGATAAATCTCTTGGAAAAGTCAAGGTTCTAGCGAACCCTCCAAACAAACACTCCTAAAAAATTTCATGCAATTTTATAAACTATCAATAACACTAATTACTTATAATGTTAATAAAAACCATAGCATGCTAATGCCCTACATATGACCATTTGCAACAAGTAGAACACAGGAATGTGGGCACTCTAACTCTCAACCAAGATATCATTCCTTCCCTACCTAGTAAGGTAGAGCTTAAGATAAATTATTATTCCACAAAAAAATGTACTGGTTAGAAGACATCTAACCCTAAAAAAATCATGCTAATTCATACAATTCAAGAAGTCATGAAATCATCTTGTAATAACAAACATATATAAAAAATAATAATCTCACATCAATAACATGGAAAAACACATTTAAATAGATTTTACATTGTTGTGACCTAGATATAGTACTAGATGTAAAGCCCCAGGCCACACACCTAAGGCATTAAATGAGAAAATATTTCTATTTTTAAATAACAACATAAGAACAAAATTAAAATTCACATATCATACTACGGACCAAAACACAAATAATAATATCAAGAAAAATGATGAGAGGATACTAATAACATGAACAACCTGACCATTGCTCCAATAAATTTGGAACAAGTATAAGACTTAAAAATCATGTAATGAAACTAACACGATGATACTACAAGACAATTTCACTACACAATGATGACAACTTTTTCTTTACCCATGATCATATTCTCTTTGAAAAATCATAAGTTTAGGATGAGAGAACCATTTACCTCAATCCAAATTCCTACACACATATAATGATACTCACAAAACCAAGAGAAAACTAAGAAATAAGTAGGTACACTAGGTACCATACCTTGATGAGTCAAAGAATAAAGAAACCATTGTCTCTTTCAACAGAAGGCATGCATACTAAAGTAAAATTAGGTAAAATACCAACCACTGATAGACACAAAAATTGTTTAAACCTCCACAAGAGGTTACAATAGTAGGATGAATGATAACACATCACTTTTGTGAAAAGGTGTACTTTCTATTACAATCCATTGAATTACATGAAATCAAGGACACCTATCAATGAGGTTCTGGTATGGGGTGACTCAAAAGGACAATAGGAACAACTTTTATAAATAATGTTTCCCCAATAAATGACTATATATACCCACTACCTGATGAAATATAGGACTATAGTGCACGAAATGACTATAATACCTAGGAAGCATTGTAGGAGGAAATTATAACCCTAGAGAGAATTCTAGAACCATAGTAGGATAGTAGCACAACTACTTAGGTATACCAAATCATTTTACAATCTTAAAAATATGCTAGAGTTTAGAAAATACACTATATTCATATTTTTGTGCACTATAGTTTGCTAAAGACTAGAAAAATAACCATTTCTAGGACTCATTCCAAGGTACAAATCCTAAGTCTCATAAAAAATAAGAGTACTACAAACAAAATATTTGAAAAAAATAGAAATAATTGTGAGACCAAAGAGAACAACCACACTTATTATTCAACTAGTACATAGACAAAGGAGATTCTTCACAAGGACTTGGATGTCTGCAAGATAATCCAAAATAATTCTAACAAAATGATGGATGATGAGAATGTTCCCAAGACACTGTTCTCACCCTCAAATCACAAGGATAATCCACAATGATACCTCACTAAAATGGTTGTCACAATCAAGTGAAAGACTAGAAGAATGAATAAAACATACAATCCAAGTTTCCATTATACACTTTTTTTTTAAATTCCTATCACATTGCATTCCCTTTAATCTACATAACAAATATTATATAATTCAATTTAGCCAACATATCATTAATGATGAAATGCATGTTTGATAGTAATTTCAAACCACAATAAAATAAATAATCTCATTATTTCCACTTATGTAGGAAATTTATAATGTTTCTAATAAGGAGGTTTCAAAACAATCATATAATTACATGGAAGAACTCAAATTTACTAGATTACACATTTTACAATATGTATAAATGATGAGAAATTTGACAATAAGGAGTGGAAGAATCATTCTTGAATATCATTCCAAGGTCCTCCAAGATCATGAAAGTCCCCAATGGTGGTTTCATACCATATAACCATGTAGTAACCATAGGTCCACCCAACCATGATAGGAGAGAATATCTTAGGTATAATTTATAACAACAAAAAAACTTATCCCTTTTCCATGGGAATGATTAATGTTAAAATGAACTTAAGGTTACCTTGATCTAGTGTTTTGATGTGTTTTACACATTCACATTAGGTCTTGGGCCCCTTTTAAGCTAAATAAACCTAAATTTTCCCTAATTTAATGTTGTATAGTGCATTCATTTACAACTTCACATTAAATTTAGGGCCCTTGGACCTAATGTTGTCTTAATCTAGTGTTGTAGTGTGTTTTATACATTCACATTAAATTTAGGCCCCTTTTATGCTAAATAGACCTAATTTTGTCATAATTTTATGTTGTAAAGTGTATTTATATATAATCACATTTTTTTTTTGTCGTCTTGCATTTATGACATTTATATCATCATTAGTAGGTCTGAAAACCTTATATTATGCATCCTGAATCATATTTCAACCAAAATCTTGATAAGATCAACAAATAGACTTAATTTATTGTCTCCTTGATATTTTTTCTCTCTAAAAAGGTCATGTGAGGCCAATACACCACCTTGGGTGTAAGGGTTTTTAGTGGGAAATCAATGTTTTAAATTCAAACTTTATGAATGTCAGCCTTTGGGATCTAAGCAATGGTAACTTGGATGGATTTATTATATAAATAGGGTCTCAAATCATTATTTCATTAAGCCTTCATGATATCAAGTCAAGAAATCAAGAGTTAAGCATTCCAAGACTTCACAAGAGCATGAAGTTAGTTTACAAGAGCGTTTATAAGGCATTCAAGGGTAGATTTCTTCATCAATTATTGCAGAAATTAAAGATCCATCATCATGTCAAGATTATCAAGCATCAAGTATGTTGTTTAGCTAGTGTAGTGATGTGGCATTCAATATCCAAGATTAAGCATTTCTCTAAACTAATTTCAAGATCTAGATCTACATCCTTCATGGCAACTTCATGTTAAATGGTAGGTCTACAAGGAATCATTTACAAGACATTAGTCAAGGTACCATTGTTCATGTTTCATGTTTTATGTCCTTATTTTATTATCTTATCATTTGGTTTAATTACCTCCAAGGGGTTTGACCAAGGCAAACCCTAATTCACTAACGGTTAAATTTTTTTTCTCCTCTTCACATGTGCTATTACATATCTAGGTGTCTTGGAGCTTAAAGATCCTTTTAATATTAGGTTGCAACATTGAATAAAGTAATCAAGTTGTGACATGGTTTCCATATTCACGAAAAGTCTTCTACAAGACTGAAATTAGAGTTTAAAAACTAGAAACAAGGTGTGGAAGAAAGATAAGAGATTGAAGACCTAATAAAAAACTTAACCCTCCAAAAATGCCTAGTGGGACCTATACGCCACTCGAGGCATTTGAGTTTCATTATAGTGATATTCTAGATTTCAATTGCTTCAGATTAGAAATTTGCAGATTCTTATTGTGGCCTAGAAACTCTATTCTGGGATTGATATGCCAAAATTGGCATATGAGTCCCAATCAACATCAAAATCAATGTTTTCAGCATTTCTCTTCCTCATCCAGGCCTCTTCAAGTTTCCAAGTGCATGCAAGTAAGTGCACCAAGATGGTTCCCAAAAAGAAGACTTAAGTGGATAGTTTTTTTTTGTAATTAGGAAGTATTGATCTTAGATGTGAAATTGAGGATAGTTACACTCAAAATATTTAGATGGAACAAAAACAAGGATTGAAGTGCTCCAAGTCTACTTTCTAAAATACTAATTTATTTTTAAAATGGTTGAGATTAAGGGGTTCAAAAGAGGGACGTACACAAATTCATGTTTTTTTTGTCAGAAAAACATAACATAGCAACTCTTTTATGACCCTCGTACGGTGAACTTTTTTTTAGTATTTTTAAAATTGCAATGGTCACAAGTTAGCTAATAGTATGTAGTTGATGCATGATTTTTCTGGTAATTTTTTAATGAATATTTGATTTTTTACTAATTTTTGAAGTGGACACTTCCTGAAAAATAGAATTTTGGTCGTGCTACCCCTACAAATTTTGGAAACAAATTTATTTATTTATTTTTAAATAAAAATTGTAGAATGGAGTCTAGTTTCTAAAAATGTTATTTATTTGAAAATTTGATGAACGGTTAATTTATAACGAAAAAAATACCAAACACGGCTTTTTGGCAAAAAAGGGACATACAAATAAAAGAAATTATGGATGAAAGGCTTAACAATTTCAAAAACTGAAAAAAATTACATCATTGGATAGCTAAGAGAGAACCCAACATTACCCATGTTTTAGATTTTTTTGATACTAAACCACGCGCAATGCTAATGGTGAGAATGAACTCAATTATGTGAAATATGGTAGATTTTTTAAAAACACGTCTCTGGTTGTTGGGAATGCCCTCCAAGCCTTTGGGTTGGTATTCAAAGGAAAATACCAATCCTAAGGCTCGGAAATTCCCAAATAAAGATATAACACAAGAGCACTATAATGCGCTTGTGTTAAATCTCAGTTTTGACATGGTTTTCGCTTCTACGGGAAACATGTCAACCTAAGAAATAATGCGAGCGTGTTATAACACGCTCGCGTTATGTCCTCATTTATGTTAAATTCCAATATATTTAATGTATTTTGATGTATTTTTATGTTTCTATGTACATGTATGCTTGTATTTCATGTATATATGGATGTATGCATGCTTGTATGTATGTACGTATACTTGTATGTATCAATGCATGTGTATTGTATGTATGCATGTATGTACATGTAAGATTGTATCTACACATGTATGCATGTATGCTTGGATGGATGTAGGATTGTATGTACATATGTATTATACTTGTATGTATGTATTTATGTATGTCTTTAGAGGGAGGGAGAATTTAGAGAGAGAGAGAGAGAGTCTAGAGATACGGAGAAGGAGTGTGAGAGAAGGGGTCGGAGTGAGATGGATCTAGCTAGGTAGGATGGGGAGATAGAGGGAGGGAGAGAGAGAGGGGGGGTGGGAGAGATAGAATTGAGAGAGAGGAGAGAGAGGAGGGAGAGAGAGAGATAGAGACAAAGAGAGATTTATGTAGGTAGGGTGCCAAAGGGAGAGATATGAGAGTGTGAGGGGGGTGAGAGGGAGTGTGAGTGAGAGACTTGAGAGATGAAGAGGGTGTGGGAGGGAGTGACTTGATAGAGGTAGAGAAAGAGGGGGGTGTAGTGAGACGGACTTTTCTAGGTAGGGTGGGAGGGATAGATAAAGAGAGGGGAGAGAGATAGAGAGAGACTTACCTAGGTAGGTTAACAGAGGGAAAGACCTAAGAGAGAGAGGGGGTGGGGGGAAAATACATGAGAGAGAGGGAGAGAGAGGGAGAGAGAGGGAGTGGGAGAGAGTGGGATAGAGATGGAGGGACATAAAGAGAGATGGATAGAGGGAGTGAGAGAGGGTGGTAGGTATTGATTGAATGAGAGGTATGTAGAAAGAGGGACACAATAGATAGATAGAATTAGAGAGGGTGGGAGGAAGGGAGTGAGGGAGAGGTGAGATATATAGATAGAGAGAAAGTGATAGAGCTTGAGGGTATAGGTTTGAGGGATTGGGGTGGAGGACCTCTAGGGTTGACGGTTTCTAGGGTATTAGGGTTTAAGGTTTGAGGGTTGAGGGAATAGGGTCGATGGTAGAGGGTATTTGGTTGAGGGTATAGGGTAAAAGGTATAAGGGTTTAGGGTTAAGGGTTTACTTGGTTGAGGGTAGAGGGTTTAGGGTATAGGTTTGAGGGTATATGGTTGAAGGATCAGTTTCAGGGTCTAGTGTAAGGGGTAGAGGGTATAGGGGTTGAGGTTTTAGAGTTTAAGGATTGAGGGTTGAGGGACTAAGGGTTGAGGGTTGAGAATTGAGGGTTGAGGGTTTAATGTATAGGTTAGATGATAGAGGGTCAAGGGTTTAAGGGTTGAGGGTTTAAGGATCAAGGGTTTAAGGGTTGAGGGTTCAGGATTGAGGGTTTAGGGTTGAGGGTTGAGGGTTGAGGGTTTAGCGTATAGGGTCAAGGGATTAGCGTTGAGGGTAAAATATATAAGGTAGAGGTTATAGGGGTTGAGATATTAAGGGTTGAGGGTTTGGGTATTAGGATAGAGATTTTTCTTGGATTTAATGGTGTAAGGGTTGAGGGATTAGGGTTTAGGGTAGAGAGTATTGGGTAGAGGGTAGAGGGTACAGGGTACAAGGTGCAGGGTTTAAGAGTTTAGGGTTTAAGGATTGAGGGTTGAGGGTCGAGAGTTTAGGATTGAGTGTTTAAGGTTTTAAGGGTTGAGGGTTTAAGGGTCAAGAGGGTTGAGGGATTAGGGTAGAGAGTTTACTAAGTGGGTTTAAGGGTTGGGGGATTAGGGTTCAGGGAGAGGGTAGATGATTGACGATAGAGGGTAGAGGGTTTACGGGTTAGGGTTTAAGGGTTCATCATTTAGGGTTGAGGGATTTAGAGGTTATAGGGTAGAGGGTATAGGGGTTGAGTGATTAGGGTTTAAGGGTTGAAGGTTGAGGGCTGAGGGTTGAGGATTGAGGGTTGAGAGTTAAGGAATTAAGAGGGTATAAGGGTTGAAGGATTAGGGTTGAAGGCTTGAGGGTTGAGGGTTGAGGGATTAAGAGGGTATAGGGGTTGAGGGATTAGAGTTTAACGGTTGAGGGTTGAGGGATTAACAGGGTATAGGGGTTGAAGGATTACGGTTTAAGGGTTGACGGTTGAGGGTTGAGGGATTAAGAGGGTATAGGGGTTGATGGATTAGGGTTTAAGGGTTGAGGGTTGAGGGATTAAGAGGATATAGGGGTTGAGGGATTAGGGTCTAAGGGTTGAGGGTTGAGGATTTGGGGATTAATTGGGTATAGGGGTGGAAGGATTAGCATTTAAGGGTTGAGGGTTGAGGGTTGACAGATTAAGAGGATATAGGAGTTGAGCAATTAGGGTTTAACGGTTGAGGGTTGAGGGTTGAGGAAATAAGAGGCTATATGGGCTGAGGGATTATGGTTTAAGGGTTGAGGTTTGATAGGTGAGGGATTAAGAGGCTAGAGGCGTTGAGGGATTAGGTTTTAAGGGTTGATGGTTTAGGGTTGAGGGATTAAGAGGGTATAGGGGTTGAGGGATTAGGGTTTAAAGGTTGAGGGTTGAGGTTTGAGGGATTAGGGTTTAATGGTTCAGGATTGAGGGTTGAGGGATTAAGAGGGTTGAGGGGTTGAGGTATTAGGGTTTAAGGGTTGAGGGTTGAAGGATTAAGAGGATATAGGGGTTGATGGATTAGGTTTTAAGGGTTGAGGGTTGAGGGTTGAGGGATGAAGAGGTTATAGGGGTTGAGGGATTAGGGTTTAAGGGTTTGGGGTTTTGGGTTCAGGGATTAAGAGGGTATAGGGGTTGAGGGATTAGGGTTTAAGGGATGAGGGTTGACGGTTGAGGGTTAAGGGATTAAGAGTGTATAGGGTTTGAGGGATTAGGGTTTAAGGGTTGAGGGTTGAGGGTTGAGGATTGAGGGTTGAGGGTTGAGGGTTGAGAGTTGAGGAATTAAGAGGGTATAGGGGTTCAAGGATTAGGGTTGAAGGGGTGAGGTTGAGGCTTGAGGGATTAAGAGGGTATAGGGGTTGAGGTATTAGGGTTTAAGGGTTGAGGGTTGAGGTATTAAGAGGTTATAGGGGTTGAGGGATTAGGGTTTAAGGGTTTAAGCGTTGAGATTTGAGGATTGAGGGATTAAGAGGGTATAGGGGTTGAGGGATTAGGGTTTAAGGGTTTAGTATTCATGGTTGAAGCATTAAGAGGGTATAAGGGTTGAGGGATTTGGGTTTAAGGGTTGAGGGTTGAGGGTTGAGGGATTAAGAGGGTATAGGGGTTGAGGGATTAGGGTTTAAGGGTTGAGGGTTGAGGGTTGAGGGATTAAGAGGGTATAGGGGTTGAGGAATTAGGGTTTAGGGTATAAGGTCGAGTGATTTGGGTTGATTGTCCAATTTATAGGGTAGAGGTTATAGGGGTTGAGAGATTAAGGGTTGAGGTTTTAGGGATTAAGGTAAATAGTTTTCTTGGATTTAATAATGTAAGGGTTGAGGGATTAGGGTTGATAGATTAGAGTTTAGGGTAGAGAATATTGGGTTGAGGGTAGAGGGTAGAGGGTAGAGGGTTTAAGATTTTAGGGTTTAAGGGTTGAGGATCGTCTCATTAGAATGACAAGTTAAAAAATGCGAGTTAGTAGAAAATTTTTATCAAGAGCCATTAAAAAGCGGAAAAGAATTGAGGGCAATGATTCAAATGAATTATGGGCATTGTTGAGGAGACTGTCATGAAAAGATAAAGAATTTATCGAAGCCTTCAGAACACTAATTGAAGAGTATTGGAAGAATAACACAAAGCAATCTCTCAATAAAAGGGATGTAGTAAGAAGGAGAATCAGTAGTTAGAATCGTGAACCACATCCAAACCACATTTTAGATATACTCAAACCCAATTTTTTTGAAAAATTAAAAATGATTATCCTCAAATTAGTTTTTTTCAAAGATTTTTTGAAATTCTTATACCTTTTTATGTCTAGATAAATCACACATTCACTACTTGTCGTTGTAGACTACGTATTGAATTTTCTAACCATTATGATGTTTATCATTCTTTATGTTTAGATTTGCATACTAACGATGGTTTGCAAGATTGTGGCATAGAAGCCCCACCAAAATCTTCAAGAGAGTTCTTATCAAAAAAATTATGTGAAATAGAGGATGGCCATATATTCTATAGGACAACATGCTTGGATGGTTAATGTGAGCATTGTGGTGGCTTCCAGTGTATGCCAATATGTCAACATATGGAAAGTACAAATGAGGTGGGACAAAAAATAGTAGAGTTTGAGAAGTATAAAACAATGGCATATGCTACAAAAGATGGGTCTGAAGTAAAAAGGTGTGATTTGGTTATTGAGAAGATTCCAGTGTACCATTTTATGTCCATCTTCTATGATAATATATTGTCTAAGTATGCAATGCATACCCATAGAGCCCAATGGTTGGACACACAATTCAAGCTAAGGAAGGACACCTTTCTAGTTGGAAGCATAATATCAGTGGTTGACTTTGCAGATAACTACACTCTATAGCCATAACGTGAGGTGTAGTCACAAGATTACAACTCCACATAGGTTTTTATATTTGTGCACATAGCATTCATTCATGCATCTGATAGTACATATGACTAAAGGAAGGTATTGACAAAGTACCACTTTTACATTGGTATTGATCACACACATTCTCTAGAGTTCGTGCAAGGTTGCTTCAAGATGTTCTACAGTGGTTTGGCTCAGAGGGGCATAGAATATGACTGACACATAATATGGTCACATAACTTTGTAGCACAATTCAAGAACTCATGCATGTTCTATATGTTGTTTACGATGAATGTCATTATAGGTGTTCAACATATGTGGAATGTTTTTGAGGCCATACATGGAAAGAGGAGCATGATGGTGGAGGAGCATGTGTGAAAAGAGGATTAGCATGAGAAGAGTTAAAGTATAAAGACAGTGAAAAGTTGATAGATGCAAAATTAATTGTCGAGTGGTGTAATGCTTCGATGGGTCTAGGTAATGAAGGTACATCTTCATTTCATAGATTTTTTTGGTTGATGAATGATACAAACATTGCACCATATGAAGACTATTGTACACTAATAGGATCGAGTGAGGTACACTCTTTCCTTAGCTCAAATGGAAGTTCATGGAGTATCGATACACAAAAGATGGCATGCTTTTAATCTTCATGTACAATGCAAGCCTAGAATGATTGTGAGTCAGGGGAGTGAGTTGACAAATGGTTGACAAGTTATCTTAGCCCACTTCACACGTATCGCCCTCTGAGAGCATTGGAATTGACATAGATGGAATCATTGGTCAACTTTGACCACATATCAGATCTAGTTCAACCAAGTGATATATCTACTTGCTTAGTTGTTGAAATTCCATATTGTTATCTTATTTTTTACTGTATTCCTAATGTTGACTAATTTCAAGAGATTTTCTACACATATCACTGGAGGGCATATTTATGCAATTATTGCAGATGAAGACAATGAAGAGGGAACATACTATTACTTGTGCCATTGTGTTGAGGCCAAAAATAAATTGGATGCCCCAGTCATATATGGAGAAAACATCGAATACCCTACATGCTCAATTGTGGTTACTAGAATGTGGCTTAGAAGGTACCCACATTTGACTATTAAACATTGGTTATTTCAAGACTTTGACACACATCGTAAGATTCTTCATTGCTAGAACCTTGTCGTAGCATCCAATGTTTGTTTGACCAAATATGGGGGTAGACCTTTGAACAAGACCTTGTGGAAGGTCTATAAGTTTGACCATGAGGCAATACTTGACACAATAAAGAGTAGAGCAGACCTAAATAGTTTGTTAGATTAATTTGTAAGTATATGCACATTGGTTCTTATTAATTTATACTTGTATGCACATTAATTTGTTTGATTCCAATTGTATCATCTTCTTTTACTTTTCCTATTTTTAAGTAACATACTAAAAAATTATTAGTGTGCCTTGCAACAAGTTTCTATCCTTTCTAATGTGCAACCGAATGACATAGCAGCCCTAATTCAAGAATAAATGTTGACATTATTTTCTATCAAAGCGAGCTCCCTCCTTTGGAAGTCCTTGTATGTCACTTGGCATTGTCTCTTTTGGATAGTTGATCACCTTTAATGTACATATAAGAGAAAGCTTGGGATGTGGATGACATGCCTTAATATAGCTCACATGTGACATACCAAGTTAAACATTTTGGGGGTAACCCCTTATCTTTTCTTGACATAGTCTATTGAGAACATATGACTTGGCATAGGGATTTTTGAATAATCCCTCATTTCTTATTCTACTTTCACAATAATGGTGTTAGAAACCACTTTAAAGTGGGGGCATACATCGACACTCATGTTTCACTATGTGATTTAATTTGTTCTTGTGATGCATCCTTTTCTTGGTGGTGTCATTAGGCTTGATTTCCTTTGAGAGTGTGATATTTCTTTGACTTGTCCTCTCTTAGAGACATTGAGCACAATTATCCCTAATAAGAGATCTTACATGAACTAAGAAAAATCCCTTTGAACACACCTTACACTATTTCATATTTACAACATCAGTTATATGGCCACCTCACATAGTACACTTTTCTTCCTTGTGGTACAATCTTGTTTGTTGATGATCTCAAGAATACGAAGCTTGAAGTTAATTGTTGAGTGGTGCCTTATCAAAGTTATCAAGAGGTATAACTTTGGTCTATTTGGATGAGAAACTGATCTCAGGCATGACTTTCCCTTAGCCATTCACATGTGTTGTGAATGCATACCAGTTGCATGTGTATGTGTCTTACTCTCTTGGATTACTCACCAAGTGGAAAACCAAAATTTTTGATGCCTCAGAGTGAGTGTGCATCATTGGAAAAATAGCATATATTTCATCCATGTCATGATGAATAAACTATCGAGGCTTGATCCACCTCTTTTTACTTTTTCATATTTTTAATTTTATTTATTTTAGTCATTGGCATTACATGTTTGCATATCTCGATGCTACATAGAATACACTTTGTGTGAATCATTTCATGCTTATGTTAGTTTTATGTAGGATCTTTGATCTTGGGGGGCTTCACCACCCCCTTGATCTTTTTCATCCTAGACCATCCACGTCGGTACACTTGGACCAATCTTGAATGTCTACTTTAGTGTGAGTTTGAAGCAAGTTCATCCTCTCACTAAAGTGGGTGCTAAATGTAACAATGGAAAAACTATCCCTTTTCCTTGGGAATTATTTATGTTAAAATGAACTTAAGTTTTTTGTGATTTAGTGTTGTGACATGTTTTACACATACACATTAGGTATTGGTCTCTTTTTAAGCTAAATAAATCTAACTTTTCTCTAATTTAATGTTCTAAATTGTACTCATTTATAACTTCACATTAAATTTATGGCCCCTAGACCTAATGTTGCCTTAATCTAGTGTTGCGATGTGTTGTACAAATTCACATTGGATTTAAGACCCTTTTAAGCTAAATATACCTAATTTTTCCTTAATTTGATGTTGTAAACTATATTTATTTACACTTTCACATTGAATTTTGGGACCTATTGCATTTATGAAGTTTATATCATCATTAATCAGCCCCTAAGACCTTAATTTATGTATCTTGATGCATATTTCAACCAAAATCTCGACAAGATCAACAAATAAACTTAATTTCTCAACTCCCCAAAAATTCCCCTCTCTAAATAGGCCTTGTGGGACTCATATGCCACCTTGGGTGTATGAGTCCTATTTGGCCCCTTTTTAGGGTTTTGAGCAAGAAACTAGGGTTTTGACTTCAATTTTTTTGAATTTCAACCTATGGGATCAAATAAATGGTAACTTGGATGGATTACCTATATAAAAAAGGTCTCAAATCATCATTTCAGTAAGCCTTCATTATATCAAGTCAAACAATCAAGAGTTAAGAATTCCAAGACTTCACAAGAACATCAAGTGAGTTTATAGGAGTATTTCTAAGGCATTAAAGGGTAGATTTCTTCATCAATTATTGAATAAATTCAATATCCATCATCATGTCAAGATAATCAAGCATCAAACATTCTTTTGAGCTAGTGTAGTGATGTGGCATTCAAGATCCAAGATTAAGCATCGCTCTACACTCATTTCAAGATGTAGATCTACATCCTTCATGGCCAGTTCATGATAATTTTCAGATCTATAAGACATCATTCAAGATATCATTATTCATGTTTCATGTTCCATGTTCCATGTCCTTATTTTATAATCTCATTATTTGGTTTAATTACCTCAAAGGGGATTAACCAAGGAAAACCCCTATTCACTAACAATCAACAAGTTTTTCTCCTCTTCACATGTGTGATGTAGATCTAGGTGTATTGGAGCTTGAAGATCCTTTGAATATTATGTTGCAAGGTTGAATAAATTCATCAAGTTGTCACAAGTTTGTCATCTTCATGGAAAGTCCTCTACATGCCCAAAATTAGAGTTTGAAAACCAAAAAAATGTTGTGTTAGAAAGAGAAAAGATTAGACACCTGATTCAGATCTTAAACCTCCAAAAATTCCTATTTGTATTGATATGCCAGTTGTGGTGTATGAGTCCCATTACACTGATTTTCTATATTTTAGTGGCTTCATATTAGATATTGCCAGATTCTTGTTGTGGCCCAAAAACTCTACCTTGGGACCGATATGCCTAGACTGGTGTATGAGTCCCAATCAACATAAAAATTAGTTTTTCCAACATTTCCAATCCTCATCTAGGCCTCTTCAAGTTTCTAGTTACATGCCTTTGATTTTACAGTTTTCTATTTCTATGTATATGCATTTCTCGATCATTCATTCAATTTTCATGCATCATTAGGTTTAAACATTTGGACTTGCATTTCATTAGTCTTTCCAGGCCCTAGCTTGGTGGTGAACCCCTAATTAGTTTATAATTAGACCCTAGTACAACCCTATTGCAATATCTCTTCCTCCTTTGTATACTTTAGGTTGAGATCTCTAGGGTTTTCTTGAATGTGGAGCATATAATATTGTTGTCCTATGACTTAAACTCTACCGACAACAATTTTCTATCTTACATAAGTATGTATACATTAATGAAAATAAGGGATTAGGGATCACACACATAACAACTAATAAGCATAACCATCATAAAATCTAATTAACAAGTAAGATAAGTCATAATGGCATACAATAAAAATACTTATTTAATCAAGGAATAAACATGCTCAAGGGGAAGACATCATCACAATATTAATAAGATATCTTCCAACTAATCTACCATACTCTTTACAATAATTACCATACAACATTGCTATGAGAATGCTATAGTCAAGGTCTCATCTAATCAAACACACATGGAGAGAGATGGTATTAAGTTGGATATAACCTCCAATTGTAGAAAGGATGAGGGTGTTAAATGGATGAAAATAGTGTCACCATAATATCAATAGGGTTAGGCATTGTGGACCTAAGTATAAATATTTTTTATAAAGTAATGAAAGTACTCAATCAATGTCAACTAACTCTATTTGACCATGTCATCTCCTTGACTAATCTTACTAATCCTATGTATGTTCTCAAGTATGTTGATAACTTACATCTTGGTTCCTCTATTACCTATAAAATTCTCTTAATTATCTCATAACTACATGATATTTTATATTATATCCTTTGAATCACATCTCTATTTGAAACAACATTAGGAACTACTCCTTCCTAACACTATACAATAATCCTAGGTTCTTCATGAAACAAAATACTATTTTGAATGTGTAAAAGAAATCAATGCATAAAATACGGTAAAATAAAAACTTGAACATGGCCCCAAAAAAATTTGGACAAAAAATAAAATGGAATCTTACTTCTCCATATTCCAATTCCTCATAAATGATTCCCAATTTAATTTTTTAATGAAAAATCATAATTTTCTCAATCCACCATTTATGAATGTTAAAAATTTGTTTTTTTTCAATTAAGCTAAACACAAGAAACAATCCATTTCCTACAAAACAACCATAATTTCCAAGCAAAAATATCTTAGGAGAAGTGAGAAAATTTTAAAAACTAATTTCTTTTGCATAACCATTCAAAACTATAAAAAAAAAAACATATTTTTTTGTATAAATGTGAAGAAAAACACTCTTTTACAATAAAATTTCAATTTCCTAATTTATTATAAATGTCAATAGAAGGTTGGCTTAAAATTGAACATTTTTAAAATTATATATTATTAAATAATCAAAAGATAATTTGAGGAAATATAGCATGCCCATATTTGTACATGGACATGAAAAATTAGCTAAAATTTGTTTGGAAAAAAAATCTCACAAATAGCCTACATCGCATTTAATCCACTATAGAAACAATTCATACATGTTAAAATTCATTTGAAATATGACAAAGGTAGTATTTTCTATGCTGAAAAAACAAACAATACGCGAGAGTCATAGATATTTAATTTCCTACAAATGAAATGCCCAAGACATTACACCAAGTGATATCACTTAACGACACAAATTTGTATTTTATATTATTTTCTTTTTGTATTGATGATCACATGTTTTCTTTCAAACTTTATGTACAAATATTAATAACACACCAATAGAGCTAGCATAATTACTATTTGAAACATAGGAAAATAGGGGAATCAATAAGGATAGAATAAGGGGGGTATGATGCACCTATTTCTCTTAGTTCATTTGGAAAAATACATCCCCTAGGGAAATATTGACTTTCAACCCTTAGGTGAGTCGATGTTAAAGGAGATCTTTTTTGTTTTTCTTATGACATAGGATGGGGTAAATCAACATGAAATGCACTTTTTGGAGATCAATGAAAAGTACTAAATGAATGCAATTATGCAATGTAACATGAAACCCCTCAATTAAACCTTAATTAGACATAATCTAGAAAGAAATTGTAGATATAAGAAGGGCTTGATTTTATGCACCTATGATAAAAATCCTATTTTGAGTGACCTCTTGGGAATCATTTGCCCAAGGGTGAATTTTTTATGCTATAGGGGTTTGAAATCTACATTTTTAGTCCTCTAATCCCTAGTCTATACTCCTGATACCTCTAGATTTCACAGTCAAAAATTTAGAAGTATATTTTGAAAGTGAATTTCAGTGGCTTGATGACAACTTTAGCAACTTTTTCAGCTTTGATATTTTTTGCAATTTTCTCCTTTGATAGATCTTCAACCCTTCTTCAACATAAGATCTGCAAGACACATAAGAGGGAAAAATTGTTTATTTTTGGTGAATGGGATTTTTCCTTGGTCAAACCCCATTTTGTTAATTAAAACATGAAAGGAATGATGAATGCAAAATTGCTATGTTGAAACTCACCAAACCCTTGAAGGATTGAAACTTATAAGATATCTCAAAGGTCTTGATCTTGCATGAAATTTCTTGATTGGATGTTGATTTTTATTCTTCAAATTTGACTTGAATGTTTAAAACCTACATCACAATGTTAGCTCCAAAAACATGCATGATTCTTGAGATCTTGAATTCTGTAAAAAATACTTGAGAAATCTTATCTTCAACACCTTTGAAAAAAAACTTAGCTCTTGTGAAATTTGAATCAATGCTATCATGAATTTCTAGGATGCTTATAAGATTTGAATTGATAAAAAGACCTTGCTTTTATAGAAAATTCTCTAATTTCTCAAAAATTAAAATTACAAGATGACATTTGAATTTGAATTTGGGGTCATAAAAAGGCTGCCAAAAAACATATTTAAAATTCTCAATTAGAAACTTAAGGGGACACATTCACCCAAGGGCAAATGGGTCCTGACCTATATTACCAAGACCTATTCATTTCAGGGTTTTAAAAATGATAATTGCATTAATTAAATCATATTCCCCTTTCAAAAATTACAATTAATTAGGCTTGTAGATGCAAAATAGGTCCAATTAAAGGCTTATTTAAGTCCATTTAAATTAAGGGACCCAATCATAGTGTGAAAATGTAAAGTTCAATTTTTAACACTACATCTAGCCCCCACTTCAGTGAGAGGATGATCCCTACACTCAAAATCACACTAAATTAGTCAAACAAGTGTCAAGAGAGGCCTAGTTATACAACTATTGGAAAGATATGTCAAGGTCAAGGAGGATGATCAAACCCCCAAGATCTAAGATTTCATGACAAACCAACGAAGGCACAAAGAGACACATGCATATGTTAAATATAAAATAGCAAGACAAAATACACAAACATAAAATAAAAAAATTAATGAGAAGAGAGAGAGAGAGGGGATGAGATCAAGCCTCAACTATTTTTATTATTGGTATCGATCACGCCTTATCTATTTTTCTAAGAATGTTTACAAGTGGAAACCCATTATCCACTATGCAAACAAAATGTACTCACATGGGCTAGTGAAATATGTTGTCCACTAGGTGAGTACCAAAAAGTGGCTAATGGGAAGTCATGCTAGGTCTAGTCTTCCATTGTACTAACCATACAAAATGTATACCTCTTGATAACTTTGTGTAAGAGAGGGGGACCAACCACTTCAAAGCCCCAGGTCATAGAGGGCCGAGAGCAGAAGGCTGCCCTAACTTACCTTAGCTTAAAGGAGTGTTAGGAAACACAGGATGAGAATGATGAGGACTATAAGATCCTTCGACCACTCTCCAACCTTGAGACTCGAAATGGGGATACGAAAGTCAGATTTTGGGGTCAACACTATGTCTCAGGGAGCTCTCTTACCAAGGATGAAAGCACGTCTCTGAGACGACAACGCAGTGCGCTGGTGTCTGTCAAGTGCGATGGATTCCATACGACCAGAGGACTAAATAAACAAGGTTAAACAAAGTAAAATAGAATAACGACCTATCTATTTACTTTTGAATGGCCAAAACAACACTATGAAGTAGAAAAGATATGCTCGAATATGATAAAGTAAATATAGAAGAGTGAGGATGGTCAAAATGATCTCACAAAGGTGCTCATTCACCAGTTAGCTTGAAGAATACTTCTACCTACACACAAGAGATAGGAAATTTTTTGGGTAGCTGTATAAGGGTCTGCCTCAATTAGACCCCTATTTTGGTGTTCCCACCTCCATGGACAACCAGGATAATGGCAATGGAGAAAATTATGATAAAGTAAGAAATAAAGTAAAGAACACAAAAGCACTTCATAATAGTGTTATGCTACCCAACCAAATCATAGAGGAGAGGAGTAGAAATCTTACCACCTCCACCAAGAGCGTCATGCCTTTACTACAATGGTGTTTATTTCCTACATGCTCTATGGAGTTGATGGAGTGTTGTTGTTGTTATGAAGTGAAAAGTGCTACTTGAGAGTGATGAATCAAATTCTTAGAGATAAACTCAATGCTTGGATCTTGTGAAGAGATGATATGGAGTGAGAGTGAATAAATTTGAAGGAGAGATGAAGGAAACAACCATATTCGAGTCAATTGGTGGAAGGGGGCATTACAAATCCACCTCCAATGGGAAGTGTAACTCCTCTGTAGGCTCTACACGTGATAATATGCTAGGGATGTAAGCATGTTGTATGGATGTCTGTGCACCATACGTGTGTCCCCTAAAATTATTCCTCTATCAACACACAAAACAGATTCTAATTGGAACAAAGGAAGTGGACTTATGTGGAATTTTTCCTTCAGATTTTGTTTTCTAAGGTGAGGATGTGTAAAAGGGGAATTTGTGTAAAGTGTGCAAATTCACGCCTATATATTTTCCCCCCAATTTAGCAAGCAGGAATATTGATGAGTTCTTTGGTAAAGTAGATCAGATAAGTAGTAGATTTAGAAATGTATGTCTGAACTATGGAGGAAGGAAATTGCGATCTAGTGAACCCGAGAGTGCAAGACAAGAAAAGGAATTCGTAGCATTGTAGAACTATGAAGCTAAGGAAAGAAAGTGTCTTACAGGACCATAGACTTGCAAGGAGGCAACCCCCAAGAAGTAAGTGCCTTACAGGCTCATAGAACTATAAGGAAGGTGTCCTCCAAGATCTCTTGCATGGAGGAAACCCAATAAATTGATCTTTGTACAGTCAAAAAGTGTCTTCACAAGTGCACCCATAATGTGACATGTTTACTTGTAGATAGAACTTGTCAAGAAGCGGTAATGTAGGGGAGTAAGCGAATAGTCACACAGACCATCAACAAGTTGGAAAAATTTCAAAGGGGTCCCTTCAGAACCCTTCAAATGGAGGAGGGGTCCTCTCAAGGGATGCACTATTTTAAAATTGAGGTATAGTTAGGCTACCCCCAAGCTAGATGCAAATAATTTTATTCGAAGGAGAAAATTTCAAAGGGGGTTCCTCGAGAAACCTTCAAGACAACAAGGGGTCCACTTAAGAGACATGTTGTTCAAAATCTGGTTTTTTCTTTCTCAAATTGATTAATCATCAATTAATCATTTTGAAAAACATTCACTTCATCAAGGAATTTGAAAGGATTAATTTTTCCCCATGTGAGGGGAAGATCAAAGTTGTTCCCACTTCAGAGGAAGGCTCTGAAGTTCTTTCTTTATAGAACCTTGATGAAGGAAACATGTCCCATTAGTGTTTCAAGTTGAGAATGCAATTCTTACAAAGAAGTGTGTGAAGATTCATGAGAAAATATTTGTTGTTAATGAATGAATTTTATGAAGATCAAAGTGATGTATAGGTGGTATTGTCATACATGAGAGGGAAAACTCAAGAAAAGAAGAGACAAAGATAGATGAAAAGTAAAAGAGGAAAGAGAACACAAAAGAAGGGCACATGGGTAGCCTAATATTTCAAGCCTAGAACTGCGTATAAATATATATATAAGTATAATAATAGTATATAAATGAACTATCATCCAGCCCCTACTA
The DNA here is from genome assembly GCA_007115665.2 of Sequoiadendron giganteum. NCBI lineage: Eukaryota > Viridiplantae > Streptophyta > Pinopsida > Cupressales > Cupressaceae > Sequoiadendron > Sequoiadendron giganteum. The sequence goes on along the minus strand of CM021104.1, from coordinate 564,024,924 downwards.
TATTACACCATGTGAAGAATGCACTAGAAGATAAAGTAAAACTATAAAATTGGGTCAACATGGAAGGGAAGTCTAAATGCCCCCATGCTTTACATCGTCCCCAATTTTCCAAAAGTCAATCACAAACAAGGAAGAACAATGATACAAATAGAAGAAGGTTTAAAACACAAACACCACACCTGTATCCAAGCACCAACAAGGGTGACAAGGGTCATCCAGACACACATAGCATGATTACGATGGAAAAACATCACAACACATGCACACACCTAATCTAAAGATAAAGAAGGGGCCTCTCTCTAACACCAATCGAACAAGAGGTCATCTGCTTCCCACTATAGATCATTGTAGGGAGAAGGAGGATAATCCTACACTTGTGGAATGTTAAGGGGAGGAGCTTTTTACCCTCTCGCAACAAGGTCTAAGGAAGACAGGCCCGTAAGGTCAACTTCACTCAGCTCTTGTGGAGCTAAGGTCAATGACTTCGTGAAGATCATTGACAAGGTTGAAACTTCATCCATCAAGTTAAAAATGCACTAAATAGGAGTTCCATGTTTCACCTCAACGGATGAAGGAGATTGAGGCTAAGGTTTGCCATTAAGCTTATTAAGCAATTCTGAAGTGGTGATGAACTCAAGATAATTGAGGACTAGTTCCATCACTAGGATACAAGAAGCCAGGGTGGGGCCACCTCTCGGAAAAGGTGGGTTCCTCCTACATCCTCCATTTTTGGAAGGACCACTCTCTACCTTTCACTTCGGTGGGGGAGGTGAACTCCATACAGATGAGGCAAGAAGGGTAGAGGAAGAGGATGAAAGAACTGTAGTAGATACAATTGAGGTGTTATCCATATCTATGGGCTTTAGGAAAGGAAAGATGTCTGAAATAGATGTTAACAAAGGTGGCTCCACTAAAGGAGAAATGAACATCTGCACTTTTTTGGGATCAAGGGAAATTGCACTTGCAATAGAAGTCAAAAGTGATACAAAGATATTTTTAATGAGAGTAGAGGGGAGGAGAGAGAAGGACGCAGTAGGAGTTCTTGATGCAAAGGCGATCATCTTCTCTTCCTTCCTTTGTAAGACAACCTTCTCAACAAAGAGATACTTTTTCCAATTCTTGCACTTGCATACAAGGAAGTTTATGACTCTTTGAACTAGAGGTCGGAGGTTGGGAAGGAACGAAAGGCTCCTACTCAGCCATGGGAGTATCCTCCACAACTATTTCTAGTGGAGGGATAGACTCTTGAATGGGAGTAGGAGGAAAAAGTTAAAAAATAGTAGGGGGAGTCAGCTCTACTGCCTCGACAGGAGGTCTTTTCTCATTCAGTGTTGTAGGAGTAGAAGTGGTAGGAGGCCATAGAGGATTCCCCATGTGGGGATTTTCGCCTTCCATACAAGTAGTACCAAGGTCCAGGTGGTTTAGAAGAAAGATCCGATATCCTAATCTTGGGTCTATGCCAAGTAGGCACCATTGGACTTAGTGGATAAAGACTAGGCTTACTCATCCAATACTCCTCCCAAGAAAGGGGGTAAGTGCACCAAGATGGTTCCCAAAAAGGGGACTTAAGTGGACAACATTTTTCTAAAATCAGTAAATACTGACCTTGGACATTAAATTGAGGATAGTTACACTCAAAATTTTGAGATGGAACAAAAAAAGGATCGAAGTGTTTCGAGTCTACTTTGTAAACTACTAATTTATTTTTAAAATGGTTGAGATTAAGGGGCTAAAAAGAGGAATGCATACAAATTGGTTTTGTTTTTGTTAGAAAAACATAACATAGAAACTCTTGTATGACCCTCGTATGGTGAATTTTTTTTAATTATATTTAAAATCACAATGGTCAGAAGTTAGCCAACAGTATGTAGTTGATGCACAATTTTTTCGATAATTTTTTAATGAATATTTAATTTTTACTAATTTTCGAAGTGGAAAAATAGAATTTTGGCCATGCCACCCCTACAAAATTTGGAAACTAATTGAATATTTTTAAATTTTTTTTAAAATTTGTAGAATGGAGTCTATTTTCTAAAAATGTAATTTATTTGAAAATTCGATGAATGGTTAATTTATAATGGAAAAAATACTAAACACTACTTTTTGGCAAAAAGGAGACATACAAACAAAAGAAATTATGGATGAAAGGCTTAACATTGTCAGAAAGTGAAAAAAATTACATCATTGGATGGCTAAGAGAAAACCCAACATTACCCATGTGTTCAATTTTTCTGATATTGAATGACATGCAATCCTGATGATGAGCATGAACTCGATTATGTGAAATATGGTAGATTTTTTAAAAACACGTCTCTGGTCATTGGGAATGCCCTCCAAGCTTTTGGGTTGGTATTCCAAGGAAAATACCAATCCTAAGGCTTGGGAATTCCCAAAGCAAGATAGAACGTGAGCACGCTATAATGTGCTTGGATTATAATGCAAGCATATTATAATGCACTCATGTTATATCTAATTTCTCACATGGTTTTTTGCTTTTATGGGAAACATGTCAACTAAGACATAGCACGATGGCATTATAATGTGCTCACGTTATGTCCTCCTTTATGTTAAATTCCAATCTATTGAATGTATGCAGATATATTTGTATGCATATGTATGCTTGTATGTCATGTATGTATGGATGTATGCATGCATGTATCAATGTATGTATATTGTATGTATGCTTGTATATATGTAATATTGTATCTACACATATATGTATGTATGTTTGTATGGATGTAGGATTGTATGTACATATGTATTATGCTTGTATGTATGTAAGTATTTATGTATGTCTTTAGAGGGAGGGATAATTTAGAGAGAGAGAGAGTGTCTGGATAGATGTAGAGGGGGTGGGAGTTAGACTTTAAGAGAGAGGGTGTGGGAGACAAGGGGTTGGAGTGAGAGGGATTTAGCTAGGTAGGGTGGGAAGGATATAGGGAGGGAGAGAAAGAGGGGGGGCTGGGAGAGAGAGAATTGAGAGAGAGGGAGATACAAAGAGGGGGGAGAGAGAGATATGGAGAGAAAGAGATAGTTATGTAGGTAGGGTTCCAAAGGGAGAGACTTGAGAGTGTGAGGGGGGTGAGAGGGAAAGACTTGAGATATACGTAGTGAGAGGGAGTGTGAGAGAGAGGGAGTGGGAGAGAGAGGGATTGTGAGTGAGAGACTTGAGAGAGGGAGAGGGTGTGGGAGGGAGTGACCTGATAGATGTAGAGAAAGAGGGGGGTGGAGAGGGAGAGACCTATCTAGGTAGGGTGGGAGGGATAGATAGAGAGAGGGGAGAGAGATAGAGAGCGAGTTACCTAAGTAGGTTGTCAGATGGAGAGACCTGAGAGAGAGGAGGTGGGAGGGAGAGAAATGAGAGAGGGAGAGAGAGGGAGTGGGAGAGATTGGGATAGATTAGGAGGTAAATAGAGAGAGATGGATAGAGGGAGGGAGAGAGGGTGGTAGGGATTGATTGAACGAGAGGTATAGAGAAAGAGGGAGAGGGTAGATAGAGACAATTAGAGAGGGTAAGAGGGAGGGAGGGAGGGAGAGGTGAGATACATAGAAAGAGAGAAAGTGATAGGGTTTGAGGGTATAGGGTTGAGCGATTAGGGTGGAGGACCTATAGGGTTGGTTGTTTCTATGGTATTAGGGTTTAAGGTTTGAGGGTTGAGGGAATAGGGTCAATGGTAGAGGGTATTTGGTTGAGGTTATAGGGAACATTTTAGTGTTGAATAATTTATGGTAAAGGGTTTACTTGGTTGAGGGTAGACGGTTTAGGGTATAGGTTTGAGGGTATATGGTTGAAGGATTAGGTTTAGGGTCAAATGTAAAGGGTAGAGGGTATAGGTATTGAGGGTTTAGGGTTTAAGGATTGAGGGTTGATGGATTAAGGGTTGAGGGTTGAGAACTGAGGGTTGACTATTTAAAGTATAGGGTAGAGGGTAGAGGGTAGAGGGTGTATGGCTTTAGGGTTTAAGGGTTGAGGGTTGAGGATTGAGGGTTTAAGGTTAATGGTTGAAGGTATAGGGTATAGGGTCTAGGGTCTAGGGACTTGGGTTTAGATTCGAATCTATAGGGTAGAGGTTATAGGGGTTCAAGGATTAAGGTTTGAGGGTTTAGGGATTAGGGTAGAGATTTTTCTTGGACTTAAGGTTGTAAAGGTTGAGGGATTAGGGTTTATGGTAGATGGTATTGGGTTGAGGGTTGAGGGTAGAGGGTAGATGGTAGAGGGTTTAAGAGTTTAGGTTTTAAGGGTTGAGGGTTGAGGGTTGAGGGTTTAGGGTTGAGTATTTAAGGGTTTAAGTGTTGAGGGATTACAAGTAATAAGGGTTGAGGGATTATGGTAGAGATTTTACTAAGTGGCTTTAAGGGATTAAGGGTTGTGGGATTAGGGTTGATGGTAGAGGGTAAAGCGTAGAGGATTGATGGTATAGGCTAAAGGGTTTAGGAGTTAAATTTTAAGGGTTGAGGGTTGAGGGTTGAGGGATTAAGAGGGTATAGGGGTTGAGGGATTAGGGTTTATGGGTTGAGGGTTGAGGGTTGAGGCATTAAGAGGCAATAGGGGTTGAGGGATTAGGGTTTAAGGGTTTTTTTTTGAGGGTAGAGGGATTACTAGGGTATAGGGATTGAGAGATTAGGGTTTAAGGGTTGAGGGTTGAAGGTTGAGGGTTGATGGATTAAGAGGATATAGGGGTTGAGGGATTAGGGTTTAGGGGTTCAGGGTTGAGGGATTAAGAGGCTAAAGGGGTTGAGGAATTAGGGTTGAGGGTTGAGGGTTAAGAAATTAAGAGGGTATGGGGGTTCAGCGATTAGGGTTGAAGGGTTGATGATTGAGGGTTGAGATATTAAGAGCATATAGGGGTTGAGGGATTAGGGTTTAAGAGTTCAAGGTTGAGGGTTGAGGGATTAAAAAGGTATAGGAGTTGAGGGATTAGGGTTTAAGGGTTGAGGGATTAAGAGGGTATAGTGGTTGAGGGATTACAGTTTTAGGGATGAGGTTTGAGGGATTAATAGGGTATAGGGGTTGAGGGATTAGCATTTAAGGTTTGATGGTTGAGGGTTGATGGATTAAGAGGGTATAGGGGTTGAGGGTTGAGGGTCAAGGGATTAAGAGGGTAGTGTTGAGGGATTAGGGTTTAAGGGTTCAGGGTTGAGGGATTAAGACACTAAAGGGGTTGAGGATTTAGTGTTGACGATTGATGGTTAAGGGATTAAGAGGGTATAGGGGTTGAGCGATTAGGGTTGAAGGGTTGAAAATTGAGGGTTGAGATATTCAGAGCATATAGGGGTTGACAGATTAGGGTTTAAGAGTTTAGGGTTGAGGGATTAAGAAGGTATAGGAGTTGAGGGATTAGGGTTTACGGGTTCAGGGATTAAGAGGGTATAGTGGTTGAGTGATTACGGTTTTAGGGATGAGGTTTGAGGGATTAACAGGGTATAGGGGTTGAGGGATTAGAGTTTAGGGTTTGATGGTTGAGGGTTGACGGTTGAGGGTTGAGGGTTGAGGGATTAAGAGGGTAGTGTTGAGGGATTAGGGTTTAAGGGTTCAAGGTTCAGGGTTGAGTGATTAAGAGGATATAGGGGTTGAGGGTTGAGGGATTAGGGTTGAAGGTTGAGGGTTAACGGATTAAGAGGGTATAGGGGTTGATGGATTATAGTTTAAGGGTTGAGTATTGAGGGTTGAAGTATTAAGAGTGTATAGAGGTCGAGGGATTAGGGTTTAAGGGTTGAGGGATGAAGAGGATATATGGATCAAGGGATTAGGGTTTAAATGTTTAGGATTGAGGTTTCATGGATTAACAGGCTACAGGGGTTGAGAGTTGAGGGTTGAGGGATTAAGAGGTTATAGGGGTTGATGGATTAGGGTTTAAGGGTTGAGGGTTGATGGTTGAGGAATTAAGAGGCTATAGGGGTTGAGGGATTAGGGTTTAAGGGTTGAGGGTCGAGGGATTGAGAGGGTATGGGGGTTGAGGGATTAAGAGGATATAGGGGTTGACGGATTAGGGTTCAAGGGTTGAGGGTTGAGGGATTAAGAGGTTATAGGGTTGAGGGATTAGGGTTTAAGGGTTGAGTGTTGAGAGTTTAGGGATTAAGAGGGTATAGTGGTTGAGAGATTATGGTTTAAGTTTTGAGGGTTGAGGGGTTGGGGGTTGAGGGTTGAGGGATTAAGAGGGTACAAGGGTTGATGGATTAGGGATTAAGGCTTAGGGTTGAGGGATTAAGAGGGTATAGGGGTTGAGGGAGTAGGGAGTAAGTATTGAGGGTTGAGGTATTAAAATGTTATAGGGTTTGAGGGATTAGGGTTTAAGGGTTGAGGGTTGAGGGATTAGGAGGATATTGGGGTTGAGGGATTAGGGTTTAATGGTTGAGAGTTAAGGGTTGAGGGATTAAGAGGGTATAGGGGTTGAGGGATTGGGGTTTAAGGGTTGAGGTTTGAGGGTTGAGGGTTGAGGGTTGAGGGATTAAGAGGGTATAAGGATTGAGAGATTAGGGTTAAAGGGTTGAGGGTTTAGAGATTCAGATGGTATAGGGGTTGAGGGATTAGGGTTGAGGGTTGAGGGATTCAGGGTTGAGGGATTAAGAGGGTATAGGGGTTGAGGGATTAGGGTTTAAGGGTTGAGGGTGGAGGGTTGATGGATTAATAGGGTATGGGGGTTGAGGGATTAGGGTTTAATGGTTCAGGGTTCAGGGTTCATAGATTAAGAGGTATAGGGGTTGAGGTATTAGGGTTTAAGGATTGAGGGTTAAGGGTTGAGGGATTAAGAGGGTATGGGGGTTGAGGAGTTAGGGTTGAAGGGTTGAGGGTTGAGTGTTGAGTGATTAAGAGGATATAGGGGTTGAGGGATTAGGGTTTAAGGATTGAGGGTTGAGGGTTGAGGGGTTGAGGGATGAGGAGTTAAGGGTTGAGGGTTAAGGGTTGAGGGATTAAGAGGGTATAGGGGATAAGGGATTAGGGTTTGAGGGTTTAGGGTTGAGGTTTTATGGATTAAAAGGCTATACGGGTTAAGGTATTTAGGTTTAAGGGTTAACGGTTCAGGGTTCAGGGTTGAGGTTTGAGGGATTAAGAGGCTATTTGGGTTGAGTGATTAGGGATTAAGAGGGTATAGGGGTTGAGGGATTATTTTTTAGGGGTTGAGGATTGATGGTGTGTTGTTAGAAAATGTGGATTAATTAAACAGTAAACGAACACACCGATAAGACATTATATTGAAAGAAAACTAATTAAAAAGAATAAATGCAAACTCTAATAGCTTCTTCAAATTCATCCCATCATCCTCTATCTCCAAGGATTTGATTAAAGGTCTTGGCTCTCAGTTGTGTAAGCAATAGCTTGTTGAAATGGAAGCTTAGGAGAATGAGATTAACTCAAATGCATGTGCATGACTAAATGATTTAAGCTATGAGATTCAGAAGCTATGATGCTAAAACGCTGATAATATTAAAATGCAACTATAGTAATTGCATATGAAATCTAAGATTTGAGGTGTCTTCAACTCATAAGAGGGCTGTATTTATAGATTTTTAAAGGAAAGAATCTAGTTGGAAAGGATCAATGGTTGAGTTCAAACTTGTTAAGATGAATAGTGAGAGATCGAGAAGTTGAAAAAAACATGGAAGGTTAAGAGAAAGATGGAAGATGTTTCCATAATTTAAATAAATAATATTTAATTATTTGTGAGAGATGATAAAAAGCGCTTTAATTAAATATATAAAATACTTAATTAAATATGAGAAGAAGAAAGTTTCTAATTAAATATTTTTAGAATATTTAATTATGGAGGAAAGGAAGCTTTAAATTAAATATTGAAAATATCTAATGAAGTGGGAAAGAATAAAGAATTAGAAAGAAAGCATTTAATTAAATATTGGAAATATCTAATTATGGAGAAAAGAAGAATATCATTTAAATTTAGAATTTAAATTTGTGGTAATTAATATAAATAAATTGTGAAATCTATTTAATTAATTAAGAGGAAGATAGCAATAATTAAATAAAGTTATTTATTTAATCAAACTAGAAGAATCAGAAAAATGAACAATATAAATAAATAATTAAATTTATTTATATGTAGATGACTTAAGAATATTAATTAAATAATTCATATTTAATTAATTAACAAGTTTGATTAACCGTGACCATTTTGAACATGATAACCTAAATGATGATGTGAAATGGATGATATGGATGCAATTTTATTATTAATGTAGATGATGTGAATCAAAATGCAAATGTAAATGTTAATGTTATGATATAATAATGAATGATTTACGCACATGATATGAATATGATGAACTAATAATGAAATGATGATGCAAAATTTAAATGCAATAATAATGATACCCTAAATGAGTTTTGGTGAAATGATATGTGTGATAATGGAATAAGATGTAATAAATGTCTAGGTGTACTCAATCATTGTCTAAAAAGATACCCAAGAATTTGGCCAACCCTCAAAAATCTATTTAAACAGCCCTAAAAATGCAAATGAATTATGCAGTCCTAAAATGTAGTAATGAACTATTCTCCTTGTTTCCATTTCATGTTGTGCTTGGTTTTCATCATTGAGCCTTTTGATATGTTGAAGGTTAGTACCAGCGTCAAAGGGTATGTTAGCACCAATGATGACCTGAGTACTACTTTCATGATGTTTGATATAGCGAGTTAATACAAGCATCGAGGTATAATTGAACCAAGATGACCTAAGTATTGCTTGCATAAACAGATGAAAGTTAACCATTTTCCTATGAAAATTCCAAAATGTCATCAATAATACATTGTAGAGCATGTCCCATGCAAAATTTGCAAAATACTAATGATTAGCTTATAGACAACAAGCAAAGAAAATCACACTTCTTCCTTGTGATTCTAGTTCAATACATCATTGAATCACTCCAAAGACATGATGTCATCAAATATCAAAACAACAATTGCTACTTATTGCTTTAAGTTTATCATTCATTTTATTCATATTAAGATCATCCAATTTGTTCATTTGTCAAAACAGTCATGCAGCCTCATTGTAATTAGACAAGTTTGTTGTTTCCTGATACTTAATTCTAGACACATGTTACCATATGCTCAAAAAGATCAAAGAAGTGAATTGACCCCTAGTGACCTTTAACTTTGACTCTTGCTAGACACAACTACTACTAAGGATAATCCTAATTGATCAAGCCATGGTGAGGTCCTTGTCGTTTCAAGGAGATGATGCGATGTAAACTCTGATGGTGAGGCATGCATGTGATGCCGATGAAAAGATGGATAGAATGAATCCAATAGATTAGAGAGCCAAATAAAATCACAAACAATGCCTATTTGCCAAGTTTTCACCATTTTTTTTTATTGCACCTTTTCCTGATTTTATGATTTTTTTGCTATTACCAAGGTGCCTGTTTGCTAGGTTTTCATCAAGGCAACAATTTTTTTCTTGGCTTTTTTTTTTTTGTATTTTTGCTTTTGATGTTTTGTATTTTTTTGCTCTTTTTTTTTTTGTATTTTTTTCAGGACTTTTTATATTGTTTTTGATATTTTCTTAGGACTTTTTATATTGTTTTTTATATTTTCTCAGGATTTTTTATATTGTTTTTGATATTTTTTTAGGCATAAAACTTCTTCAGATGAATGTTGTTGGTTGGATCTTCAAACAGGTCCCTTTTGCAGTTGACAATTGATATGCGCTCGATCTGTACACTACAATGATAACAAAAGGGCCCAACCAATTAGGTTCAAACTTGCCTTTATTTTCCCGATCTTGTTGATTATGAGGGTTTTCTTTGAGAACTAAACCACCCACTTGAAAATTTCATGGTTTGACTCTATGATTGTAGCTGTGGGACATAACTTGTTGATATCCCTTCAAATGATTAACTGTAGTTTGATGTCATTCATCAAGCAATTCCAGCTCTTACAATCTTGAGGGGAACAACTTCAATCCATTTAGTGAAATACTTAGTGGCTGTAATGATGAATTTATGTCCATTTGAAGATGATGGGTGTATCTTGCCAACCAAGTCCAATCCCCACTAATCGAAAGGCCATGTTGTGGTGAAAGGTTGTAATTCCTGAGTAGGAGTGTGAATGAGATTCCCATGAATCTGAAATTTTGCACATTTCTTCACAAAGATGAATGTTTCTTTCTTCATGGTCGGCCAGTAATAACCGAATCGAACAAGTTTCTTTGCTAAGGTTAGTCCACTTGAGTGTGTCCCACAAATTCCACCATGTACCTCTTGTAAGGCCTTTTCAGATTCATCGCATTGAAGGCATCTAAGGAGGGTACCATCTAGACCATGCCGATATAAGACAAGTCTAAGTGTAAAATAGTATCCTTTAGGTAAGTGTAAATTTGGCCATACAAGGGAGAATTAGAACTAGTTAGATGGAAAATGATTTGAGTTTTAGGATTGTCATAGGTAGGAGAAGACAATTGTTCCACCAGGAAATCATACCGTGTTTGATTCTCTTTCAACTGAAGTAGAGAGGCGATCGTAGCCACAACATCTGTTGCTTTATTATCAATACGTGGAATCTGTATGAACTTGATATTAACAAATTATTTCTTGAAATCATCCACCATTCTTTTGTAAGGTATCAACTTGTCATCTTTAGTGTGATATTCGTCATTGATTTGATTTATAACAAGTTGTGAATCACCAAAAACTTGAAGTTCTGTGATGTTCCAGTCTACTACAATTTTTATGCCAATTACTAATGCCTCATTCTCAGCTACATTGTTTGTGCAAGGGAACATTAGCCAATAAGATTTTGGAATTGTATGTCCTTGAGGTGTAATAAAAAGAATCTTGGCTCCTGAACCATGTTGAGTGTAGGAACCATCAAAGTAGAGTGCCCATGACTATTGGATAACTGTTGTGAATACATCGGCATTAGGAAAATCAATGTGTATTGGGTGTTCTACTGATAGTGGTGCTTCTGCTAATTGATCTGCAATTCCCTGTCCCTTGCTAGCTTTCTAATCCACATAATGAATATCAAATTCGCTTAGGATCATAACCCATTTAGCCAACCTGCTAGTTGCGGTTGCCTTACTTAGAAGATATTTGAGTGGGTCAATCTTAGCCATAGGCTTTACTATATGAGTGAGCATGTAGTGTCGTAATTTTTGAGAAGTGAACACTACTGCTAGGCAGGATTTTTCAATGAAGGTGTAATTTAGCTCATGACTTGTCAAGGTCCGACTAATGTAATAGATTTCTTGCTCTCTTCTTGAATTGTCTTCCTATGCCAATAATGCTCCTAAAGACACTTCCATGGCAAAAATTTATAATATGAGGGGCGCACCTTGCGTTGGTGGAATCAATACTGGTGGATTCATGAGATACTACTTTATCTGATCAAACACTACTTAACATTTGTCCTCCCACTTAAATGGAATATTCTTGTGTAAGTGGTGTGTAAATGGTAAACTTTTATCTGCCAGTTGAGTAATGAATCTGTGAATGGATTGTAGCTGTCCCTACAAAGAGCGTAGTTGACTAATGTTCCTTGGTGGTGGCATATTAATAATTGCTTGTACCTTAGCTAGATCCACTTCAATTCCCTTTTTTGATACAGTGTAACCTAATAGCTTTCCAGATTTCACTCCAAAGACACATTTCTTTGGATGAAGTCTCACTTTGAATTGTTCCATTCTTTTGAAAATTTTAGATAAGATATCTATGTGTCCTTCTCTAGTGTTAGACTTGGCAAAAAGATCATCAATGTAATCCTCCATGAATGTATGCATCATATCATGAAAAATTGTTGTCATTGCTTGTTGGTATGTAGCTCCTACGTTCTTTAACCTAAATGGCATTACATTCCAGCAATAGGTACCCCAAGGACATGTGAATTTTGTTTTATCCTGATCTTCTCATGCAATCTTTATCTGCTTGTATCCTAAAAATCCATCCATTAATGATTACATCGCATGTCTAGCAGTCAAATCAACAATCATATCTATGTTTGGCAAGGGGAAGTCATCTTTGGGACATGCCTTATTCAAATCTCTGAAATCTATACAAATTCTAATCCTTCCATCTAGCTTTGAAATAGGTATGATATTGGAGATCCATTCTACATAGTCCATGGGCCAGATGAATCCAACATCCAAAAGCTTCTTTAATTCCTCTGTAACCAGTAATACAACATGTGGATGCATTTTTCTAAGTTTTTGCTTCACACATTTTGTCCCTTGTGTAATAGATAGATGATGCATGATGAGATTTGGATCTAATACTGGCATATCCACATAGGACCATGCAAAACTAATTTGATTTTTCTTGATAAATTTTGTGAATCCAGGCACTTCCTCCTTTGTTAGAGATGTGACCAATTACAAGATTTCAGGCTGCTCTATAGAACCTATGTTGAGTGCCTCTATTGGTTCGATTAGAATGGAAGACCTTTCCTGATAATTCTCTGGAAGAGTGTCAAGTTTCCTATCCTTTGGCACCTTTGAAAGGTTTTCACCATTGGATACACTCTTAATTTTTTTCTTTTCTTGATCTAATACTGCCTTTGTTAGGTTTTCACCATTAGATCTTTGTTTTATATTATTTATTGCATACCTGAGAAACTTGCCACTTTCCTATCGAAAACTCCGATCTTGTGATTCCTTCATGGAACTTGTTTTCGATTGGGATGAACAAATAAAGTTTATGATGGTTTCGTCATTGGGAAATGTTGGGACATCAATAGGTGTGATTTGTTCCAAATCAATGAGTTCGGGATGGACCAAAGGAAATGGATCATTAGGATGAGTAAGGTCACTGGCCGTTAGGGTCATGATTCTATTGTTAACATCATTATAGGGGAGGTCTAGGATGGTATCCTCTTGTGAATGATCTATTTCACTTTGAATCAAATCGGTCTCACTTGAGTCATGATCACTTTGTAGGATGTAATCAAGTGGAGGCCTTGAGCTTTCCCCTTGCAAGAATGCGAGTGTGAATTTGTGTATGACGCCCACCCTTTTCTTTGAGATGAAAGTATCATCAGAGAAGTTGTCCCATTCATATTCATTGGAGTCAGTGTCAAAATTGTTTGCTTGAATTCTCAGGATTGTTTCAGCTAACTCCTCTTTAGACATTCTTTGTAGTACATCTTCCTTTGTATCTTTACCATATCCTAACCCACTTTTATCAGTTTGGTGCATTGTTTTTAGTTGGACGGGTTCAACAATACCCTCTTTCCATTTACCTATAGGGCCATTTCCTTCATAATCCATTTGTTGCATGATAGAATAACCTTTTCCATATTCTTTTGTGGGTAACTTGACATTTTGTACTGATTCTTCTTCATCTTTATAGAGCCAATCAAGGGTAACTTGGTGATGGGAACTGAAGCTGAGGCTAAAGCTATTGTAGCCTATTGTATGGATGTTGATGGTTGACCATGGGATCTTGGAGATATGGGTAAACTAGAGAGAGATAAAGAATATTCTCCCACTCCTTTATCTATCAATTTTAGCTTGGTGCCAAAATTACTTATCATTTCACTTGCTTGTTCATTATACTTGGAGGTAGAGATGGCCAAGGCCTCTCTATTGTGTGGGATGAGTGTGTCCTGAGTTGCTCTTAGGCTAGAGCAAGTTTGACTACTAATGTGATCAGCAGGTATTGTTACTTCTTGTCCATCATATGGAAACTTCAAGCATTGATGATAAGTAGATGGAACAACTCGCATGTCATGGATCCATGGATTACGCAAGAGTATGTTATAAGTTAGATCCTGATCTAGAACCTGAAAAAATTTATTCTTCACAATAGGTCCCACTCTAATTGGTAGCATGATGAGGCCTTTGGAGGTCCTTTTCTCATCATCATGTGCCTTGATTGTAATCTTCCTTCGTGAATCTATAGATTCTACTGAATATCCCGAAGCGAGGACCAATTTTAAAGTACAAATGTTTAATCTGGCTCCCCCATCTATGAGGACATGTCTAATGTGGGCTTTGTGAACCATGACCTCTAAGTAGAGTGATGAATTATGTGGGTGGGTTATGGATGAGTCATCCTTTTCAGAAAAGGATAAACATGCGGTTGAGGACAAGTGTCCCACCATGGCTTGAAATTTATTGATATCTACATTAGGGGATACAATTGTATCAACAAGGGCCTTTTCCAAAATGTCCTTATGTGCAAGTGATAACTTTAAAAGTTCCAAGATAGAAATTTGGGCTGATGTTTTTCGTAGTTGATCAACCAAATTGTATTGACTTGGAGGGGGAATTGTTGCTTTATATGAGAGCTTCCTTTGACAATTATTTTGGCTTGCCCCCTTGTCATAGAATTGACCTCTTGATATTCTTTCTTACCTTTGATTTGGATAGTATTGATGTGTTGATTGTCAATATAGATATGATTGATAATGACATCATCAACATAATTAACATTCTTTACCTTGTCACCCAAAGATTCTCCTTTTTGATAATTAGGTAGAGGATCCTTGAATGCTTGATGGTCATTATTGGCATTATGTCCCTCAACCGTGATGGTATGGTTATCAATCAAATCCTGAATAGTATTCTTCAACCCTTGGAAATTGTTTGTCTTATGACCTTTGCACCTATGATAATCACAAAAGTGTGAGTCATTCCTCGATGGTGGTTTAACTTGAGGCTCATAGTCTCTTTGTGGTGGCAATGTAATAGCATTTTGATTCAATAACTCTTTAGGAATGGATTCCAAAGATAGGCCCAAGGGAGTGAAACTTTGTCGATTCAAAAAATATGAAGATCTAGGCATATTTGAATTTTGATTATTGCTGGAATTATTTTCACGATTATTAGTTGCATTCCCTTGATTGGAACATTGCCTTGGGTATTAGAATTTCCAACATTATTGATATGTTGAACACTTGACACATTAAGGATGGTAGGCTTCACATTCATGTTGTTAGCATCTACTACCCCATCATTCACAACATTTTTATTTTGAGTCCAAAATCGTGACTTGTCATTTTTGTTATTATGGTTGTTGTTGTATGAATTTAAACCCTATTTATCAATTTTCAGAACTCCACACTTGATCAAAGCACCTTCAATAGTAATTGCATTTTCAGTCAATTTTTCAAATGATTGAGGATAGTGAAGGTTTAGTCTATAACTCATTTCTTGATTCAAACTATCAATAAAGATCTCCATCTTTTCTATTTCAGGAATAGGATGAGAGTATCTAGCGAACACCCTTCTCCAACTTTGCAAAAATGTAGTGAAAGATTCCCCTACTTTTTGTTTCACCTTACAAAGATCAAGCATGGTTATCTAGTGTTGGATGTTGTAAGATTATTGTGATATAAACTTGTTTATTAATTCCTCGAAGGTATTGATGGGGGGAGTGATCTTTGAAAGCCACTCCAGGGATTGTCCACCCAGACTTCGTGGAAACAATCATATTAAGTAGGTATTGTCATGAGCGAATTCTAAGCTCATATTTTGTAAGTCCCTCACATGTTCAATGGGGTCAATTTTCCCATTATACCTATCAAATTTAGGGATTTTGCAATGTTTTGGAAAAGGAATCATTCAAAGACTCCTATCAAAAGGATAAGGACATATGTCATCCAAAACATACTTCTTTGTGGTACCCCCTTGCGTTTATTTTATTTTCCCTTGTAATTCCTTGATTGGCACTAAAACCATTAGGAGGAGTTTCAGGATTTTCTTTAATCCCTTCTGTGTCAAAATCAGCAAGTAACTTAGCTCCTTGAATAGCTAATGAAAGGAAATATCTTTCCTTGTTTCATTCTAAAATCCATTCCATAAGAGTATGGAATAGGGGATCTCATTTTGCTTCTTGGAGTTTTTCTTCTATTATCTCTTCAGTATTTGAATTATGATAGGGGATCTCTTCCCTTTCACTATTATCACCCATTTTGCTTACTGTACTTTCTCTTTCATCTTTTTCTATGCGCTTTTGAGATCTCGTGACAACAGGCATAAGCTTCACTCAAATTCTACTAACCTTGCTCAAAATAATGAAATAGTGCAATATTGATTGATATGAAAGTTAGGATAGAATGAAGATTCTATGACTTAAAAGATTTTTAATGTTTATCTCATGATTTCCTGATTAGAAGGATGAAAATCCTGTTTGTAGGAATTAAACCAAAGATCAAAAATAAAGATGATTTTTCACTTTGTGAGGTTTGATTGTAGCTTTCTGAAAAAATATGGATTTTATGGATGCCTAATGTGCTTGAGTTCTCTATTGCAGAATTTGATTGGGACGAGTAGCATACATAATTGCAGGTTGGTGAATATAAGAAGGATGAATACGCTGACTGTGGTTGTGCTTTTGAGAAAGGGCTCTTCTTTGAAAGAATGCTTGCGAGTATAAAGGTTCTACAACATAATTGTTAGTGAAACCTCTAATATAATCGTGATATTCGTGAATAAAGGTCCTTTGCTCAAGCAAGACCTTTCGACTTTGGTATAGAAATTTCCTCTTCTTCAATAACTTCTTATAACTGAGAGATTTCTTTGGCTTTCTAATCTTCCTTTCTAGAGACTTCTTGGAAAAAGTTGTAGACTTCCAAACTCTAAGCATGGAAAAGACTAGACTGAGAAGACCGATTTTTGGATGTCAGAAATTTACCTAGGTTCGAAAAACACATGCGCCAAAATAGATCTTGAATGCGCCAAAAAAGACTACCTATGCACCAAAACAGAACACAGATGCACCGAAACAGAGCATAGATGCATCGAAATAGAGCAATGATACGCTGAAACAGAGCAGCGATGCACCGAAATAGAGCATTGATGAATCGAAATAGAGCAGCAATGCGTCGAAACAGACTAGGGATGCGCTAAATTATCTGTTTAAACTTTTGAGATAGACATGTTTGGATAGTTTGATATTTTTGGATGATCTTAGTCTAATTTAAATGTGAGAAACACATAATAGAGAAGTAGATAGTTGTTTTGTTAATCCTAAAATCTAAGCAAAGAGTGTATGTTCTTGAGATTTTCACTGGTTTTGAACAAAATACGCACTTCCGTTAGACTCACTCTTAATTTTTCAAATAGGTCATCATAGTAATCATAGCGCATAGCTTAAAATTGCGTCGACTCACATAGCCATGTCACCCCTTAAAGGGCACCTATGTTTTTGTCTTTTCTAGGTGCATACTCAAGGTGACAGAAGTGGATACCGAATCCCCTGAGCAAACAATCCATGGTGATTATATGGTGAGTGTCTTGGGGCAGATTCTTCCCTCCCCTTGCTCCATGATTAAAATGATGTTTGGATACTAACATGGCTAGCTTTCTACACTATGGTTTGTAGTCAAGGTTTTCGTTCGGTGCGGTAATAGATAAACTCCCTCAGGAGACCTCCCAATATTTAGAACAAAGACTTTGGGGATGGTTATCTTTGCACACTGTCATCGAATTGTGGACTTTCCCCGAATTCACTTTTGATTATAGTGGGTTGGAAAACTTGGCTTTGGTTGTTCCCACTTAGGTCGTTCTCGTAGGGTGAGTACTTTTTCCCACTACGGTAGGCTCTCTAAAGGATGTAATAAAGCATAAACATTCCAGGAAAATGAAAAGGAAGTCTGGTATTCTGGTCACCCAGTTAAGGGGATAGCATAGACCTATTGCCACAGACAAAGCAAACAATGTTCTTTTTATAGCACCAAATGACAATGATCTAAACTAAATGAATATGTTGCTTCACAATAGGCATGGGGTTAATTTTAACTGCAAAAAAATAATGTGTGCTAACTACCCTAAGATTGATAGATTCCAAATTTTAAATTTCTATCCTAGGGTTGGTTCATTTTTCTTAAAAACTGAAATGAAAAATTTTGTCCGCGGATGGCGTCAGAATAAAAAAAAAAATTTCACAAACCCCCTATATGCGGTAAGAAAATTTTTATCCGTGAATGGCGTCGGAATCAAAAATTTTGTTTACAAACCCCCTATATGTGCTAAGATAGGTCCCCAATGCGCCAAAACAGTTACTGAATGCGCTAAAAGATCAATACACGATGTGTGAGAATAGGTCGTCTATGCACCGAAACAGTTCATATGTGTGTCGAAACAGTCTCTAGATGCACCAAAATAGTCCCTAGATGCGCTAAAATAGTCCCTAGATGCATCGCAAGAAAGCTCGTATGCGTCGAAGCGCAACTCCAGTTCGTCACCTATCAACAAATTCCTACAATAAAAATATTAAAATGGGGGGATGCCCTACGGTGGGCGCCAAAAATGTGTTGTTAAAAAATGTGGATTAATTAAATAGTAAACTAACACACTGATAAGACATTCTATTGAAAGAAAACTAATTTAAAAGCATAAATGCAAACTGTAACAGCTTCTTCAAATTCATCCCATCATCCTCTATCTCCAAGGATTTTGTTAAAGGTGCTAGCTCTCAGTTGTGTAAGCAACAGCTTGTTGAAATGGCAGCTTAGGAGAATGAGATTAATTGAAATGCATGTGCATGACTAAATGATTTAAGCTATGAGATTGAAAAGCTATGATGCTAAAATGTTGATAATATTGAAATGCAACTATAGTAATTGCGTATGAAATCTAAGATTTGAGGTGTCTTCAACTCATAAGAGGGCTATATTTATAGATTTTTAAAGGAAAGAATCCAGTTGGCAAGGATCAATGGTTGAGTTCAAACTTGTTAAGATGAATAGTGAGAGATCGAGGAGTTGAAAAAAACATGGAAGGTTAAGAGAAAGATGGAAGATGTTTCCATAATTTAAATAAATAATATTTAATTATTTGTGAGAGATGATAAAAAGCGCTTTAATTAAATATATAAAATACTTAATTAAATATGAGAAGAAGAAAGTTTCTAATTAAATATTTTTAGAATATTTAATTATGGAGGAAAGAAAGCTTTTAATTAAATATTGGAAATATTTAATTAAGTGGAAAAGAATAAAGAATTAGAAAGAAAGCATTTAATTAAATATTGGAAATATTTAACTATGGAGAAAAGAAGAATATCATTTAAATTTAGAATTTAAATTTGTGGTAATTAATATAAATAAATTGTGAAATCTATTTAATTAATTAAGAGGAAGATAGCAATAATTAAATAAACTTATTTATTTAATCAAACTAGAAGAATTGGAAAAATGAACAATATAAATAAATAATTAAATTTATTTATATGTAGATGACTTAAGAATATTATTTAAATAATTCCTATTTAATTAATTAATAGGTTTGATTAACCGTGACCATTTTGAACATGATAATCTAAATGATGATGTGAAATGGATGATATGGATGCAATTTTATTATTAATGTAGATGATGTGAATCAAAATGCAAATGTAAATGTTAATGTTATGATATAATAATGAATGATTTACGCACATGATATGAATATGATGAACTAACAATGAAATGATGATGCAAAATGTAAATGCAATAATAATGATACCCTAAATGAGTTTTGGTGAAATGATATGAGTGATAATGGAATAAGATGTAATAAATGTCTAGGTGTACTCAATCATTGTCTGAAAAGATACCCAAGAATTTGGACAACCCTCAAAAATCTATTTAAAGAACCCCAAAAATGCAAATGAATTATGTAGTCCTACAATGCAGTAATGAACTATTCTCCTTGTTGCCATTTCATGTTGTGCTTGGTTTTCATCATTGAGCCTTTTGATATGTTGAAAGTTAGTACAAGCGTCAAAGGGTATGTTAGCACCAATGATGACCTGAGTACTACTTTCATGATGTTTGATATAGTAAGTTAGTACAAGCATCGAGGTATAATTGAACCAAGATGACGTAAGTATTGCTTGCATAAAAGACAAAAGTTAACCATTTTTCTACGTAAATTCCGAAATGTCATCAATGATACATTGTAGAGTATGTCCCATGACAAATTTGCAAAATACTATTGATTAGCTTACAGACAACAAGCAAAGAAAAATCATACTTCTTCCTTGTGATTCTAGTTCAGTACATCATTGAATCACTCCAAAGACATGATGTCATCAAATACAAAAACAACAATTGCAACTTCTTGCTTTAATTTTATCATTCATTTTATTCAGATTAAGAACATCCAATTTGTTCATTTTTCAAAATAGTCATGTAGCCTCATTGTAATTGGACAAGTTTGTTGTTTCCTGATACTTGATTCTAGACACATGTTTTTGCTTGCTCAAAAATCTCCAAGGAGCGAATTGCCCCCTAGTGACCCTGTACTTTGACTCCTGCTAGACACAACTACTGCTAAGGATAGTCCTAATTGATCAAGCCATGATGAGGTCCTTGTTGTTTCAAGGAGATGATGCAATGTAAACTGTGATGGCGAGGCATGTGTGTGATGCCAATGCAAAGATGGATAGAATGAATCCCAATAGATGAGAGAGCCAAATAAAATCACAAACAATGCCAATTTGCCAAGTTTTCACCATTTGTTTTTATTGCACCTTTTCCTGATTTTATGATTTTTTTGCTATTACCAAGACACCTGTTTGCTAGGTTTTCATCAAGGCAACGATTTTTTTCTTGTTTTTTCTATATTTTTTCTCTTTTTGATTTTTTTGTATTTTTTTTCCTCTTTTTGATTTTTTTGTATTTTTTTCAGGACTTTTTATATTGTTTTTGATATTTTCTCAGGACTTTTTATATTGCTTTTGATATTTTCTCAAGACCTTTTATATTGTTTTTGATATTTTTTAGGCATAAAACTTCTTCAAATGAATGTTGTTGGTTGGATCTTCAAAAAGGTCCCCTTCTGTAGTTGGCAATTGATATGCCCCCGATTCATACACTACAATGATAACGAAAGGGCCCAACCAATTAGGTTTGAAGTTGCCTTTCTTTTCCCAATCTTGTTGATTATGAGGGCTTTCTTTGAGAACTAAATCACCCACTTGAAAATTTTGTGGTTTGACTCTATGATTGTAGTTGCGGGACATAACTTGTTGATATCCCTTCAAATAATTAACTGCAGTTTGATGTCATTCATCAAGCAGTTCTAGCTCTTGCAATCTTGATATTTTGTAGTCTTCATCATTGATTAACCCCTTTATTGATACGTGAATTGAGGAAATATTGAATTCTAGTGGTAATATAGGTTCTGCTCCGTAGACCAAAGCATAAGGGTAAGCTCCTATTGGTGTGTGAATACTTGTTTTGTATGCCCATAATATTGGATTTAATTGGACATGCCAATCATGACCAACTTCATTTACTGTCTTCTTCAAAATCTTCAGAATTGTTTTGTTTGAAGCTTCAACTTGACCATTCCCTTGTCGATAGTAAGGCGTAGAGAACTTGTGTTGGATGAAAAATCTTTCACATAGCTCATCAGCATCCTGATTTTTAAAGGGTCTTCCATTGTCTGTGCTAATGGAGTTGGGAATACCATATTGGCAGATCGTATAGTTGAAAATGAATGAAGAGATTTTTTTGCCAGTAACTTTTGTGAGGGGAACAACTTCAATCCATTTAGTGAAATACTCAGTGGCTATAATGATGAATTTATGTCCATTTGAAGATGATGGGTGTGTCTTTCCAACCAAGTCCAATCCCCATTGATTGAAAGGCCATGTTGTGGTGAAAGGTTGTAATTCTTGAGTAGGAGCGTGAATGAGATTCACATGAATCTGAAATTTTGCACATTTCTTCACAAAGATGAATGATTCTTTCTCCATGGTCAGCCAGTAATAACCCAATCAAAAAAGTTTATTTGCTAAGGTTAATCCACTTGAGTGTGTCCCAAAAACTCCACCATGTACCTCTTGTAAGGTAAATCAAAAGTGATTTTCTATCAGCATTTTGATAGGTGTAAAGGAGACTATGTTGTCGGTATGGTTTAAAACTAGTGAGGTTCTATCCAAGGGGGTTTAATCTAAGGTGTTTTGATCAAACCCTCTTCAATTGAAATCCTTAAAATGGAAAATTTTAAGGCTTAAATCATTATATTTTTTAAAAATATATGATTTCAGCAAAAATCAGAATCTCCCAGAAATTGTAAACCATCTTTGTGGGATCACCCAGGGGTTGAGGGATTAGGTTTTAAGGGTTGAGGGTTGAGGATTGAGGGATTAAGAGGATATAGGGGTTGAGGGATTAGGGTTTAATGGTTGATGGTTGAGGGTTTAAGAGGGTATAGGGGTTGATGGATTAGGGGAGAGTGGGAGAGTGGGAGAGTGGGAGAAAGAGAGAGTGGGAGAGAGTGGGAGAGTGGGAGAAGGGAGGAGTGGGATAAAGATAGAATGGGAGGGAGAAAGGGGGAGAGTGGGAGAGAAAGAGGGAGAGAGGGAGGGATAGGGAGAGGGGGAGAAAGAGATAGTGGGAGAGATGGATATAGAGAGGGAGGGAGAGAGGGGGAGAGTGGGAGAGTGGGAGAAGCAAAGAGTTGGAGAAAGATAGAGAGGGAGGGAGAGAGGGGGAGAGTGAGAGGAAGAGAGATTGGGAGATCGGGAAAAGGGTAGAGTGGAAGAAAGAGAGAGTGGGCGAGTGGGAGAAGGGGAGAGTGGGAGAAAAATAGAGTGGGAAGGAGAGATGGGGAGAGTGGGAGAGAAAGAGGGAGAGAGGGAGGGAGAGGGAGAGGGGGAGACTCCTATACCCTCTTAATCCCTCAACTCTCAACCCTCAACCCTTGAACACTAATCCCTCAATGACTATATCCTCTTAATCCCTCAACCCTAGACCCTAAACCCTTAAACCCTAATCCCTCAACCCCTATACCCTCTTAATCCCTCAACCCTCAAACCTCAACATTTAAACCCTAATCCTTCAACCCCTATATCCTCTTAATCCCTCAACCATCAACCCTCAACCCTTAAACCATAATCCCTCAACCCCTATATCATCTTAATCCCTCAAACCTTAACCCTTAAACCCTAATTCCTCAACCCCTATACCCTCTTAATCCCTCAACCCTCAACCCTTAAACCCTAATCCCTCAACCCCTATACCCTCTTAATCCCTCAACCCTTGAGAGTTTGATGGATTAAAGTTTAAGGGTTGAGGGTTGAGGGAGATTAGGGAGATTAGGGTTGAGGATTAAGGGATTAAGAGGCTATAGGGGTTGAGGGATTAGGGTTTAAGGTTCGAGGGTTGAGGGTTTAGGAATTAAGAAGGCATAGGGGCTGAAGGATTAGTGTTTAAGGGTTGAGGATTTAGGGTTAAGGGATTACTTCCTCAACCCTAAACCCTTAAACCCTCTTAAACCCTCAACCCTCAACCCTCAACCCTTAAACCATAATCCCTCAACCCCTATACCCTCTTAATCCCTCAACCCTCAACCCTCAACCCTTAAACCCTAATTCCTCAACCCCTATACCCTCTTTATCCCTCAACCCTTAACCCCTTAATACTAAAACCCTAATCCCTCAACCCCTATAGCCTTTTAATTGCTCAAAACTCAACCCTAAACCCTTAAACCTTAATCCATCAACCCCTATTACCTCAACCCTTAACCCTTAAACCCTATTAATCCCTCAACCCTCAACCCTCAACCCTTAAACCTTAATCCCTCAACCCCTATAGCCTCCTAGTACCTCAACCCTCAACCCTAATATCCCTAATATCCCTCAACCCTCAACTCTTAAACCATAATCCCTTAACCCCTCAACCCTCAACCATTAAACCCTAGTCCCTCAACCCCTCAACCCTCAACCCTTAAACCCTGATCCCTCAACCCTCAACTCTCAACCCTTAAACCCTAATCCCTCAACCCATATACCCTCTTAATCCATCAGCCCTCAACCCTTCAACCCTAATCTCTCAACCCCTATACCCTCTTAATCCCTCAACCTTCAACCCTCTTAACCCTCAACCCTCTACCCTAATTTCCCACCCACTCTATCTTTATCCCACTCTCCCCCTCTCTCCCTCCCTCTCTATCTCCATGTCTCCCACTATCTATTTCTACCCCTCTCCCTCTCCCTCCCTCTCTCCCTCTTTCTCTCCAACTCTTTATTTCTCCCACTCTTCCCCTCTCTCCTTCCCACTCTATATTTCTCCCACTCTCCCCTTCTCCCACTCTTCCACTCTCTCCCACTCTCTCTTTCTCCCACTCTCTATCTTTTTCAATCCCTCTCTATCTCCATCTCTCCCTCTATCTCTTTCTCTCCCTCTCCCTCTCCCTCCCTCTCTCCCTCTTTCTCTCCCACTCTCTCTTTCTCCCACTCTCCCCCTCTCTCCCTCCCACTCTCCTCTTCTCCCTCTCTCCCACTCTCTCTCACTCTCTTTTTCTCCCACACTCCCCTCTCTCCCTCCCTCTCGATCTGCATCTCTCCCACTATCTCTTTCTCCCCCTCTCCCTCTCCCTCCCTCTCTCCCTCTCTCTCCCTCTTTCTCTCTGACTCTCTCTTTCTCCCATTCCCTCTTTCTCTCCCATTCTCCCTCTACCTCTCTCTCTCTCACACACACACACACCTCTATCTCCTCTACTTTAAGGGTACAGGGGAGAGATATAGAATTAGGATAGAGGATATAGACACAGAGGGAGAAAATAAATATATTAAAAAAACCATATTTCATATAACGCATGCGCATTTTGAAGAAGTGGAGATGTTGCCATTTTAGCAAGAAATAAGATGCATTGTAATGTGTGTTTTTTTCTTCCACTAAAAATGGTAAAAAAACACTATATACTCATGATTTGAATGCCCACAATCTGCATATTCTCCTGGTTTTGCACGTGCTCCAACAAAAAGTAGCCTTTTGATGATGTTGTGAAGTGTGGATGCATGTTTTTCACATTCGACAACCTTTTCCATGATCTATCTACCACCTTTGCATGAAATAGAAGAGTTTCCATATTGAAAGACATATAATATCAATTCAAGTTTGAATTCCATTGAAAATTGATATACAATTGAAGTTTAGAGGGGAACAAGATTTTGAAAAAGTCAAATTGTTGTGGAGTTTGAAGAAAAACGAAGCTAAGGCTACATAATTGGGTTGAAATCCTCCATTTGAAAGTCTGGTTTTATAGGTATGTGAAGTTTGTACACATTTTCTTTCAATCTATTATGGCTTACTTTCATTTTTGTTATTTTGGATATTCCATGTTGATCATTATTTGTTTGTCATTATAACCTTAGGTTGTCAATGCACATTTTCAATTACACAATTATATACACTTGCCAATTACCATTTTAAACCTAATGTAGAGCATCTACCAGGATCCACAAATCATCAAGGGTAATTCTGACCCTAACTTAAATTGAAGAAGATTAACCAACAAACTTAGTCATCTTTTCATCAAAATCCTTCAATTTCACTTAATTTCATATTTCCACAAAACATTAGAACTTGGCTTCAAATCTTTGTCAAACTAAAAAATAGATTAACCATCATAAAATTGATTGTAACATATAATAAACTTTATTATAAATTCAAAACCAATCAATTCATTGATGATTCACTAATTCAAGAACTCAATGCTGCAACTTACATGGAAAAATAACAACAAATCATGGAAGGTAACTACCAACCTTTATCTAGACATCCAAGACACTATAATCAGCATGTTATTTATTGAAATAAACTAAATACATATTCCAAATATCTCACCAAAATTCATCCTTTGAGCATGCTTCCCATAGCAGTATTCCAAACCCATGGTGCAGGGGCACCTACAACCATGTTTCAAATTATGCTTTGGTGATAGTTTGTCTTAAGGTCTTTGGGTGAGTTCAAGATTTTTTAGATTCTTTTTCATATATTTTATTGAAAATAAGGTCTAAATAGACCAAACTTTCATGTATTTATGGATTTTGAGAGTTTGGTGATCAAATGTGCAAGGATGCACTCTTGCTTCAAAAAATTATCAATTTTGCCATATAATATTTGAAGGAAAATTATTCAAATTGTAAATGGAAGTGAAATAAAAGAGTCTAGAAGTTGTATTAGGGATTAAATAAAGGTGTTTGAGTGGTCTTAGGTGTCTTGGACAACAAAGTTTCATAATGTTGCTTATTTAGCAAAAGTTGTCAATGTTAGCAATTTTTAAGACAAATGAAGGTATTGGTAGTTAAAAGGTTGTTATAGGTTGGTTATGGACATGGATCAGTTGGAGAAGGGCCTAAAATTTTATTTAAAAACCTAGTATGGCCTCCTTCAAAAGTTTGGTGGAGTTTGACTAAGAAATAAACTTGCATTTGCACTATGTTTTTGAAGATCTCACTACTTTTTGTGTGTTTCTAGACCCTGTATGGGCTGCAAAGGCTTATTAATGGTGTGAAAGTGACATTATTCCATAAATTAATGTTCCTAATTTAATTTTTCTCCCTTTGAAGAGGTTTTCATTGAAATTTGTTCTTGGAATTCATAAATATCTAGAAACTGGGTTCTTGGACAATCAAGGGTTTGAGGGTAATTTAATGTCTTAGATGGCATCCCACCTATTGTGCTCTTTGTGACTTAGTGGGGTGACCATGTATGATTTACTTATATTTTTTTTAGGAGTAGAGAAGAGCAATTTTAAAGTTCCCTCATGAATGATGTTGGTTTAAGGGGAAATACCCTATTTTCTCATAGAAAAGAATGGTGCGGACCTAAGAAAGAGGGGTGCAGAATTTCCAAAGGGAAGATGAGGGTTCATTAAGCTTGGGGGGCCTATACAGAGGTTTTTGGGCAGTTGGTTTGTGTTGGGAAGTTGTGGAAGGTAGAGTTTTAGTAAGGAGGCCTAAAACTCCTTATTTTCTAAGATCTTGAGAGGGTTTTAAACTTTGTTGATGGAATGAGTACTTGGGGTCCTCAAACCTTGATAATTGTTAGTTTTGAAACCTAAGACAAGAATTTTTCAGTCATGGGGGCCTGGTGATGAGTCCTTGAGAGGGTCCCTTTGTAAAACTAGCTAATTTGGGCCTTAAAATAGTGAAATTTGTCATTTTGAGGAAAGTGTCTTAAAAGAGTAATATGTGGATTTTTTATATGTCTCATACCACTTAAATGGATATCTAGATCAATCATTTGTTTGATAGGATTTTTGGGAGGTTTGTGAGAAAAATCCATAAAAATGGTTTGTGAAGCCTACAAGGCAATTTTGGGTCAAAAGTGGCTTTTAGAAGAGTTTGTTTGTTGTTTTTGTAGGTGGTTGAATGTCAAGATTTTGAAATCTTGAAGGTGTTGACACTCTTTTCCTACATCAAATTTCAATTTGGAGTCATAATGAAGAGTCATGGTTGATAGGTAACCTTGTTGTTCTGTTGAGTCAATTGAAGGTTGATGTCTTGGTTGGCATATTTGAGAGAAGTTGTGTCAATTTGTATCTTGGTTTCTCACCACTCTACATCAACCCAGTTTTGGGCACACATAATACATTAGAACCAAGGGTGACTTCTTTGGACTATGTTTGACTTCCAATAAGCCTACCTAGCAAAAGGCTTCCCAATTACCCTAAATTTGCAAAGGAAGTGCCTTTTAAAGGTGAGGTTTCCACTCAAACACAAAGAACAATCAATGTTCATGATACCAAACCACCAATTTCATGATTAATTTTCCCACATAAGGTCATTACCCTACTATTCCAAAAAACCCTCCAAAACACAAGAAAAAACAAGGGTTTTCAAGGATTTCACAACTTTGAGCCTCTCCAATTCATCCCAAGGATCAAAAAACCTTCCAATACCTTTGAAAAAACTTATCAAACACTCATAATTCCATTACACTCATTAGTTTTCGGAATCACCATCATGGTTATTCACTTTCACATAGAAATGTGCTTTGGCCAACCTAGTGCATCACTCCACCAAAATAACCCATGTTCTTCCAGACTCCCAAATACATTTTACATCTACATTATTATGTTACACACCAATCCACCAAGTTAAAAATCTGTCACAGTGGGTGGATTGGTGAAAATCAATACATTATAGCCTCAAACCCTTACACTGTCAAAACAGGGCAGACTTGGAGAAATGACTTAAAATCTCTTCTAAAATGGTATTAAGAAACCAAAAAATATTCAAGTGAAGATAAATTCATGCATAAATTATCTCCCAAACCTTCAAGGCATCACACACCTGTACAGGTCCGTACATAGAGAAAGAACACATGAAAACACGGGAAAATCATAAAAATCAGAGAACTCCTTTATTTTATTTTATTCAAATCTTGAAGAGAAGCCTCCATTCAAGAATTTACATGATATTTATCTTATTTCCCTTCAAACGCAACTGCCCCAACTTATCTAACTATTTATGTAACTTCTTAACTAACTTATCTCTTGACAACTTTGCTAAAAATGCATTTTTTTGTAAATGTCAAGCCAAATCTTCCCCCTAAACACCTAGAATAACTCAAGAGAACTAAATACATATTAAGAGTGGTATCATAGACCTTATTTAACATATATCTTTATCTTAGACTAAAAAGAAACAAGAAACTTTCTTTTACCCATCTTCACATGCACCAAAAACCCTCTTTTTTACCCAAGAAACTAGTGGTTTATTGAAAACAGTCTCCAACCCTCACACAATATTATGAATACTTCAAATAGGTGTAAAATGGTGTTAAAAAAATAAATTGAACAAGAAACCATGCTTCCCCAATGCAAAACATACTTTACAATATCAAAACCACTCGAAATCTCATGGAAAACTCAAAATGTCACTCTAGGGCTTCATGCCCAACACCCTTATAGACCCCCCCTGCACACAAATAACATTACCTCACCTATTTATTGATGATATTAATTCAAATATTCTAAATCATTCTTTTCATCAATGTTTTCCTAAATCCTAAACAACAACTTCTTGAATTGACAATTTTCATTCAATGGTGCTCCCGCACCATGTATGCTTCCATAGTTTGTATGCATATATATGACATAATTTGAATTTTTGTATGCTTTTCCATGCTTCCATTTATCCTATCTTGCAATCATGGCATGCTATGTTACCACTTTTCTTCAAGGAATTCTGGATTATAAAAAATCATGTCACCTTTGTCTATGCTAGGTTAACTCTTGTACAGGATTGTAATTTTTTTTTTAAATGAAGCCTTGAATGACATATATTTTTCAATTCACTTGAATGGATACATTTTTTAGGAACTAATATTCATCTCATTACCATGGTATAGATAAAATTATCTACCATGCTGAAGAAAAAGACAAAGAGGAAACTATCAAACGAAGAGAACAAAACCTTCAAAGAAAAGGAGAGAGTTCAGGTGGTAGCATATCATGAATAGAAGAAATTGGAAATGATTGAAAAAAACAAGACAATTGAAGAGGAAATTCAACCATTAAAAAAAGAACAAGCATTGGTAGCACAAAAGGCATGAATGCAAAAGCATCGTCGTAAGACAGATTCAGATACCATAGTTGGAGACACACCCTCTATGAGAAGTGGCTATGAAGGGACACCATTAAACACAAGCGAATATGGAGGGACACCATCTACTACAAGTGAATATGGACAAAAACCATCTAATGCAAGTGAATATGGAGGGACACCATCTACCACAAGTGAATATTGTTGGAAACCATCCAACACATCTCAAGTTGAGAGTACGTCATCACTTAGATTTGATGAAGAAGTTATGCAATCATCCCCACATGAACCTCAAGGTATGTCTTCTTCTCCACCCTTGATCGAAGGTATGCAATCTAGCCCACCTCAATTAGATATTGATGAAATTCCTAATGTTGAGATGTATGTATCTAGGATAACACCACCTAGAATTTTGTGTAGAAAGCCAAAGTATTTGATTAATATTGATGATGATATTTTGTAGCACATGGAAGGTAAGATTTCGACACGCACTTGTACAAGATATGCTGATAATATTTGGGAATGATTCTTTGAAAGGCTAAATGATACTACAAGATGTCGACTATTTGTTGAAATGATGTGGGGTGTAGATTATAGGAATATCATGAAGACTCTTGGGTTGAGAACATAAAATGCATCAAGTGAAGACACTACTATGAAGAATCTAATGGATGCTTATGAGAGTGTGGATAAGACCTCACACTCAAAGGATAGTAATCTCACTCAATGTGTCATTACATCAAATTTGGTAAGTTATCAAACAAAGAGAGCTCATCTCATTGGAAAGACCAATCAACTAGTAGAAAAAATTAATCAAGAGCCATTCAAAGGAAACAAATAATTGAGGGCACTGATTCAAATGAATTATGGGCATTCTCGGGGAGACTGTTAAGAAAAGATAAAGAAATTGTTGAAGCCTTGAGAACACTAATTGAAGATTATTGGAAGAATAACACAAGGCCATCTTTGAATCAAAGGGATGTGGTAAGAAGGAGAATCATTAGTCAGAATCGTGAGCCATATCCAAAGCATTTTATGGATATGGTTCAAACCCAATTTTTTTGTAAATTTGAAAATGATTATCCTCAAATTAGTATTTCTCAAATATTTTTTGAAATGCTTAAACCTTTTTATTTTAAGATAAATCACACATGCACTACTTGTTGTTGTAGACTACATAATGAATTCTCTAACCATTATGATGTTTATTGTTCTATATGTTTAGATTTGCATACTAACGATGTTTTGTAGGATTGTCGCATAGAAGCCCCACAAAAATATTCAAGAGAGTTCTTATCAAAAAAATTATGTGAAATAGAGGATGGCCAAATATTCTACAGAACATCATGCTTGAATGGTTCATGCAAGCATTGCGGTGGCCTCCAAATTATGCTAGTATGTCAACATATGGAAAGCACAAATGAGGTGGGACAAAAACTAGTAGAGTTCAAGAAGTATAAAACAATGGCATATGCTACAAAATATGGGTCTCAAGAAAAAAGGTGTGATTTGGTTATTGAAAAGATTCTAGTGTACAAGTTTATGTCCATGTTTCATGACAATATATTGTCTGAGTATGCAATGCATACCGACAAAGCCTGATGGTTGGACACACAATTCAAGCTATGCAAGGACACCTTTCCAGTTGGAAGCATAGTATCAGTGGTTTAATTTGTGGAGAACTACACTCTTTAGCCATAGCATGAGGTGCAATCATAGTATTACAACTCCACACAAGTTTCAATATTTGTGCACATAGATTTCATTCATGCATTTGATAATATAGATGACCAAAGGAAGGTATTGAGGGAGTACCACTTTTACATTAGTTATGATCACACACATTCTCTAGAGTTCATGCAAGGTTGCTTCTAGATGTTCTACAGTGGTTTGGCTCAGAGGGGCATAGCATACGACCAACATATAATATGGTTGGATATTGTGCAGCAAAATTCAAGAAATCATGCATGTTCTACTACTTGTCTAGGATGCATATCATTACAGGTGTTCAACATATGTGGAACTTTTGTGAGGTCAGACATGGAAAGGGGGAGTATGATGGTGCAGGAGCATGCATGAAAAGAGCATTAGCATGAGAAGAGTTAAAGTATAAAGATAGTACAAAGTTGATAGATACAAAATCAATCATCGAGTGGTGTAATGCTTTGATGGGTCTAGGTAATGAAGGTACATCTTCAGTTTGAAGATTTTTTTGGTTGATGGATGATACTAACATTGCACCATATGAGGACTATAGTACACTAACAAGATTGAGTGAGCTACACTCTTTCCTTAGCTCAAATACAAGTTCATGGAGTATCGATACACAAAATATGGCATGATTTTGTTCTTCATGTACACTATAAGCCTGGAATGATTGTGAGTCAGGGGAGTGGGTTGACAAATGGTTGACAATTTATCTTAGCCCACTTCACATGTATTTCCCTTTGAGGGCATTGGAGCTGACACAAATTGAATCATCGATCAACTTTGACCATGTATCAGATCTAGTTCAACAAGGTGATATATCTACTTTCTTAGTTGTTGAAATTCCATATCGTTATCTTACTTTAAACTGTATTCGTAATGTTAACTAATTTCAAGAGATTTGTTGCACATATCAATGCAGGGCATTTTATGTAGTTATTGCAGATGAAGACAATGAAGAGGAAACAAACTATTACTTGTGTCATTGTGTTGAGGCAAAAAAGAAATTGGAGGCCCCAATTATAGATGGAGAAAACATCAAATACCCTACAGGATCAGTTGTGGTTACTAGAATGTGGCTTAAAAGGTACCCACATTCGAGTGTTAAACATTGGCTATTTCAGGACTTTGAGATGCACCGTAAGATTCTTCATTACTCAAACTTTGGCATGGCATCCAATGTTCATTTGACCAAATATGGGGGTAGACCTTTGAGCAAGACCTTGTGAAAGGTCCATGAGTCTAAGCATGAGGCAATACTTGACACAATAAAGAGTAGAGAAGACCTGGATGGTTCATTGGATTAATTTATAAGTATATGCACATTGGTTCTTATTAATTTATACTTGTATGCACATTAATTTTTTTTATGCCAATGTTATCATCTTAGTTTACTTTTCCTAGTTGTAAGTAACCTACCAACTAGTGATTGGTGTCCCCTTGCAAAAAATGCAGATATATGGGCCATCCAAGAGAATGTCACCTAGAAAAGCAATGCAACATCCTTATTTTGATGATCTTGAAAAATCTCAATCATGATTTGAAGCCATTTGAAAAGTGTGTGCAAATCTTGGTGAAGGAATTTCAAGTTATTCATTTGAATTTAACCTTATCATGAGCAGCTATGATGTAGACATTATAAGAGAATCTGAAATTTCAACTTTATTCATGAGAGGTGTTGTGTGCAATAGGTATGTTCGAATTCCTAGTGAAGGTATATGAGTAGGAGTGACTAAGTTGTGAGACCTGCATGCCTATCTATAAGTTCCTTCCATATATTTTTATTTCATTTCCATTTGGGATGCTCTTTATTTTTTTGTTTTTACTTGAGTATTTGTAAGTAAGCTACTAAAAATTGATTGATCTCTCGTTGCAGAAAATGCTGATTTATGAGCCATCAAAGAGAATATCAGCCAAAAAAGCAATGCAACATCTTGATTTTGATGATCTTGACAAATCTCAATTCTAATTTCAAGCCATTATAAAAGAGCGTCTGAAGCTTAGCGAGGTAATCTCAAGTTACTTAGTTGATATTCGTCTCATAATGAGTGTGAACCCCGGTCCTATATCTGCACAAACATAGGAAACAAGCACAATGTTAGATCAAATGCAAGATAAAATAAGGATTCCCCATGAAATCCATTTCCAAAGTTTAAATAGAAATAAAATGAAGAACAATGCAAAACTAAATCAAATCTATTTAAACAAAGAAAACTCTTGATCCCATGGGGGAATTGGTGCCAATTGACATGTCGAAATCATCCCTTTCCCAACTCCTTTGTTGCAATGTTTATGAATGGATAATGGTTGAACCTCCTTGATGCAAATTTGGTATAATTTAGCTATGAAATCAGGAAAATGATGGATAATTGTTGTGAAGTTGGCAAAATTAGCTCTCAATGTGAAGAGAGTAACTTTGCATGAGATTGTGGATGATAGGATGAGAGTAAGAATCTCTCATTTATAGATTTCCAAATTGGAAGAATGATGGATTTGGATGAATGTGGGACAAAAGACCAACCAATGAGATAATGCCACTTGTCCACAATGTGAATGGTTGATGGTTGTGCATGTTTTGATCAAGGTGCCCATAAATGCATAAATTTGAATTTTGAAAATGTTGAAATGACAAGGTGGAGAGAGAGTCAAATGGAGTAATGACCACTTTGCTCAAGGCTAAGGAAATTTAAGAGGTCTTAAATGCCTTGTTGGAAGGACCAAGTCCATTTGAATTTGAATTCAAATTTGAGGGAATATTCCCCTTTTATGCCATGTGAGGGAAAATAGAGATTTAATAAATCAAAGTAATTGATTTATTGTGCAAGTGGTAAAAGCTAGAGGATGGGACATAGATTAGGATTAAATTAACCAAAAGTTAGTTAATTTAATGGGAGATTAGGAGATGTGACAATTTTTTACTTGAATTTATGAGTTAATTTAAATCAAGAATTGAGAAGAAATATTTAATTAAATAAATGATTTGATTTATTTAACTAAAGGGGATAATTTTAGATTAAATTAAATAAGGTTTAATTTATTCAATTTAATAAGAAGAATTTAGATAATTAATTTAAATAAAATAAATTATTTAAATCAACAAGGATAGAGGGTTAATTAAATTAAATTGATTAATTTAATCAACAAAGGAGAAAGACCTAATTAAATACATCATGATTTATCTAATTAAGAGATGGAAGGTGATGATAAGCTGAGAGTGTGATTCAAGAAGAAATGACATTAGTAATTAGGATCAAGTGCATTGGATCGAAAAATAACTTTTTCCATGTCTACAATGAGCACCTATGATGTAGACATTTAAAGAGAATCTCGAATGTATGAGTGACACTGTAAAAGATCTGTGAGAAAGAAGTACCTAAGGAATTGTAATGAGATTTACTTGTAATGAGATTTATTCAAATACTATAATTTTGGAGTTCATGTTTGGTGCAGTAGCACCTTGTTTTGTAAATGCCTTAAATAGGCAAATTTGCAAAATTTGAATTTTGAAATGTAAACAATGTGAAAACGGTCATGTAAAGGTCATATGTAATGTATTCAAAGTCTCAAAGAGGTCATTAGGTGATTAGAGAAGTGATATAAAGCATGTAAGGTAGAGAAAAACAAATATCTTTTTTATTCTTGAATATTTACAATCAATAAAGTCCCTAGTTTAGTGATTTTATGTGTTTTTCTAGTTGTTCATTAACTTGTATGGCATGTATAGTAGTTTAAGGCCTTGAATCTTGTTGTTTAAGATATAGTAGTGAAGTATATTTCATTTGAATATATTTAGGAAGGTATCCATTGAGTTGATCATTAGTTTGAACTGATTAATCTCAACTTGCTCTGTAAACCAATAATGACTACTCCACCGAATTTGATAGTTTAGACCAGTGAAGTAAGTTAGTATTAAGATTTTTTAGGTGTGTGTGTGTTTATTTGTGTAAAGGAATTCAAGAAACTAAGGTGGAGTTGCTCTTAAAGGGTTTTATGATGAATTTTCAAGTGAAAAGTGTGGCTCCAAGTAGTGTTTTGAGGAAAAATTCTTAAATGACTTCACAAAAAAATGACTGATCTAGATAGATATTATTGAGTTACAACACATACTTCAAAATAAATAGTGACTATCTTGGAACATGTGCATCAAAAATGACCTTCTTCCCTATTCTCATTAGCCTAACTAGGCCTAATTTACAAAGGAACATACCTTTTAACATTCAACAACCCACTTAACTTGTTGGGGAAGAAATTATCATGTATCCAAACCCTCAGATCCATAATTTTTCTCAGGACAAACTCACTCCACCAT
The DNA here is from genome assembly GCA_007115665.2 of Sequoiadendron giganteum. Classification (NCBI taxonomy): domain Eukaryota; kingdom Viridiplantae; phylum Streptophyta; class Pinopsida; order Cupressales; family Cupressaceae; genus Sequoiadendron; species Sequoiadendron giganteum. The sequence goes on along the minus strand of CM021104.1, from coordinate 563,989,685 downwards.
GCCAAACCAAAACCCTTTATTTATTCTAGTATAAGGAGGGTTTATTGAAAGGAATGGTTCCACACCTTAGCAAAACATGCCACCACCTCAAACCTTCTTAAAATAACCTTCAAAAACTCAAAAGATAATCACCCAACCTCTACATGCAATATTTTATCAAACCCTAGGGTGAAACCTCATTTTTCATGCCCTTTTCCATCAAAATATATAGGGGAAGCAACAAAAATCCCATAAAACTTGTTCCCTTTCACTTAGAAAATTCTTCCCTAATCCTACAAGATCGCGTTGGGACCATCTACAAAAACCTCTCTCAGTTTTGGCTATCTCAGAGTGGTTTTCCCATGGCAGGAGATTTTCACTTGATGGAAAAAGCGTCAAATGCAAGCAATGCAAAGTTGCAAAGTGGTGCAACTTTTGTTCTGCAATTGGTGTGACCAAGCAGACTATTTCAATGCATCCGAATAGGTATTTTTACACTAGGCATGGTCCTCTTTCACACCCAAATACGTGAAATCTTTTTGAGCTACATTCAATCGGATCGATCCCTTAAGAGTCCAAAGTGCTAAATGGCTGCAAACTTCACCATGCTATTACTCAGATGCCATGATGCTTAGAAATTTCTCATCTGATTCTACAAGATCACGTTGGGCCCCTCTACAAAATCTTTCGGTTTTGGCTATCTCAGAGTGGTTTTCCTGTGGCGGCGGATTTCACTTGATGGAAAAGGTGTCAAGTTGTAAAGTGGTGCAACTTTCGCTCTACAACTCATGTGGCCAAGAGGATTATTCCAATGCATCCAAATAAGTACTTTTACAATAGGCATGGTCCTCTTTCACACACAAACACGCGGAATCGTTAAGAGGTACATTCAAACGAATCAATCCCTTAAGGGTCCAAAGTGTAAAATGGTTGCAAAATTTGACATGCTATTACTCAAATACCGTGATGCTTAGAAAATTTTCATCCAATCCTACAATATAATGTTTGGCCCCTCTGTAAAAACCTCTCTTAGTTTTGGCTATCTTGGAGTGGTTTTCCTATGGCGGCGGATTTTTACTTGATGAAAAAAGTGTCAAATGCAAGCAGTGCAAAGTTGCAAAGTGGTGCAAATTTTTCTCTACAACTTGTGTGACCAAGAAGAATGTTCCAACACATCTGAATAGGTATTTTTATGCTATGAATGGTCCTCTTTCACACCCAAACATGCGGAATCACTTCGAGGTACATTCAACCAGATCGATCCCTTAAGGGTCCAAAGTGCTAAATGGCTGAAAAATTTAGCATGCTATTACTCGAATACCATGATGCTTAGAAACTTCTCATTTAATCCTTCAGGATTGGGTTGGGCCCCTCTACAAAAACATCTCTCAGTTTTGGCTATCTCGAAGTGGTTTTCCCATGGTAGCGGATTTTCAATTGATGGAAAAAATATCAAATTCAAGTTGTGCAAAGATGCAAAGTGGTGCAACTTTCGCTTTTCAACTCGTGTGACCAAGTGGACTATTCCAATGTGTCTAACTACGTATGTTTATGCTAGGCATGGTCCTCTTTCACACCCAAACACACAGAATCACTTTGAGGTATGTTCAACCGTATCGATCCCTTAAGGGTCCAAAGTGCTAAATGGCTGAAAACTTTAGCATGTTATTACTCAGATACCGTGATGCTTAGAAACTTCTTGTCTAATCCTACAGGATCATGTTGGGCCCCTCTACAAAAACCTCTCTCGGTTTTTTCTATCTCATAGTGGTTTTCCCATGGGAACGGATTTTTACTTGATAGAAAAAGTGTCAAATGGAAGCAATGTAAAGTTGCAAAGTGGTGCAAATTTTGTTTTGCAATTCGTGTGACCAAACTAACTACTCCAATGCATCCCGATAGGTAGGTTTACACTAAGAATGGTCCTCTTTTGCACCTAAACATGCATAATTGATCTGAGTTGCATTCAACTAGATTGATCCCTTATGATGGCATGCAAAACAATGGAAAAGAGAAATATATAAAGGATGGTTGAGAAGTCTGAGTATTCCACACAAAAAGCCTATGATCATTGGTACAGAGCACCTTATTTCTCCATTTGATGAAGAAGGTCTAGTTTAGTGGCTTTACTGATTATCTGATGGTGAATAGGTTGTTCAATAGGTTGTTGTGGGTTTTTTTAGCATTATTTGTCTTTAATAAGGTCAATTAAGACAATTAGGTATGTGTTTCGGGTGACTTTTGGGTCTAGTGATAAAAAATGTGAAAATTTCAATCTTGCACTAGAAGTTGTCTTCTTAGCCTTTGAAGGAAAATTTTTGAATTCGTATATGAGTGTGAAATAATGGAGTTTTGTTGATTTCATAAGGCTATTTCTAATCCATTTGTGTGGGTTTAGAGTTCATTAGTTGTAGTCATTAGGTTGGAGGAGTCTAAAGTTGCAAATTTATAAGTTGCTTAAAGCAACAAATTTGAAATGCAATGGTTACTTGTTTTGAAAGTTGGTTTTTAGTTAGTTGAGGGTGTGGATCAGTTAGAGTACAATGTATATTTTGATTCCATGTTGGTTTTAGAGAATGGATTGAAGGTGGGAGATATATCTTTGGCATTCTAGGCCTAACATCTCTATATGACAGGCTTGATTTTGTGTACAATCTGATTTTTGATTATTTTCATAAGTGTTTTGTGACAAGGGTTCTTGGGAGCATTTGATTTGTGTTGGAAAAGGTTTTAAGAACCTATTTTTTGATGAGGGGTGTTGGGGTGAGCCAAGGTACTTGATTCCTTGTGTGGAGTAGCCTAATTAGGCCTACCTTGTAGCATTCTATTATGGCTTGTCATGGTTTTGTCTTTTGTTGTGAAGACATGGGCCTTTGAATACTTATGGGAATCGATATAAGATGCCTAGAAATAGTGTCGTTGGTCTATTTAATTCCTTTTGAGTGGTTCTTGTGTTGAATATCCTAGTTGGTTAGGTTGCAAGGAATAGGAGGCCTAGTTTTGAAGCGATAGGTCAAAGGTGGTTCCCATGCATAAGTTGAGTTGTGTTGAGCTGGGTTGGTCATGTTGGGAGGTTTCCAAGTTTGATCCAAGCTTTGGTCATGTCTGGTTTGATAGATTCCATGGTTGGGTAGTTGAGTTACCCTATGACAGGCTTGATTTTGTGTACAATCTGATTTTTGATTATTTTCATAAGTGTTTTGTGACAAGGGTTCTTGGGAGCATTTGATTTGTGTTGGAAAAGGTTTTAAGAACCTATTTTTGGCTGAGGGGTGTTGGGGTGAGCCAAGTTACTTGATTCCTTGTGTGGAGTAGCCTAATTAGGCCTACCTTGTAGCATTCTATTTTGGCTTGTCATGGTTTTGTCTTTTGTTGTGAAGACATGGGCCTTTGAATACTTGTGGGAATCGATATAAGATGCCTAGAAATAGTGTCATTGGTCTGGTTAATTCCTTTTGAGTGGTTCTTGTATTGAATATCCTAGTTGGTTAGGTTGCAAGGAATAGGAGGCCTAGTTTTGAAGCGATAGGTCAAAGGTGGTTCCCATGCATAAGTTGAGTTGTGTTGAGCTGGGTTGGTCATGTTGGGAGGTTTCCAAGTTTGATCCAAGTTTTGGTCATCTCTGGTTTGATAGATTCCATGGTTGGGTAGTTGAGTTACCCTATTGAGTCAAGTGAATTTTGGAGTCTTAGTGGGCATATTTGAGAGAAGTGTCAAATCACAACTTGGTTGAGCCACTCTACATCACAAGTGGTTCTTTGCAATTTGAAGAGTGATTGAGAGCATGTTTCTTTTTTAAATAGACTTATTCAGGGGTCTAGGACAATGTTGAGTCCATTTCTTATTTGTATTATAAATTATAACTTGCTCTCTCTCAAGTCTATTTCTTATACAAGAAATAATATTTTAAAAATTTGACATATAAATATTTCAATGATGACACATCAAGAACATATTGGAATCTTTTTATGAATAATTTCATGGAATACCAATTGATTTTTTTCTTTTTTCTTTTAGATAAAGTTTCTTAGCATCAATCAATTAATATTCAATACAAACCATGGAGGAAAACAATGATCAATGCTAGGGCTAACCAATTAATAATTATACACATGAATAATTCAAGCATGTACATGTCAATAAGGGAAGCACAAGTACTCAAAAATATGTAAGCCTCAAGAAGTATACACACGAATACATAGTATACACAAATTAATACAAAGTATATGTACAAATACAAGGTATATGCATGAAAACACGTAAGCCACAAAGTATACATTTGAACACACGTAAGTCACAAAGTATACATGTAAGTTGTAAAGTATACACTTGAATACACGTAACTCATATCTATTAAACCATCAATTTAGAATTCAAATGTGGACACCATCGATAAAAGATATTTGTATATCCATGTAGTCATACATCAATATATGTCGATATAAGTATGAAATATATGTACAAAATATCCATATAGGCTTACAAGAATGTCATACAGGCATACAATGTCAAATATGTCCAATACAAAATATGTACAAAACTACCATGTAGGCATACAACAAAGGGCTCTGGAATCAAAATTCATTACTCTCCATGCTCTGGAAATAATTTTTTTCCCTTTTCTTTTTGATTCGATGGCAATAGGTTAGTCACTCATTTTTGTTGCACTCAAGGAGTACTCCTACTGCTCCTCCTAGTGTTTAGTTCATGGTGAAGTTTTAACTGTTAGAATAAGAAGTAAAGACATGCATATATAGAAATTACAAATTATAAAAAAATGACATATTTGACAAAATAATCAATTACCATCTTCTCATGATCTCTGTCCATGAGGGATATATTCTCACACCCATTCTTAGGCATGCTCAAGCCCTGTATAAACCATACAAATAGAAATTAAACTACATGAATCAATAATGGTTTGATTTTTCACTAACATCTATAACTTGATGAATGTAAATTGAAATTTACTAATTTGCCTCATACCTCCCTTGTCAGAGCCATTGAGGATTGTATAGTAGATGACACACCAAAATCCATTTCCCTCATCACATCCAAAGGTGTTTCGGCTTGCAACATCTGAAAATAAAACAACAAATTATTTAACATAATAAACTATGTGCATATAAACTACACAAATCTATTAAATACAATTCATTAGTTAAGCTCTTTATTCTTTTACCTCCATATAGGTTTGAGTAAATCCACCAACACTGGGAAGTGTTCCATCAAAACCTCTAATATTAGTCTATTCAACATCCAAAATTGCATATTAAATTACCATTCATAAAAAATGCTATTAAAATGTAATAAATTTATAATTATTTACTAGCTACATACCCCAATGATAGGTGTACTGCAAAATAAATTAGGTCAAGGGATGGTGTATCCAATCTCAACACTGTGACCTTGCAATTTTATTAAAATCATTAAACATTTTTAGTTAATCTTGCATTTCAAAATCAAAATTTAATAAATTCAATTCAATGAACATGCTAAATATTACATGACTAGCAATGCCATATGCCTACTGAAAAATGTCAGCTACCCTCTCCATCTCCATAGTTGTAGATGGATCATACATAGTAGCCTCTTGTGTGTCGGTGGGTTCATATGAACAATTTTCCCTGCAAGATTGACACACATGGGTTTGAAGGCCACCACTCGAAGACTCCCCTGGATGGCATTGTAGAATAGGGGTAGTATGATGATTCACATTGTGGGTCAAAGTGTTGATCACCTGCAATGTCTCTACGTTAGCATTTTCCTTCGCAATAGAAGGCATAATAATGTGCTCACGAGGTGGCCTAGCAAGATCTCATATACCTTGATGCGTAGGATCTGGTTGTGCATCGGGTCTATCCTGAGCTGACCCCCCCCCTCTCCCCTGGAAATACCTCATATGAAAATAATTTGGGATTTTGTTCAATATGAACTCAGTGTATAGTTTCCTAAGGAAATATTATGGGACCTCACAATTATTGTCAGGTGGGTAATCAAAGATCATGTACCACTTATCATAAAACTAGTCCCTAATCTTTTGGTGGTGGCACCAATAGATAGGAAACCTCTTCGCATTGAGGGTAAGATTTTCATTTGTGCATGGGTAGGTGAATAATGAGCACAAATTACCTTTTGTAATTTTAAAATCCTTTACATCTTTGTATGATAGTTTATTTGCATAATAGTCCCTAGCTGCCTACCTCCTATCTTTCCATCTAGTTATTTGTTTGCTAATTGAATATACATTTTTTAACATATCTTTCAATGAATTTTCTAGGGTCATTCTTTTTGTGGTTGAAGCATTTGGATCACTCAACCTATTGATCAAATCCTCAATTTTCTTTTTGTTGTTCTCAATTTCACTCATTAAATTTTGTTGAGTGCCAGGAGGGGGTTGAGTGATTGGTGGAGGAGGTTGTTGTTGTGGTTGATTTTGATCTTAAGGATTTTGGTTGGTCTTCCTGATGAGGATCTTGAGGTTTTTCAGGTTTATTTGCATCTCCTATAAATTCAAACAAATATATATCAAATTCAACCTAAATTTAACTAATTCAAAACAAAAACCATAGAATGCTTACTTCTCACACCTCCTCCTCATCATGGCACCATCATTGCAAAGAAATATAAATTTTTGGTGAAGAATTTTTCTAAATGGATCCTCCTAGAATGCAAGCATGAAATATGGGGGTTTTGGCTATGGCTAGAAGAAAAAAATAGTCAAAATAAGAATTACAACATTTGTCTTCATTTTTCTTTTAATAAGGAATAACATGCTCACATTATGATTTCAAAAGTTTTTTTGAATGTTTCCATGAAATAGCTACCCATTTCCATGCACCCACCTAGGGGAGAAGACAAGGCAGCCTGAGAAGGGGCAAGTTTCTCCTTCCCCTTTTGGGAAGAGGAGGTAGTTGGATACTATGCTACGAGAAGGGCCAATTTCAGTTGTCCCTTACCCCAAGATTTATACTTTATGCAATTCTTATAAATTAGGTTCATTCTTGGAGGAAGTGGACCAGCTGGGCAAGGCAAAAGTGATCCAATGAATATCCCCCATGAGATACCAAAGGCTGATAGCTAGTATCATGTACCACATTCACAACACCTTCATGGGAGAACTTTAAACATTTGTAAATAATAGAGGTAATCCCATTCATGGAAGCTAACCAAGGTATACCTAGCTTCACCCTGAATAGATCCAACTCACGAATAACATCAAAAACCATGTCTACATTCCTAGGTACAACCAGGATGAACATAGTTATTCATCCATATGGTTTGAGAGAAAGGTAACCATGTGTATAGATGATGGAATTTGTTTTTTCATATTCCTCCCTTTGTAGGGAGTTCAATAGTAAAGTATCTTATGTGATGACATTCACTCTACTCATGGGCTGAACTAAAAATCATGTCACAGTGTTGGAATTAAGGTGAACGAGAATGTAAAGTGAAGAAGTTTTTTTATTCATCAATAACTCCTATGAGGTGAATGTTACATGTAGAGAACTGATCACAAGATGAGGATAAGGAGTAACAGTAACCATGTTAACATATGCTTTAGGATGAGTAACAAAATCAAAGGGATAGATAATCATGTTAGCAAAATGTGATGGAAATGAGTCCATGTATATCTGCAATTCGCTATTAACTTTCAACACCAATTTGTTCCTATTTTGTTTGCTTCCATTGAGATAAATAGTACCATTTTTTATTCGATCATGTATCTCATGATGTAGGTGCATGCAATTTTTGGTATCATGTCCATTAACTCGAAGGTATTGACAATAGGTATTTGCAAATATACCAGCTAGGGTAAGGTTCCTTAATGGGTTTAGGGTTTGGAAATGTTACAATCCTATCCTTCAACAACTTTTGCAAGATGGAGGAATACTATTTTGATAACTTTGTGAAATTTTGGTTGTGTTTGAGGCCGTTCTCATCGAAAATGGCTACTACATTTGCAAAAGCCTTTCCTTTTCTAGGGATCGACACAATGGACTTCCCTTTAGGATGAGAGTGTGAGGAAGGTCCCTTTAACTAAACCATCATCTTTTGATACTCCCGTAGGGCTGCACACAAACATATGAAAGAAGGGTATTTCATTAGGGAAAACTTATCTTGCCAAGGCCTCTATAAGTTCCTTATGGATACCTTCTGCACATTGGTATTAGGTAGAAAGTATAAGATTTGTGAAAAGAGTTCTTGATATCATGCTATAAAATTAGTAATCTTCTCAATATCTCATTTCTTACACCAAAGAAGATCAGAGATGGTTGTTGATGGGTGTTTTTGCACCTTCTCAACACAGGAACTACACAAGTGTAATTTCTCTCTTGAAAGGAAATTCCATTCAAACAAGTTGCATAAAATCACCCCAAGGTCTCTTGGGTGTTAGGTCATGAAAATTCTTGAAATAGTTTAGTTGGTTGATGTGATTTTTCGGTAACTACAAGGTGTCCTTTATGGTTTACAAAGCATGTGAAGTTGGGCTTGCAAATGGAGTTTTAAAGTTCTAGAAGTGAATGAATAATGGTTGTCCACTTAGAAAAACAAGCTAAAACTCGACATGTTCATCAAATTTAGCATTGTGGTGATGCTTTGAATCCCACTCTAACAAGGGACTAAAATAAATAGCAAAAGAAAAAGGGGTGAGAGAGTTTCTCTAAATCTAAGCTATGAATGAACAATAACAATGGAGGCTGCTACAGTAGACAAACTTCCTAAACCAGGTTTTGCTTGATCAAGAGAACCTACAACTACAGAAAACTAGTGCAATATTCTAAGGCCTATAGATTTTTTAGATTGTGCATTCATGTCATGAACATACAATTGAACTAATTTGCAACAATTAAAAAAACAAGCCCAGGCTAACTTTGCACAACAATTTGTCATAAAAAAATGCCAAAAGTATGGGCTGAAAGTTCATCAAATACCATAATGAAAAACACCCGTATCACAACCATTCAAGAAACTAACAACTAAATATAACATGGAAGTTGAACCATGCATACATAATGAACAAACTCAAAAGAAACACCCATAAAATAATGAAATTCTTCTCTCTATTTCTGCAAAATTATTTTACATCAGTTCTCACACGATTTACAAATGAGGAGCAAGCCCCTATTTATAGTTTTCCAAAGCCCAAATGAATGGCTAGGATTGGTTTACATTATGTGGCCCTAATTTGATACAAGTTAGGGTTTCACCTACCCAAAATATATAGAAATTTAAAACAAATTCTTGTCTTATCCCTATTTTGCCATCTAGTGACCCTGACACTATAGCAGTTTTGTCTTTTATAGTGATTGCCTTCCTTATTGTAGCTAAAACTGCCAAAGACCACCCTTTCTTTGATATGTTTGCAGTATTTCCTTCAACCAATCAAGTACATATTTCTTGTAGATTTATGTCACAATGAAATAGATAAACTGCTCCCGATCTTGGGTGAGCAACTCCCGAAAAATCATGATCCTCTTGGTGGAGGATAAAACAACCCCTTCTAGCTCCCGCTTGTAACCACCTCCTAGTACTGACCTCCTAGGTCCACATCCCTGTGGAAGCTAGCCTTGTTTTTCATAAACCATCCCTCATTTGAGCATGTCTAATTCGAGGGATTTCCGCATTGGACCAACGATGGGTTCCATAAATCCTGCATACACAAGATGCAGTAAGAATGTTTACCTATAAATGCTAGTGAATATCAACCACTAGATCCTTTAATACATTACCAAAAGATCATAAAAGTCATCATTATTCGACATTTGAAGCTCATTCAAACCATAAATATAAATGTGGCCCTCCCCTAGGTCAAAATTCATTCAAAGTAGCTAGGAGGATAGCACAGAGGCCATAGAGACTTGTAGGCAGCTGCCCACAACAAAAGCTTCTGCATGGTGAATTCGGTAATCGAACTCCATGTGAGGTGCTCTAGCATGTGCAAAAATCAATTGTAAGGCACTTGAAGTTACTAGGTTAAGCTTAATACATTTGTGGGTCCAAGGCATATGAGTACCATAGGGTGATGGATGGTAGACATTCAACGGATGGTGGATGGCCAACAAATGACAAATGGCAAATGGACGATGGATGATGGACGATGGACAACCAATGGATGACAGATAGCTAGCCGATTGGTAGTGGATGATGAATGGTGGATGATAGATAGCTACTGGATGGAAAAAAGAAAAGGTAAATCAAATAGCCAATGGAAAGCCAGCTGGTAGATGATGAATAGCCAGCTGATGGTGAGTGGCTGATGGACAATGGATGATAGACGATGAATGGTGAATAGTGGATAGTTGATGGTAGATGGATGATAGATGACAGATGGAGAATGACAACTGATAGCCGATGATAGATGGTGGATGGTAGATAGCCAAGGGACAATGGATAGCTAATGATGTATGAATAGTAGATGATAGACAATGATAGACATCAAATAGAAAACTTATGGATGACAGACGATAGATAGCTGATGAAGAATAACCGATGGATGATAGGTGGCAGAAAATGGACAACCAATGGTGGATGGCTAGTGTAAGACAAATGATAAACAATAATAGCTAACGGATGATGGACAACTAGTCGATGGATGATAAATAGCCAGCTGATGACAGATGGATGATGGATGAAAAATGGCAAATGACGAATGGTGAATAGAAGACAACTAAGAGCGGATGGCTAGCAAATGATAGACGGTGGATGAAAAACATCCAATAGATGACAAATAGGTAGCTGATGAACAACAAATAATGGATAGCAAGGGATAGAAAAAATCCAATGAACAACTGACAGATGGAAAATAGCCAGCCAACAACGAACAAATGATGAACAAAATATGGTGAACAACTGATAGTCGATGATAGATGGTCAGTGGACAATGGACAACCAACATATGATGGACAACTAGATAAAAAATGGTGGATGACAGACAACCAATGAATGGTGGATAGTTAGTGGATGAATGGAAAATGATGGACATTTGATGGTGAATGACTGGAAAATGATAGATGGCAGACAGTGAATAGCCAACAATGAACATTAAGTGGATAATAGATGGTGAATGATAGATATTTGATGGTGAATGTTCGACAGATGATGGATAGCCAATAGACTATGGATAGCTAGCTAACAGAAAATAGGTGATAGATGATGGATAGCGAATGGATGGTAGATGATGGATAGCTAGGGGACTGTGAACAACCAAGGTATGTCAAATAGCTGACGAACAACCTTCTGTAGAGGCAGACCCATAAATGGTAAGTTGGTGGTCTTACCATCTTGGACTGCAACCTCGGATCACTGATAACATTTTTGGAATGAACAACTTGGGACAGTCATGAAGGCTTCATCATTGAACAATAGTGAAATGGGTGCAATAGGTATGAAGTCCATAATGGGGGGTAAGTTACGGGTCAGTCGCCCATAAAGAAATTTTTGCAACTTCCTGAAACTTAATGAAACCTTGGCAATTCACCTAGGAAATATAAAAAAATCCCAAATCCATAGGAAACTTGTCCTCAAATTCAAAAATGAATACAAAAGTGAAGCAAGTGAGTAGGGACCAAGTTAGTAGGAGCAAGGAAAAAAACAAAAAAGGGGGGTCCCTACCTTTGATGGGGTGTGTGTGCAAAACATGCACAACAAAGGTCATCTTAGGTCTTATGATGGCTTGGAACTATCATAGAAACTGGTTCACAAGCAGATCAAATGTGAAGATGTAATTATCAAGGAAGGAATAGTACCACTCAAGTTTTGTATGTTTGAGAGATCTTGAGAATAGTTTTAAAATCAATGCATTGTGATGGAAGAAGTTTGTACATAAGGTATTAAAGGTGGACACTTGTCTTTGTGGGTCACCTTTTCTGCCATATTTCTTGAACTTAGGAATATCCATTCCTTGCAGGAAATGAGTGTTTAGGATTGCTATCGATAATGGGCTATGTCAAAAGAAGGGCTTGAAGATAGGTTGGGTAGAGGCTTGGGAGAGAGATGCAAGCTAGTTTTGCATCTTACCCATATTTTGAAGAAGATTGTTCATAATTGGGTCGTTAGAAGATATAGGACCAGTGGAACCACCACTAGAGCCACCCCCAGAACCACTACTAGAGCTACCTCCACTAAAAGCACTTCCGCTAGTGCCACCTTCACTACAAAAGCTACCACCATAGCCAAAGCCTTCACCGACCATCTTTCAAAATCCTCGATTTTTGGAGATGACAGAGGGGTGAAGTGAAAACCTAGAGGTGTTTTGTTTACTTTAACAATTTTGGAGCTTTCAGAAGCAGTGGTGATATTGATTGAAGGGACCATGTCAGCCATGTACACAGATGTGGGAGGCATTGACACTCCTAACTATCTCGCATGGTCTTTGAAGGGGTTGGCTTATATAATGTTACTATGGTTCGAAGGGGTACACACTTTGGTTAGAATAGTGAGACTAGCCAGGAGTTCTAAGCTTGTTCGGTGTTTTCCTACCATATAATTTATTTCACTAGTAACCTTAGTGGCCCTAGATAGCTTCAGTTTTTTCTCCAGGTGATTCTCCAAATCACCCAACCCTTTGCTAAGACTAGTGACATAATCATAAGGGATATGGATAGCTTTGTGCTCATCTATGGATGATGATGCGAGAGACACAAGAGAAGTAGGGATATAGTCAGTTTCATTGAATAATCTTGACTCACCTTGTGACACTTGCTCTTGAGTAGCAAGGCCAACTATAGGACAAGAGAAAAGATGTGTATAGAAACTAGAAGTGACTTTCATATTCTCCATCAGAAGGTGTCATATACTTCTTCTAGCAGTATACCCATAAGTCATGGACTTGGTTGTGATGCTCATAAACCATCACAACACTTAGCGATACAATGATTAGAGGGTACAAGGGAAAATATCAAACACCAACAAATGAGCAAACATCAGTTCACATCGGGTTCACCAAAGATGTAAGAGAAGGGGACCAACCATGTCACGGCTCCAGGTCATAGAGGGCTAAGAGTAAAAGGTTTCCCTAACTTACCTTTGCTTAAAGGAGTGTTAGGAAACGTGGGACAAAAATGATGAAGACTATAAGGTCCTTCGACCACTCTGCAGACCCGAGACTCAAAATGGGGCTAGGAAAGTCAATTTTTGGGGTCAACACTATGTCTTAGGGAGCTCTCTACTTGAGGATGAAAATGTAGATCAAAGATGATAGTGTGGCATGTTGGCGTCTCTCAGGTGCACCGGTGTTTGTAAGACCAAAGGACTAAAGAGACAAGGTTAAACATAAGAAAATAGACTAATGGCCTAGCTAGTTACTTTCGAAGAGCCAAAAACACACTATGAAGTAGGCAAGATATGCATGAATATGATAAATTAAATATACAAGAGTTGGGATGATAATAATAATCTCACAAAGGTGCTCATTCAATAGTTAGCTCCAAGAATACTTCTACCTATACACAAAAGAGAGGAAAATTGTTGGGGGTCTACCTCATTCAAACCCCCATTTTGGTGTTCCCACCTCCATGGACAAACAATATAATGATAATGGAGAAAAGTATGATAAGGCAAGAAATAAAGTTAAGAACACAAAATCACTTTAGAATAGTGTTATTCTACCCAACCAGATCATCGAGGAGAGGAGTATAAATCTTACCACCTCCACCAAGAGCTTACTAGCCAATGGGGTAGAAAATGAGAGGACTCGAGCCTCTACTACAATGGTTTTTGTTCCACATGTGTTCTATGGAGTTGATGGAGTGTTGTTGTTGTTGTTGCTATGGACTACAAAACATTTCTTAAGAGTGATGGATCAAATGCTTAGAGCTGAATTCAATTTTTGGCTCTTGTGAAGAGATGAAATGGAATGGGAGTGAATGAATTTGAAGGAGAGATGATGGAAATGTTGGTTAGGCGAATGGGGTGTTACAAATAGAACTTCAATGGGAAGTGTAACACCTTTGTAGGCTCTAGATGTAGGAATATATGAGGGATGTAAGTGCATCACCTGGATGTTTGTGCACCACAAGGGAATCTTGGAAAGTTATTCCTCTGTCGACACACAAAATAAATGCCAAGTGGAATGAAGGTAGTGGGATTATGCAGAATTTCTCCTCCGGATTTTGTTTTCTTAGGTTAGGATATGTAAAAGGGGAATTTTTGTAAGGGGTGGAAATTAATTGTTATACACTTTGATAAAGAACCACATAAATGTTCACAAGGCTAACAAGTTGAATTATGCTATGAAATCATGAGAAAGGCTCCACTGTCAAGCAAGTTGTGTTATGCTTGGTTGCCTTGATAAATGCAATAAGATATTCAAAGGGTTTTTTCTTAGTTCATGAAAGGTCTCACCTTAGGGAACATTGTGCCTAATGTATCCAAGAGAGGACTAGTTGAGGATAAACCATTCACATCTTAGGGAATGCAATTGGTAGAATCACCACTAAGAGGAATGCTATATTATCAAAAAGGTCACAATCTTGAAGGACATCAAACCAATTGAAACCACCAAGAAGACACATCACGTGAAGTAAGAATACCATAATTTGAATCAAACAATGAGTGGGGATGTGTATGCCCTAACTTTAAATAAATTTCTAGATATCATGTTGCGAGGAATTATTTTAAAGTAGAATACAATAAATACAAATACATGAGAGCTTTATTCAGAAAGCCCTATGTAAAAAATATGTTTCCAAAATAGAGCTATGTCATGGAAGGAGGGTTGTCCCACCATATGTAATCCTAAAATAACATGTAATGGATCCATGGATATGGGGTTAGTATTTTTCATTATTGTAGTGAAATAATCGACCTTGGAACTATCATAATTACCCAAATAACTCATGGAAAAATAAGCACAAAGGAAGAATGACACATAGAGAGATAGAGAGAACAAAGGAGAACTTTTGGGTCAACATGGAAGAGACCTCAATGTATCAATGCCTTATGTCATCCCCAAAAGGGAAAAACAAGACATAACATTACAACATATAGAATAATATAGATACAGATAGACAAAGGTCACAACAGATTCACTTCCTTTGTATCATTCCACCGACGGAGTGGCAAGGGTCATCCAAAGTAGGGTCACAAACATAGAAAGACATTCCAAGTAACACTATACATGGGATCACATTATGCACATGCAATCACAAAGACCATAAAGAAAAATACAATATTAGTATGGTACATGCAAGTCCAGCCATAGCAAATCATTTGTATCCCAATATTTTTCATCATATACGGAAGGAATATAACTAGCCAAAGGGACAACAACAAGTGTTATACTAGGAGAATCACCAAGTTCAACATGTGGTGAGTACTTTTTATAGGAGGACCATCACAATTGTTATCATCTGAGCTCATTGAAGAGGAAAATATTTTTTTTTTCTCATTATGCACTTCCTCATCAATTTTAGCAATCTCATCAACATCATCTAAGTTGATCATAACAAGAGGCCTAATGACATTGTGCTATTGCTATAAACATCTATTTCTACGCTCTTTAGGATTTATCTTTCTCTTTGTATAGTTTCCAAGTTGTGATTGTGTAGGAGGAGGTTTATCAACTATAGGTTTATCATGGGTTGAGGCATGTTGCTAAGGGATAATTCTGCTATGCACTTTGCCTTAAAATTTTGATAAGATTTGAAAAATAAGTCCTCACAAGGCTTAATAGGTTCCATAGGTTCGGGCCAAAATAAATCTAATGAGAAATTCCCATGGGAAGAAAAAGGATTAAATCCACTATGGTGCATAGTAAAGATATCATTGCCAAATGTTAACTTTAAGCATTTATGGATTACTGACAAGATGGACTCCATGGATCATAGCCATGGGTAGCCAAGCTTTACATGGAATTGGTTCAATAATGGGATGATGGACAATGATACATTCAATTGTTTTAGTCTAGCTTTTAAAGGGAGAGTGATTAAACCTATTGTAGGGAAAGAAAAACCATTATACATTTTGATCCATGTTGTCGGTTATTCATAAGAATCTTGATAGAGTTCAAGCACAAACAATAATTCCTTAGTGATCACATTCTCTGCACACGTGGGATTAATTAATATCCTATTAGTATGCTTGTCATTGATTCTTTCAGTTATGTAAAGAGGACCATCGAGTGCACATCTAATTATGTCATTTTGTGAGAAATCAATGTCAAGGGGTATTTTGGTTTTTCCCTTATGAGGTTTCATTTATATCTTCAAGATTTTCAACATTCATCACATCATTCTCGGCATCAGTATCTTTCACATAAGATATATTATGATTTGGCATGGGGTTGGTAAATATTTATAAAATTTGATTTGGTGGGGAAATTGATTTATTTCCTTGATCATTAACACCAGTAATCTAGATGTGATTCGAATCAATGAGGTCTTGCAAAATATGTTTAAGATGCTTACATTGTTTTGTATCATATCCATTTTGTCAGTGACAATCAAAAAAGGAATTTGAGTTGAATTTTTGAGGTTACTATGGTTCTTATTATTGATCCAAATAAAATTTCTAGGTTACTATGATTTATTTAAATATATTTAATCCTTTACTTGAAGGAACTAATTAAAAGAAACCACATAATGACAACAAGTGTGTATTGAAAACTTAAACATACTTGATATACTTAACTTGAATAACAAGGAAATAGTAAACTGCAGACAACCATAAAATGATATATAGTATTATCAACAATAATTGTGACCAGAATTTGAGCACCAGATTAAATATTCTTCTCCATTGATTGCTTCAAATAGATATTACAATATAACAAAAGTCTCTTCATATATGTTTCTATAAATTCCTATCATGATGATATCAAAATTCAGTCTTGGTTTCTCTTTTATAAGAGAAGAAAAAATCTTTAGACCATTACAAAATATGCCATCTTTTCAAAATTCATGCCTCTTCATATAAACTAAACATTAGTTTTTCTTAAAACATAACTAAGATAAAATAGATAAAGTAGACAATATTCATTGGAAGCCAGTAGAAATCATAATGTTGCAAGGTTTGCGCCCTTGGTCTCCTTGGTTGTTTAGGATGATGCTCAAGATTCATGACATGGTTTAATCACCTCTCATGTATCTTAACTCTGGATTGTATTGGGCATTGATAGGTCAATCTTTTGGTTCAATGGAAAGGCCAACAATTGGTATCAGAGCTGGTCATGGGTTTGAATCCCTTGCTTGCACTAGGGGGGATTTCTTCAAGGTTTACACCCTTGGTCTCCTTGGTTGTTCAGCACAACACTCAAGATTCACAACATGGTTTAACTATCCCTTGTGGATCTTAACTCTGGCTTTTATCGGACATTAATAGGTTGATATTTTGGTACAATGACAAGGCAAACATGCAATACACTTCTACTTTGTTAATCAACATAGAAGAGTCATGATCATCTCAATATGGTAAAGCCCCCTCTCCATGATAGAGTTTTCGAGGGCTCGATTCTTCCACTGCAACATCTTCAAGGCCCTATTCTTCTGGAGGAGCCAAACACTTTTTCTCCCATTGGTAGACTATGTAGTCATGAGTCCATTTGTATTCTTGAATATTTAATATATTTGTTAGGTGATTCCTCCAGATATTGTTGAATAACCCTCTTCCATTTGTAATGAATTTAGAATATCTAATTGTAATGATGAAAAATGTATCCCTCTACATTTTCACACTTTTTTGGGCCCTCCTTGTTAAATTAAGCCTATTTTTTTCTTAATTTAGTGTTGTAAAGTGTATTTATTTACACCTTCACATTAAATTTAGGGCCCTTATAAAATAAATGGTACTAATGGAACCTTATTTAGGGTGTTGTAAAGTGTACCCTAACACTGTCACAATAATCTAGGGTTTTAATAATTAATTGGGCTTCTTTATTCTTTAATTATCCCTATTTTGCATCCACAAGCCTTATTAAATGCATTTTTCTAGATATAATCCCATTTATCAAATAAACAATCATAATTTAGTGTTTTGGGTCATGTGTTCCAGATTTAGTGGTATGGGACTCATACACAACCTCGGTGTATGAGTCCCACCTAGGTCTTGGGACTTGATTTTGAATTTCACATTACACAAGAATTGTATTGGAGTTTGTGCCCCAATTTTGATCCATTGGGACTCATACACCACCTTGGGAATATGCGTCCCA
Organism: Sequoiadendron giganteum; assembly: GCA_007115665.2. Classification (NCBI taxonomy): domain Eukaryota; kingdom Viridiplantae; phylum Streptophyta; class Pinopsida; order Cupressales; family Cupressaceae; genus Sequoiadendron; species Sequoiadendron giganteum. The sequence goes on along the minus strand of CM021104.1, from coordinate 563,971,555 downwards.
CTCTAATCATGACCAAAATTAAATTTAAGTTTTGATAGGATTTTATCTTCCTAGATCTGATGTTAGCTTGTAGTGTTGTAATTTTAGGAAATTTTGCATAAATAAGTATAAATACAAGGTTATTTCACTCATTTTAACCTAATAATTTCAACAAAGCATTCATAATATCATTTTTTTTATTACAAGAGTTCACAAGAGTATTCAATGGAATTCAAGAGCATTTCTAAAGCGTTCAAGGGAAGATTTCTTCATCATTTGTTGTAGCAATACAAGAACCTGATGGAACTTCATATTTTTTCTCTTAAGTTCCATTTTATCTTGCCTATTGTTCCTAATCCTACTTGATGTTTAGCCTAACGTTGGGGTTTTATCTTTGTTTTCATGAAAAACCCTAAGTGTTTTATTTTATGCCTTGGTTGGTTATTTTCGGTCGTTACCTTTTTCAAAGGGGGTTTTAAAACAACTTATGCCCCATTGCTTTGTCTAAGCTAGGCCCCTTTTGATTTATCATTTTATTTCTTTTGCCTGACTTTATTATTTCCTATGTCTAGGTTGGCCCCATGCTCCCACATTTAAAAACAAATTAAGTAATTGTTTGTCATCAGCCTAGTGATGTACCCTCATGCTTTTAATAAATGTTTTATATTTTGTACGAGACAAATTTGCATTACTATAGATCAAACATTGTTTGATCTCAATCGTTCCCCTACATCCTGTGATGACCCCACCACATTTTTTTGCCTAATTGTGATATCACAACCAAGCGCCAGATGTCTCATCTAGTGAAGCTGAAGGGTTGATAAAACACTTTAATAAATTCTATCCAGTTTTACTACATTATGTAGTGGGTTACTAAAGTGGTTATGAGATGCATGTGCTTCAAATCAACAGAGATGTTATAATTTGGTGATTAATGACAAAGCTGGTGATTGTGGTGAGCGAGCAGGATTGCCGATGGTTGAGAGCAACGATTTCCTATCATTGTGTGATCAAAAGTTCTGAGGCCTTTATTGATCACGATATCATGGGCAGGAATGATGTGGATTTCCTTTACAATACAGAGGATGGTGGGCCCTCATCGCCACAAAGGCGATTGTGTCAGTCTATTTTGAAGGTAGTCATTTGATGGTCTAACCAAAGTGAAGGATCAACGACTAGTATTTGAATTTGCATCAAATACAATTGGAGCCATTGGTGTAGCGCACGAGTGAGCTTTAATGGTGGATGAGACATCTATTGATATGATTTGATCAAAATAAAGTGACCATTCTCATGCCCTATTGTGTCAAAAAACATTCAAATATCTTTGCGAAGTAGTCACAAGGCCAAGGATGAAGTTATGAATTGTTACAACAAATATTTGGGTTTCTACAAATGCATAGCCATGAGTTGTTTTTTTTATCTCCTGGTTAATTTGAATTTAAATTTGGGGGGAGTTTTGATGTGTGCTCATGGGAGTACCTTTTGATCATTTCTTTGGGGCTATAGGTTAATTGAATTATGAGAAATTACAATGTTTTGTTCTATAATTTTGTATTTCTGTTTAGCCCTAGTTTGTTTGAAGTAGCAAGGAAACCCTAGTTTATCTCGGATGACACCATCCAAGAAATTTTTTGGCTAGATTGATTATCTAAAGAGAAATTTATATGATGATTTCTTGGATCAATTTCTGTTGTCAACAAATGATAGGAAGAAGGGATTGGTCTTGATGTGAGGAAAAAACCTAGGGGAGGGATTAGTATATAATTGTTCCAACATAGTTGATGCTAGGGTTCCTCTTACAGGTTTAGAGATGTTTAGATTATGGTTTGGACAGAGGAATTTTCCCCACCCCTTTTCAAATGGTTAGATGTATGATATAGGGAAGCTGGAAGTACCAAATTTTTTCCTTGATGTGGACTTGCTTAGAGTAGTGGCTGCTCAATATGACACTATTACATGAGTGATTAGAGATAACGATGGAGGGGTTATGTTGAGCATTAACATAGAAGAGTTTCAATAGGTTTTTGATATGAGTGAGCCCATTGAATTCTTGGTTCCTATTGATCTTGAGGGAATGAAGTTGGAATATGGGAGATCATAGTTGTTGATGTGTTTTTTATGCACTTCTCAATAGAGGTAATGCATAGGTGCCTCACCTCTCTTGAAAGAGAATATTCCACAATCAGATTGCAAAACACTATCCCAAGGTCTCTAATGTCAGGTCTTGACAATTCTTGGAATATCTTAGTCATTTATGTGATTTTATGGAATCACAAGGCAGTCTTATAGATGAGTTAGAAAGTGCAGGAAGTTGAGTCTGCAAATGGAGTTCTTAGGATGGGAGAGTTGTTGTACGTTTGTTGTAGGTTCAAACAATAGTCTTAAACTCCATTTTATCATTGAATTTAGCTTTACAATGTTCAATGAACCTTGAAAAAAAAGAAAAAGGCAGGGAAGAGAAGGTTCCTAGATCTGAAACTATGAATGAATAGTGATCATGGAGGCTGCTACAGAAGACAAACTCCCTAAAATGGGTTTTGCTTGGCCAAGAGGATCCTATAGTTACACAAAACCAGTTCAATCTTCTAAGGATTGCAGATTTTCAGATTGCATACACATGTAATGAACATGCAATTGAACCAGGTTGCAACAACGAAGTAAGGAAGCCCATGCTAACTTTGCATGGGAGCTTGTCATCAACAAGTGCCAAAAGTATGGGTTGGAAACTCATCAAATACTATAACAACAAACACCATCGTCAATTCCCTTCAAGAAACTAACTACTAAAACTAACTTGGAGGGTAGAACCATGCACACATAATGAGAAAACTCCAAAGTAACACCCATGATCATGCAATGCTGCTTTCTGTTGTTGTAGAATGTTTTTACAACAACTCTCCAACCTTTTACAAATGAGGAGGAGACCCCTATTTATAGTTTTCCAAAGCCTGAATGAATGGATAGGATTGAATTACATTGTGTGGCATAGATTTGGTTACATTAGGGCTTCACTTACCCTACAATGTTCAGCAATTTAAAATAAATCTGTTATCTTTTCCCTATTTTGTCTTTTAGTGCCCAAGTGTTGTAGCAGATTGTCTTGTAGCTAATTTCCCTTTTACTATAGCTGAAACTACCTGAAAGTTGTCCTTTGCTTGATGGAACTGCAACATTCTTCATTGGATCAAATGGGCTTGTCGATGACTAGCATCAATGGATTGGTTTCCTTTTATTTAGGCAGACAACCCCTTAACGACTATCATCATTCGGTGGAAACTAGGACAAATCCTATGTGCATCTTCAAGGCCATTCCCTTTCCATTTTTGTCATTGACTTCGTCGGCATAGGCCCTCTTCTAATGCAAGCTCTATTAATGGATTCCATGAGGAGAGGTGGGCATAAAATGAATGGTGATAAGAGCGATGTGCTTTTCCTTGTTCAACTTTCTCAATGGGTCTCCTGACAGACCCACGGTAGGCTTCCTAAAATGTGCATGCATGAAGTTTCGTAAGTGCTTCCATACACAAATCAAGGAAAATGTTAATCAAATGTTGGAAACACCCTGTTATATCCATCCATGCATCATCAAAATATCACAATATTCAGTGGGAATTTCCATTAGCAGCTTAGTGGAGGGAGTTTGGATGGTTCGGGCCCAATAGGTCGAAATGCTATTTTGAAAGGGCGAATAGGCTAGGGCAACCCAAATGGTTTCTTCCGGCTTCAAATTTGGAATTTGAAAATTTCATGGGGATGAGCATCCAATTTGAGCTTGTGGGTCAAAGTCCATTTTTGGATTAGGAGGCATTGGGTCATCATTGGGCCACCTAGAGTTGTGAAGTAGGAAAGCTATTAGGAGTTTGTTATTTGGAACAAGCAAGATGAAACAAAATTTCAGGGGTAGAGTTCCATGGTTTGGGATTCGGGAGGCCGGAAGGACGACAACCAACAGATGACAGATGAAAAGACAACAATCCAGAAGCAAAGTTCCTAGACAATGGTAGATGGACAACTTTCTAGGAGGAAAGTCCTAGAAACGGCCACGGATGAGCCAGGCTCTAGAACTGGAATGCCTAAGGTAGATGGAAGGAAGAAACAGAAAAAGGGAGATGGAGTTCCAAAAACGGTCACGGAGGTGCTGGACTCTGGAATAGCCGAGGATGGATGAGCTTCCCAGAATAGTCATGGAGGGAAAAATTCTAGTAATGGAAAAAGAGGGATGAACTTTCCGAAATGGCCATGGAGGGGCCGGGCTCCAGAAGCCAAAATGCCTAAGGTGGATGGAAGTCCAAAATGGAAAAGGAGGGAGAGACTTTCAGAAACAACCATGGAGGGGCCGGTCTCCAGAAGTGGGAATGCCTAATGCAGATGGATATCCAAAATGGAAAAAGGGAGATGGAGTCCCGGAAACGACCACAAAGGTGTCGGGCTCTAGAATAGTCGGGGACGAACAAAGTTCCCAGAATAGCCGTGGAGGGATGGAGTTCCAGAAACAGCAAAATAGGGATGGACTTTCGGAAATGGCCATAAAGGGGCTGAGCTCTAGAAGCCAAAATGCCTAAGGCGGATGGATGTCCAAAATGGAAAAAGGGAGACAGAGTTCTAGAAATGGCCATGGAGGTTCCAGGCTTCAGAATAATCAAGGATGGATGAAGTTCCAAAAATTTCAAAAGAGGGACATAATTCTAAAAATGGCCACATAGGGGTTGGGCTCCGAAAGTCGGAATGCCTAAGGAAGACGGATGTCCAAAACAAAAAAAGGGAGACAAAGTTCCAAAAATGGCCATGAAGGTGTCAGGCTTCAGAATAGCTAGGGATGGACGAAGTTACCAGAACAACCACGAAGGGATAAACTTCTAGAAACAACCACGGAGGGGCTGGGCTCCAGAAGTTGGAATGCCTAAGGTGGATGGATGTCTAAAATGGAAAAAGGGAGACATAGTTCTAAAAATGGCTATGTATGTGCCAAGCTCTAGAACAACTAAGGATGGATGGAGTTCCTAGAGCAACCAAGGAAGGATGGAGTTTCGAAAATGGAAAAAGAGGGACGAACTTCAAGAAATAGCCATGCAGGGGCTGGGCTCTAAAAGCTGGAATACCTAAGGCATATGGATGTCCAAAATGGAAAAATGGATACAGAGTTCCAAAAATGGCCATGGAGGTGTCAGGCTCTGGAACAGCCAGGGACAAATGAAGTTCCTAGAACAACCATAGAGGGATGGAGTTCCAGAATAAAAATTTTGCAACTTCTTGAAACTTAATGAAACCTTGGAAGTTCACTTAGGCACCAAAAAAAAATCCTAAATTTATGGGAAACTTGTCCCCAAAGTCAAAAATGAAGGAAAAATTGAATTGAGCAAGCAGGGAGGCGAAGCCTGAAAAACCCAAGACTTAGCAATTTTTTATTTTAGGGGCAAAATGTGGCCAGCCCAAAGTGAGACTTTGAAGGGCGCGTTGACCAACTAGGACAGAAAAACAACGGGCATGAAAAATGAGGTAGCAACAAAACAACCCAACAAGGCAAAAAGAAAGAGAGGGTCCCCATTTCAAACGAGGCATGTGTGCAAACCATGCACAACAAAAGTCACTTTTTAGAGTTAAATTACTCCCTTCTCATTTGGCTAGGGCAGGAGGTTCAAAGTTCTATATCAGCCCCAATGACCAAGAGCCTTTCAGAGTAACCTATTTTTCAAACCATTTCTTGGCCATGTTTTACTCATTGTGCTAGATTTTGGGTTTTAACCCGAACACGGTGAAAAATATTGCTTACATGTTCATGGGGGTGCAAATACAACACCCTAATTTCTCAGGGATATATGATTTTGCTTCATTTTTGGCCGAAAAGATGCATGAAGGGCTATTGAAGTTGTAGAAAAATGATGCAGGCGCTCCATTCTTTTGGTATTCCATGTTAATGTATATGTTCTTGTATAAGAATGTTGATTTCTTCTCTAAGAAGATGGAGTTAAGGCAGTTGGTTAATGGAGAAAGGTTGCCAGTGTAGGTGTGGACTGTAGATCTATCATATAATAGGAAGAGTGCCATTTATGTGCAGTTTGACAACTTTTTTACTTCAAGATTGAGGGCTAGGATAATGGTGAATGTGCCTAGAATTCCTAAGGAGTTGCATGATTTCCTCAAACCAAAGGGGAGGAAGCTAGAGTTGAGGGTTTGCCACAATTGGGGTGATATTATTTCATACCTAGTCAACATTGTCTTGAGGGTATATGGTTTTCAAGGTACCCCTCATATACTTCCATACATTGTGCCACCAAGAGTGGGATTTTTAGAAGTTATGGGGTAGATTGGTTGTATCCATGAGTGCAACCTTATAGGGAAAGGTAAGGGAACCTTTTTCCCTAATTATACTATGGTGTCACATTTTGTATTTTCGAAAGGAGGTTGGGCCCACTTTGGGAATTTTTTTGATGAGTACCATTTGAGGTGTGGTCTTAAGCTGCAACATGATCCTGTCGGTTTCTTCACCCTTTTCAAACAAAGAATAAAAGGTGGTAATTTTGTGCATGAGTTCAACTTCCTTGAGGACCTGATTAGAAATGAGTTTGATCTAAGTAGGTAGGAACTGAACAAGGAGAAATGGATAGGTTATGACAATTTATTGGCCATTGTGCACAAAATGGATCCAAAGTATGATCCATTGAAGGAATTCAGACCATATAATAAGAAAATTGGCTTTTTGATGGACAACTTCAAAGAAATCATGGGCATCTTGATGACCAAGAAAAAAAACCTTGAGTTGGATCTAGGCATACAAAAGCAAGATGTGAGGCCAATTGAGGAGAGGCCAGCCTACCAACCCTCAGAGAAATGGCCTATTTACAAAAGGAAAATAAATGATAGCAATGATGATGAAGAAGAAGATAAAAAAGGAAAACAAATAATAAAATTGCCTGCACAACCAGGTCCAAAACTCAAAAAACCTAGGGTAGTTAAGATAATTGATTTGGAATCATCACCTAATAATAGTCCCTCACCACCACCATCAAAGCCAACCCCTAAGAGATGAAAGATTGAGAAATCAGAAGGCAATTTGGTGGGTGAGATTTTTGTCATTGACTAGGACATGCAGATGGGTATGCCTTCTCCTCCCAGGCCAACCGAATTGGTTCTCTTCGATCTGGATATGACAGGAAAATGTGTACAAGATGCAAGGATGGAAGCATGTAAGGAGTTTCTAGACGATAATGAATTTTTAAAAACTCTTGTCTTCTTGCAATTAGTATAGAGAATGAAATTGGAAGAGTATCAAGAAAATGCAAGAAGAGAAGAGAATTGAGACTTTATAGGTAAGACCAAGAGAATGATGATGAGGTGAAAGCTGAATTAATGGAATAATTCAAGAGTATCACTTGTGAGGAAGGGAGAAAACTAGTAAATTAAGCTGGTGTCTTGATTTTTCCTGAGTGGGACATTGTAGATCCAATATCTTTCAATGCTATTCTAAATTCCAAGCACCCCCTACAAGATTATGAAGAAGAGGTCAAGGAAGCATTACAAGATTCTGCCTTCAGTGAAGAATACAAGACCTTGGCAATTTGGGCCTTAGCCACCCAAGGGAGAAAGCCCAATGTTACTGATATTAACCCAAATTTTAGAGGAGGGTTGATAATAAAGAGAGCTTTAGAGACCTCAACCACAAAGGCTACTAAATTGACTATGAATGTGGCCAAGTTGGCCCAAAAGACTGTTGAAAGAGAAGAGGTTGAAAAGAAAGGCCTAATGGAGAAGTACAATTTTATAATTGGAGAGTATAGCAAGTTGCAGCAAAGGAATGTTGAGTTGCAAAATGAGGTGGATAGGTTGAGATACAACCGGATTGGGTAGACATCAAGTGCTCCAAGGGTTAGAATATTTCCTTCCACATCAGGGTCAGTGCCTCATGCTTCTCCTATTATTTCTACACCAGGGTCTCCTAGCCAAGTTCCTTCCCTCAGCCCTATTTTGGAACCGATTGATGAATAAATAGAAAGGTTTGTTGATCCTACAAAGAAGCAGCTAATGCACAAAATTATAGAGTTATAGGGATCCTTGAAGGTAAGTGAGGAGGGAGCACTTTTAAAGCTGGGGGAGGTTGTTAATACTATTTTGAGACATTTAAATGAGAAGGTTGATGACAGATTGTCATCTGTGTATTCTTTATATTCTTTATTATTGGATGCAATAAAGAACATTAACAGGGATCAAGAGGTACTGATACCATTAATTGAAAAATGGATCCCTAGGGCTCATGATTTAGACATAATGTATAAATACTCAAGGTTTGATACAAATAATAGGCCCCAATCATTAAGGCCTACTCAAGTGTTAATTAAGTCATTGCAAGGTTTTCAGGCCTTACTAGATGACTTGAGTAGGAATATCAGAGAGTTGGTAAATAATTTTGATTATTCGAGTGACACATTGTTACCTGATATAATTGATGAGCAGGGAAGTATCAGGTCATTCCAACAGTTGTAGGATCGAGCAAATAAAGTCATCAATGCACAAATTAAATTGATTTATGGTGACAAAGATTATGACTTGTTGGTGAGTTGTATGGAAAATATTATTAGTACAAGCTCATTTTTAGAATCTTTTGAAAGAGAAGAAAATTAGGTGGTGGTTAAATACACACCTTATAATTTCAAGGTGAATGAGGTAGTCAGTTTTGATTGGGCAGTCGATGAAGAACACTAGAAATGGGTAAGTGTATACTTAACGAAGGAAGAGTGAAAAAAAGTAGGTTTCTAATGGTTGACAAGATGGTTGCTACAGTTACAATAGATTCTGGTTTTGTTTTGGTGATAGTCTAGGCACAAAATTCTTGAAGTTTTGTTGCTGCATCAACCTTTGTCAGCTAATATAATGAACAAGAAAATTCTCTGGGGAGACTATGGTTGTAAAAAAAATTTGAAGTGTCACAAAGAGGTCCAATTGGCCGGTGACACGTCTACTCTCTGGCCCGATGCTTGTTTTCTCCTTCATTCTCTATAAGAAGGATTTCAAGGCCATAAGTATGGGTTAGCAAGTTAGATAATTTTTGGTCGAGTCTAGGTGAAGTTGTAGAGAAAATTGTAAATTCTGATAGTTTTAAAGAGAATGCAATTTAGGTTTTGAGTCACTTTGTTGTTTCATGATTCAAACATGTCCTAGGGTTTGGGGTTTTTTTTGATTGTCATGTTTTAGGGTTTTATGTTTTTGAAACCTGGTGGAACCCTAAAAAGTTTCATGGTCCCATTATCTCCACAGTCAAAACCCGATTGCTCATGTCCTGTTGCTATTTGGGTCTAGGGTTAATGGTTTTATTCATGTTTGTACCCTTGGTTATCCTTGCCTTATAATTATTTGTTGATTGGCTATACCTAGTAACCGGTTGCATTAGTTGCACTTCATGGAATTAAATCTCATTGTTTGACTGGCCCCAAATATTAGGTAACCCATCAAGCCTAGGTTCCCCTTTTAAATCAATTTAAGCCCACGTGCATTTATCATCACTTAAGTTCGCCTTTTGGTAGTCTATCACTCATCGCATGTCTCCTTGTAATGGCTTGTGTCTAACACGTGATGAGCGACGTAGTGTTCCTCTAACTATTTTAATGTTCATCGCCCATCACCTGTTCCTTTATCACCACCCAAAAGGTAACCCTTGATGAGTGATGTTGTTAAGTTTTTAACCCATCGTTGGTATTTTAACTATCACCAGTTGTTCTTCACCTTCGAAGGAAGAACCCATGACCACCAATGGGTTGAATTTCTCCCCATCACATGAGGTCTAGGTATCACTAGTTGAGACTGCTCGATGTTGATGAATGAGTGGTGAGCGATATGAATGAGGTTTGCAGCTAGGATTTCTCTATGATTAAGATCAATAGCTGAAATTCCAAGCTAAGTTATCAAGTATGCAGCCATTCTATATCACACAAGTGATCATTAATGGTAGGATAAGCACATGGTGATTCAATTTGATCTTGGTGTGTGTGCATAATTATTATTTTCACACATACATGATTTGTATGCAGTTTTAATGCATCTCAAGATTAGGTGGTCAAGATTTCATATTGAAACAAGTTTCTAGTTAACTTGTGTGAATTCCCTCAAAAAATTAATGATGCATAATCTAGTTTTTCTATTTAATGTGGAGTGTAGGCTGATTTATTTCACCATTTGTTGTCTTCAAGAATTGTGTGAAATTGCTACAAAATATGAGTGTTGTATGGTTAAAATGAGTCAAATGAACACATTTGTTAGTCCTATGAGATGCTCAAAGAGACTTGTTCTCTTGAAGTCTTAGGATGGTTCCCCCATGATCAAGCAGGGTGTGCCTGAAATCCATGTGAATCCGTAGGGAAACATAAGAGGTGGAAGGAGGCTTGCATGAAGTTTCCTTAGGTTCACTTGTCATTTGAGAGGAATAATTATCTCTTGGAAATGAGTCAAAGGCAAGGAAAATGAAATTAACTAGTCTGAGAAGAAGGTGGTGATGAAGGACAAGTATCATCACGCCTATATAGGCAAGCATCACTAGCCCATTGAGATTTTTGAGGATTGTTTGAATGGTGGGGTTGAAATTAACTCTCATTATGGTTGATATCTCATTTCCTTAACCAAATTGGCTGGTGCAAATGAGAAGGTTATCACAGTTTCCCCAATTTCTATGAAAGAACAATGTGGACATACCCATTTTGTTGTTAAAAAGAATGTTGATGAAGATGACGCTATGGTTTCTATTAGAACCAAAATTTTCTTACAAAATTCTAAGGAATTTATCAATTAAAATATGAAATTCCCAATATCATTTCATAAAAAGTCACATTACAACCATCCATAAAGTCAATTTTTCTCTTTACCACAATACCGCTACTATATTGGCCGTCCCTCATAACCCACACATCATACCTCTCTATTGTAGCTCATTACCAAGTAGCTCACAGTATGATTGTAAAGAGAGCCACTACTATACACTATAACCCTCACCCTTTACCATTATACCTCAGGGGGTCAAGACATAGTCTGTAGTAGAGTGGTATACTAAAGAGGAGTACTAAGAAGACACTGCAGTACCACAGGAAAGAAAAAAGGTGATCCCCGATAGAGTGGTATATTGAATTTATGTGCTAAGGGGGCACTATGGTACCATAGGGGAGTGAAAAGTGACACGAAGTAGTGCAGTAAATCAACTTTTGGTTTATTTAAAGCACACCAATCGCATTAGTCAACATCAAAATATAAAATTGAGCTCAATGCAAAGATTTGAATTGTGCGAATTTATGAATTAGGAGTAAATGCATCTCAGTGTTAAAATACATGAAATAAGTTGATAGTTTTCATTCACAACAATTGAAACCAAGTTGTAGACGAGCTCAAAATGCGAAAGTAAAGGGAATTCTTCAAGGTGAATTATATCACTAGGTAAGATTTTCTCATCACTCTATGTGAATTTCATAAAATGCACCCAATAAGAGTGAAATAGGAATTAGAAAGGATGAGGAAAAAACCACTAAACCATCATTGCAATCCCCGTTTCTTTCCATGTTGCTTGGTTCAGTGGACAATGGAACTAAGAAAATTTTCAGAGACTTAACTCAAGGCTATAGGGACCCCATTATACCTCAGTTAGGTTGGAACCTCTATTGGTACTTCTACCTGAAAAGGGACAACAAGGTTTCGACATCAAACCCATGAAACCTAGATTTGGCTAAGTTAATTATCCGTAATGTTTTCATTGATAATGAGCTAATCAAAGCCCTTTCCAGAAACAACTATGCCCAAACCAAAACTGTTAGTCTTCCAAATGGTGGGTGCTTAGTTGATGTCTCAAGAGAAGTTATCATCAAGTGTTTTAACCTAAATAAACAAGCTATAACAAAGGTGAATTTAGTGAAACTGGAGTAGGAATATAAGAGGTTGAGAAGAACATACCAAAGTAATGAGGTCCCCCTACACATGAAGAGGGGTGATGATAATATAAGGCTCTCCTTCCTTCCTCTAGAATGGAACCTTTCCAAGCCTCATTATTTTAGGCTTATTTCAAGAATACCTATCTTGCATTGTGTTAGGTCTTGGGGATAGATGAAGAGGAGCATATACCAATAGGGTTGATGAGAATGGTTGTGATAATTCAACATTCTGAGATGAATGTAGAGTTTGAATTGTATCCATGATTGAGGAACACATACATGAGGGCTTTGTGCAAGTTAGGGAAGCTAAGGCCCCTATTACTTTTAGGAAATATTATTTATTGTGTCATTTAATCTTTAATCAGAATGAAGTAAAGTGGACTAAAAGAATGAAATTGTGTACACAAGATAATGGAGTAAGACCCCCTATGCCGAATTGGTGTTATATTTGGGACAGAATATGTACAAAATGTGATTTTGTAGTACTTCGAGATGATTTTTCTATTAGATTGATAGATGCCGTTGGTTTCCCAACTCCAAGGTTACTTGAGTCATTGATGAAAGTCATGAGGCCTATATAGTATAAGCCAAACCAGGGCTATACTCATAATTATGTCGATTGGTTCATTATGCCACAAAACACCATTATAATAGTATACGAGTGCAACCAAGCACCACATATCTTGCCCAACTTTGTACCTATGTGGGAGATGCTTTTGATGGAACATGATCTGATGAGGAATGAGAGGAAAGGGAAATTTTTTCTTGATTTGCTAGTGTTTGGAGAATTGTCCATTGCATCTAATATGCTGGAAGAATTGTAGAGGTTCATGAGGGTTAACTATCCCCTCAAGTCTGGAAAAGAAAGAGTATGTGAGCCATTGAGTCATATCAAAATGATTAGAAGAACCTTGCTGACAAATAGCGCGATACCACATGAATTTGACCCTGAGGAGAATTTTATAAGAAATTTGGTGTATTTTGTTGATGTATTGTAGACTAGAAAGAGGTGGATAACAATGGTGAAGTGGTAAAATTAAACTATGGAGAAGGATAGAAGTTTCAAAGGGTTTTTCATTGATGAACCTAACCTCCTGAAAAACAATGCAAATGATCCTTGATAAATTTGATGAGTTATACAAAATGGCCCAAGATGAGGGGTTGATTCCACTTCCCATACTCACCAACCATCACATGAGGCATCCACATCATGGAAACCCCCCATTACCTACACATCCATCCCCTCCATATCCTACTCACAAACCACAAGCTAATAAATAGATGATTGAGCCATTGGTTGAATATGACTCAAGTGATGATGAAAAAGAAGAAGTAGTCATAGATTTAACTGAAATGAAGGATGTAGTATAACAATAAAGAGGTAAAAATCCCCATGGTCCTAAGATCAGGCTTTCACAGGAGGGAGCTGATGAAATTCAAGAAGATGAGAGGGTAGTAGCCTCTCTAAGGTTAATGGAAGATGATAATTTTATCCATACCAATAGATTTAAGGACTTTTGGATTAAAATGAAGATGAAATAGTTTGATGATAGACTAAAAATAAATTTTATAGGAGCTGATGAATCAAAATAGGCTGAGATCCAGGCTCAGACATTTGCAGAGTTTAATGTTGATAACATCAATGTCACCCCTTAAGAGGCAAGAGAAATGGTATTAAAAAGTGATATGCTAATTATACCGAGGATAGATTTATCCAAAGTGTTTCTTCTAGATCATATTAGAGCATAGGAGGACCCCATGTTGGTAGTAGAGTTTGATTAAGAGGAAGGTTTCTCAAGAAAAGGATATAACGCTACTACCCAAACACTTTCTCTATGGATGAAATGAAAAAGTAAAAGGAAGCATCAACTTTTGGATGTAGTGCAGGAAATGAGGGGGTCATTTATGGTCAGAACAATGAGGGATACAACTCCTATAGACATTGCCACTATGACAATGCATTTTGCAATGTTCACCAAGGATTTGGTTGAAAATATGGAGAAAAGGATTAATGAGTATGAGAAAATATTGAAATTATCAAATGATGAGGTGAACAAATTGTTTATTGAAAGTCTAAATTTAAAACAATAGTTGCAATAGGCCACCATAGTGAGAGGGGAAGTTCTAAGGAAGATATTCGAACATAGAGTCAAGATATTGAAGGAGAAGATAAATGGATTACATGATAGCTTCAACAATCTAATTAAAGCTTTGGAACAGATAAATACTAACTCCCCTATTGTTGAAGAGCTCCAAAAGAGATGGAAACCCACCTATCACATGCTACCAATATATGCAAAGCTAAAAATAGGGATCTAGATGCCCCATCAAGGCTCAAACCTACAAAAGAAATGATGATTGGTGTGATTGATGAGTATAAGTATTTGGTGGATATAAGGAATAAAATGGAAAGTAGGAGGAGAGCATTTGGCTCCATTCAATACACCTTTAGCCCATCAATATTTAAAAATGACAATTAGATAAAAGGTATGGATGAATGGAGAGAACAATTTGATCAGGTGATTCCTAAATGCTTGACACATATACATGATGATGGGGAGATCAATCTCAACAAATTCCATACTTTACTTGATGGGATCGTCATACTAGACAATGGATATGAAAGGTTCATGGTGGATGTCAAGAACCTCCTAGATAATAGATGGAAAATTCATCTTAAAAATTTTGTAGCTGGACAAGAATTCAAATGGCCAAGTGATCTGACAATCAATAAGTGGCAGGAAAAATATTTGGGATCTGATGAAGATTGATTCTATGCATTATAAAGAGAAAGTATCATACAATAAAATATTTGATCATGTCTTAGATGACCACGAGCTTTCACTCAAATATTAATGGATTGATACAGATGTTATGATTAGTTTTCTTTAGTTATTTTTAATTTTTAATTTATGTTTTGTTATCTAAAGACACATCCTTTGGTCTAAAGCTTGTTGCCTTTCGTGTAAATAAGAGAGACCAAGACCAAAATGGTGTAGGAGCACCCCAAAGTTTGTCTAGGAATGTTGACCAGAAGGTTATGAATTGGCAATTTGTTTAAGCCAAATGTAGCAATCTCTTTCTATTTCTTTGAGGTTGTGCCTAAGAGGAATTTGAGAACATGATAGATTGATGTTTGGCTACAAGGATGATTTAAGACCTTTGTAGACCTTCCTAGGTGTTAGAATCTCTAAAATTTTGAAAATAAGGCCTATTCGAAGCCACAAGCAACCATGGAGTAGTTAATATCGAGCTTAACTAAATTGGAGAGCCTATATATGGTGTGCCTCAACCTAAAATTAAGGTTGGAAGCTTTTATATCGTTAAAAATTCATGAATACCAGTGAGGATAGTGATAAGGTTGTATAGTTTTCTGTGTTTTGTTTTGAATTTGTGTGGTCAGGAGTGATCATGGCACTTTGAGTTGTTATAGAATGTAATGTAGTGGTATTTGAAGCTTTGTGTGGTAGTATTTAGTTAGTGTGTTCAATTTTTAGGCATTGCTTTGTAATTAAGTTGTTTCTTTCTAGTCGTTGTCCTGACAGTCAGTTTGAAAAGAATGGTGGTTTAGTTACATTCCCACTATAATTTGGGTACGGGCCATTGGGAATTGTGACTAGGATCCATGTTTGTAAATAAGATAGGGTTAGGAGTGGTTAGGAGTCAGGAAATCACTATGGGAGTCTTCTCCTAGGCGGGCTTGATAGTGCCCGGCTAGGAAAGACAAGAAGTGCAAAGCACTTGGTTTGTAGGGGTGACCATTCCCTATCAAGTCATGGTGTGGAGAGGAAGATACAGGCCTTTCAAAGACTTGGCATGAAGGAGGAGGCTTCACCAGTCCATTTGGAGGGAGAATAAACTGACAGTTTGCTGTGTGGTCAAAAAATGGCTTAAAAAAGGCCTAAATTGCCAAATGGAGGGTTATGGCTATGTACTGTCAGTTGAGGATTAAGCTCTCTAGAATCTTTGAGGGATAGAAATAAGGGCCAAGAAACCAAAGGAAAAATTTTGTGTTCTTTGGAAAATTTAGGCGAGTTAACCTCTTTCCTCGGAGAAGAAGACCTAATTGGAGAGCCTAGAACTAGTGGACTAAAACCCTAGTTAAGGGTTTGGTGGAAGTAATGGCCAAAGGAAGCAAGGCGGATTCTCTAGAACCATGTTGTGATGGTGTGAACCTATTGGAAGCTACTCCACACCCCTGCAAGGATCAAATTGAGTGTTGAGGATAGGTTAGCCTTTAGGGTAGATTAAGGGCTAAGGAGGAGTTAGAGGCAGTGCACCAAGATTGACTTGGTAAGTTGAATTGTGATGATAGTGGGGTTGGATAGGAGAAACAAGGCTACTTAAACATGAAGAAGGTCCTAAGTGTTAAGGTGGTGAAGTAAGACACCAAGGAGATCTTGCAAATAAAGATCTAGAGCATGGAACAATGATTGTTCCATCCAACCCTACCCTATCACAAAATACGATATTATATTAGATATAGGAGAAAAAAATAGGTGAATAGGGATAGATGGATAACATAATGTTGTCATTATACTTACATTTCAAGAGACCATGTTGCAAGCATAATTTTGAAGAATTTAATGAAAGATCTTTGATTTTGTGGCGTCATATTGGTATCGATTATTTTTTGAATTAATTGAAGAATATTATCTGGTTGTCTCCAAGGTTGGCATTTATTTATTATTTAAATTGATATATCAAGGATATTTAAAATTTATTAAGGCACATTTTATTTTCTTGTGTGGTTCATTTCATTGACTCCTTCAAGGAAGGATTAAATTCTTTTAATTAATCACAGTAATCTGGAAAAACATCATTTGGATCAATAAGAAGAACTTGGTAATTGCATCCCTGCACATTAGTACAAGTTATAAACCAATATTAGTGTGCCAAATAATTTGAGTTATAGCCAATATAATTCATTCACTCTAGATCTTCATTTTACTCCATTCACCTAACAAGGCACTAGTCTTATCCATTTAATCATTTAATTTTATCAAAATTGTTTTCAAAACCTTACATCTATTAATTGAACGTATTAGGTTTCACCTTGATATTGCTTATACAATTTATGCCAAATTACGATCACATCTCTCCACTATCAATTTCCTTTGTGGATATATTGCACAAGTAGGAATCACACAGTTAAGTCTACATCATTTACATAGGTATGCCTACTTGGGTTTGGAAGAGCCTAAAGAGAAGAAGGTTCAAGTACATCTTTTGGCCTTGTTCGTTAGCCTAAAACGTACCAAGAGCTTGACAAACTCTTGTGTTTTTTCAACCAACAACTTTAAGATGTAACAGATTGGTGACTCTACCGAGAAATCAAATATGAATCCAGGCCTTCATCATAGAGTGAATATCTTACATAACACTCTACTGGGAACAAGGAATTATAAAATTTTCTCACTTCTCTAAAAGTGAGTGGTGACTCTGAAATAATAAGTGCATTGAGATTGATAATATAAAGTATACATAGAAAAGAACCCACCCTAGATTTTAGACAATCACAATACTTCACAACATGCATGGAAGAAGGTCCTTGTATAAAGAAGGTCCTAATGACAATAGAAAATGGACACATAAGAATGATAAGGGTAAGAAGGTGTCTGATAAAATATGCCTAATAAATAAGGATAAGACATCAAAACAACACTTTCAGACATATAATCACTATGATACATTAACAAATGAAAACAACTCATTTGGAGAACCTCACACTCCTAAAGAAAAGAGGAATCCTTTCTATCAGTTAGACCCTAAGAAAGAGGAAGAATTCATGGTTGGATTGGAGGTTGAAAGAGTCAGGAGACAACATGAATATGATCATAAAATGGCATTACTCAAAGGGAATTGGAATGAACCTGTTGATAATGTAGCCTCTATAGAAAACTATGAATACATGACTAAGGAAGAATTAAATGCACAGTTGGAGTATGAAAGACAAGAACTAGACAAAAAGAAGGAATTCAAGTAGACCCTGAAAGAGTAGAAGCCATAGAAAAAATCCCCATTCCCAAAACTATCAAAGCCATTCAATCATTTTTGGACAAATTAACTTTGTTAGGAGATTTGTGTCAAATTTTAATAAAATTATTAAACCTATATCCAAAATGCTAGAGAAGGATAAAAAGTAGATTGAAGTGTAGAATCCCTAGAAGCTTTTATATCCATCAAAAAAGGCATCAAAGAAGCCCCTATTCTAAAATCACCTGATTTTTCCAAACCCTTCCAAATATTTTCATTTGCCTCATTCCACACCATAGTAGTTGTTATGTCACAAAAGAATGATGAAGGATATGAGAAACCTATATCCTTATTTAGCAAATCATTGCAAGGGTCGGAATTAAAGTATGATATTATGGAGAAACAAGCTTATTCATTGGTCAAAGAAACAAAATCTTTTAGACCATATTTAGTTGGAGCCAAAGTAATTGCATATTTACCACATGTAGCTGTGAAATATATCTTGATACAAACAGAGGTGACAGGGAAGAGATGTAGATGGATTAAAAATATCCAAGAATTTAATATGGAAATTCAAATTACCATGTTAGTAAGGGGATAGGGTTTAGCCAAGCTAATGGCATACACAAACATTGAAGCTAACCAAATATGTAATGTGGAAATTGGGGATGGTACAGTTGGAAGAATTGAACATACTCCTTGGTACACAAACATAGTGTATTATCTAAAACACATGAAGTTCCCTAAAGGATTGAATGATAATCAGGATATAACTCTAAAGTTGGAGGCATCAAAGTATGTATTCATAGAAGGGGATTTGTTTTGGAAAAATAGGGATGGAATTCTATTATTGTGTCTATATGAATCACAAGAAAAAAATGTCTTGAGGGAGATGCATGAAGGAGTGTGTAGAGGTCATTATTATGCCAAAACTACTATACATAAGATTCTTAGGGAAGGCTATTATTGGCCTAAGGTTTTCAATGACTCTTTTGCATATGTAAGGATATGTGAAGCTTGTCAAAAGTTCTCGGGAAAGATGAAATATCAAGGAGCCCTACCACTCAGACCTTTACAAGTAGAATCCCCTTTCCATCAATGGGGAGTTGATTTTATAGGGGAAATACAAGAAAAATCAAGTGGAGGACATAAATGGATATTAGTGGCAACTAATTATTTCACTAAATGGGTGGAGGCAATCCCAACTAAATAAGAAACAAGCAAGGTGGTGATAATTTTTTTGATGGAGAATATCATAACTAGATTTCAAACACCAGTAAGGTCAATCATAGACAATGGGATGTGTTTTAGGTCCGATGAATTCAAAAAATTCTGCAACACATATGGCATTACTATTTCTTATGTTGCCTCTTACCACCCACAAGAAAATGGTCAGGTAGAATCTAGTAATAAAAATATTTTGAAGATCATAAGAAGGATGTTAAATAGAAAAAATAAGGCATGGGACTCAAAGTTGAGAATGGTTGTGTGGGCAGATAGGATTACTGTGAAAAAGGTGATTGAAAAGTCTCCATTTGAGTGGTTGTATGGTACACAAGCCAGGATGCCATTGCAAAACCTTTTACCAATTTATAAATTCATCCTTCAGGAGGATTTAGACATTCCAAAACCAATGGAGGAAAGGATGGAGTAGCTTGCAGAACTTGATGAAATAAGGAGAATAGCCCGAAATCAAAATGTGAAGTTTTAATCACATATGAAATATCTTTTTAATAAGAAATCCAAAGATAGAAAATTTGAGGTGAATGATTTGGTGTTAATGTGGAATGCTAGATGCCA
Source organism: Sequoiadendron giganteum (assembly GCA_007115665.2). Classification (NCBI taxonomy): domain Eukaryota; kingdom Viridiplantae; phylum Streptophyta; class Pinopsida; order Cupressales; family Cupressaceae; genus Sequoiadendron; species Sequoiadendron giganteum. The sequence continues at coordinate 563,951,900 of CM021104.1, read as the reverse complement.
CGAAAAGGGAAAGCATGGAAATTTTGAAGCCTTGTGGTTAGGTCCCTTTGTTATCATTGGTAAAGGAGGTGAGGACTCTTATTATTTAAAAAACATGTGAGGTGAAGAAAAAGAATTTCTAGTACATGGGAAATTTCTAAAACACTTATTTTCCCAAAGAGCGCCAGAGGACTAAGGATTTCTAGTGCATGGAAAATTCTTGACAAACCTCTTAAAATAATCTCTTTCCATTCACAGTAGTTTAGGAAATCAAAAAGGGACTAGGACTTGCCAGTACATGGACAATCCTAGAATTCCTTCATTAAAAACAAAATTTCTTTCCATGTATGGTAATGGAGGCTCATTTCCATTTTTGTCATTTTTCACCTCCATATCCATTTTCATTCCATCCTCACCACATTTTCATTTTTCATATCTTCTAAAAACTTGGTCTGCACCCATAGATATTCTAGATTCTTGCAACGAATTGTAGATCACTCATCCCCAACTGGAGCTGCTGTTGGAACTAGAATTTTCATAAAAAAATTATAAGGAATTTATCAATTAAAATCTGAAATTCCCAATATCATTTCATAAAAATTCACATTATTGTTATCCATAAAGTCAAATTTTCCCTTTACCGCAATACCGCTACTATATTGGCCATCCCTCATAACCCACACATCATACCTCTCTATCACATCTCATTACCAATTAGTGCATGATATGATGGAAAAGGGAGCCACTACTATACACTGTAACCCTCACCCTTTACCACTTTACCTCGGGGGCTCAAGACATAGTCTGCAGTAGAGCGGTATACTAAAGAGGAGTACTAAGAAGACACCATGGTACCACAGTAAAGAAAAAGGCGATCCATGGTAGAGCGATATATTGAATGTATGTACTAAGGGGGCATTGTGGTACCATAGGGTAGTGAAAAGTTACATGAGGTAGTGCGGTAAATCAGCCATTGGGTTATTTAAAGCACACCAATCGCATCAATCAACATCAAAATATAAAATTGAGCTCAATACAAAGATTTTAATTATGCAAATTTATGAGTCAAGAGTAAATTCCTCTCGGTGTTAAAATACACGAAATAAGTTGATATTTTTCATTCACAATAGCTGAAACCAAGTTGTAGACGAGCTCAAAGTGCGAAAGTAAAGGGAATTCTTCCAGGAAAATTATATCACTGAGTAATCTTTACTCATCAATCTCTGTGAATTTCATAAAATGGCACCAAAGAAGAGTCAAATAGGAATTGAAAAGGATGAGGCCAAAACCAATAAACCATCATTGCAATCCCCATTGCTTTCCTTGTTGCCTAGTTCAGTGGAAAAGGGACCTATGAAACTTTTCAAAGACTTAGCTCAAGGCTGTAGGGACCCCATTATACCTCAGTTGGGTTGGAACCTCTATTGATACTTCTACAAGAAAAGGGATGACAAGGTTTCGACATCAAACCAATGGACCCTAGATTTGGCTAAGATAATTGTCCTTAATCTTATCATTGATATTGAGCTAATCAAAGCCCTTGCCAGTAGCTACCATCCCCAAACCAAAATTTTTAGGCTTCCAAATGGTGGGTTCTTAGTTGATGTCTCAAAAGATGCTATCATCAAGTGTTTTAACTTGAATAAAGAAGCCAAAACAAAGGTGAATTTAGTGAAACTGGAGTAGGAATATAAGAGGTTGAGAAGAACATACCGAAGTGATGAGATCCCCCTACACATGAAGAGGGGTCATGATAACAGAAGACTCCCCATTGCTTCCTCTAGAATGGACCATTTGTAAGCCTCAAAATTTTAGATTTATTTCAAGAATACCTATCTTTCATTTTGTCTGGTCTTGTGGATAGATGCAAAGGATCATATAACAATAGTGTTGATGAGAATGGTTATGATAATTCAAAATTTTGAGTGGAATGTAGAGTTTGATTTTGCATCCATGATTGAGTAACACATACATGAGGGTTTGTTGCAAGTTAGGGAAGCTAAGGATGCTATTGCTTTTAGGAAATATTCTTTATTGTGTCATTTAATCCTATATCAAAATGAATTGAAGCCGACTAAAAGAATGAAATTGTGTATAAAAGATAGTGGAGTAAGACTCCCTGTGTAGAATTTGTGTTATATTTTGGATAGCAGATGTACAAAACATGATTTTGTAGTATTTCGAGATGATTTTATTGTTAGATTGATAGATTCTCTTGGTTTCCCAACTCCAAGGTTACCTGAGTCATTGATGAAAGTAATGAGGCTTGTAGAGTATAAGCCAGACCAGAGTTGTACTCATAATTATGTTGATTGGTTCCTTATGCCATAAAACGCCATTATCAGAGTATACAAGTGCAACCAAGCACCACATATCTTGCCCAAGTTTGTATCTACAAGAGTATGTTTTCTTGAATTCATGTGGCATATGCTTTGGATGGAACATGATTTGATGAGGAATCAGAGGAAAGGGACAATTTTTCCTAATTTGATAGTATTCAAAGAATTGGCCATTGGATCTAATATGCTAGAATAATTGTAGAGGTTCATGACGGTTAACTATCCCTTCAAGTCTGGAAAAGACAGAGTGTGTGACCTAGAGGGTCATATCAACATGATTAGAAGAACCTTGTTGACAAAGAGGGCCATATCACATGAATTTGACCATAAGGAGGATGTTATAAGAAATTTGGTGTATTTTTCTGATGTACTATAGACTAGAAAAAGGTGGATAACAATGGTGAAGTGGGAAAATTAGAAAAAGGAGAAGGATAGAAGTTTCAAAGGGTTTTTCACTAATGAACCTCACCTCCTAAAAAGGATGCAGACAATCCTTGATAAATTTGATGAGTTATACAAAATGGCCCAAGATGAGGGATTGATTCCACTTCCCACACCTCACCAACCATCACATGAGGCATCCAAATCATAGACACCACCCCCATCAGCTGCACATCCATCCCCTCCATCTCCTACTCATGAACCACAAGCTAAAGACAAAAAGATTGAGCCATTGGTTGAATATGACTCAAGTGATGATGAAAAAGAAGAAGCAGTCATAGCTCTGACTGATATGAAGGATGTAGCAAAACAAAAAAGAGGTCAAAATCCCCATGATCCTAAAATCGGGCTTTCACAGGAGGGAGTCGATGGAATTCAAGAACATGAGAGGGTATTAGCCTCTCTAAGGTTTATGGAAGATGATAATTTTACCCATACTAATGAATTTAAGAACTTTTGGATTAAAATGAAGATGAAACTGTAAGTGTGAATATGTGAATAAGATTAAAACACTTCTTAATACAACATTATATCAATGATTAAATAAATTGAACTAATTCAAAACAATAATCAATTGAAAGCGTCATATTGTTCTCTATCCTCAAAGATTTATTAAATCAAAATTGCTCTCAGATTGTTTAAGCAAATTAGACTGTTAAAATGACAATTCAAAGAACAAGATGATGATAATGCAATGCTAGATGATAAATCAATTAAACTAGCATAATATTGATGTGAAATAGATAATTGCAGCTACTGGAGGCAGCCATGATTCAAAGCTTGATTGCTTGATGCTTGATGTCTAGATTCCTGCAGAGTAAGAGTGCATAAACTTAAGATTATCTGGATCCTTTTCTTGGTTCAATGAGGCTTTATTTATAGAATTCTTGGCTGTATAAATGCACAGGGAAAGCTTTGAGAGGCTTGGATTCAATCTGGAGAATTGAATGGTGAGAAATGGAGAAGATTGAGAGAAAGAAGGAGACTGTCTCTACCCATGAGAACACCAGGCAAGAGAAGAGGAAGGATTGATGGAGGAGGATTGAGAGATCAAATTCCAAATTTGTCTCCAATTTGTCTCCAAAACTTCCCGTTAAGTTTCAATCAATTAATTGTGACATATTTTAGACATAGATTAGACATAGGAAATCTAATTCATTTTTGAGGAAATATAGATAGGAATATTCCCTATGCTCTAATTCAAATATTTTTGATTTATTTGAATTAGGAAAAGGGAGATAAATAATTTAATAAAACAAACTATAGGATAGTTGTTTATTAAATTAAATAGAAGAAAATGGCAATTAATCAATAAAGTGTTTTGTCTTTATTTAATAAATTTAAGATTGATGTGATAGATTGAAATAGGGATGTGATAATTAAATCGAACAAAGTATTTAATTTTGTTTATTTAATTAAGATGAGATATTAGAAGAGTTTAAATGTGGTGTGATTGTGAACTATTTAAATAAATATTTCTATTTATTCAAATAGTAGAGGAAATTAGAATAATTAATCAAATAATTTGTATTTAATTAATCAGATGCTCCAAACCAATATTAGGTGTATACATTTTGCCCCTCTTCGAAGTGATGTGTTTATGCGTTGCTTCGAAGAAATATTTTGCTGCTACTACTAGGATTGATGATATAAAAAAAAAAATTGTATGCCCCATACGTGCCCCAGATTTTGATTTTCAAATGATTTGATGACAATATTCCCCCTCAGGAGATAAATTAATGATGTCATGATTTTTAGAATTTTTCAAAAATTTGATGATTTTTCGATGTTTTGATGATGTTTCGATAATAAAATAATTTATCTCCCAACAAATGATGAAGAAAAGAGCCCTTAGATGAGTTTTAATTAATTTCATGGATAAAATTAATCAAAATGTAATAAAATCCACCAAAAATAACTTTTCAAAATTTATAAATAGTGCTAAGAGGTCATTTTCAAAGTTATATGTGCTTTTTGAGTTCAAAAATTCTTAGTGATAAAGACTTTTCTGCTAGCTGGAGCTAGATGCCTATCCCCTACCACACTCACCGATTCGAACTTGTTCGACATCACCGATAGCCGCCTGCATATACACCTCTGGTATGTACCCCTCGACCTCCTCGTAATTCTCAAATTTCTATTTTTTATGCTTTTTAGCCTCTAGGTGTGTCTAGGTTAGTTTTAGCACTTTCAAGTAGCAGTGTAGCGCTTACATTCTGATGTAGCGCTTCCAGTAAGTATTTTAGCGCTTTGGGTTTTAGCACTTGCATTTAAAACTCTAGTGCTTCCAGTCGATAAAGTAGCGCTTTCAATGATTTAGCGCATAGGAGTCCAGAATTAGCGCTAAGAAGCCGGATTTTAGCGCTTTGAGACTTTCAGTGCTTTGAGTCGGTGGATTAGCGCTTTCAAGGTCTATTCTAGCGCTTTGACGGACTGTAGTGCTTCGATGCAGAAAAGTAGGGCTTCGGGACTTTTAGTGCTTCAGAAGCCTATTTTAGCACTTCGGGGTGCTGAAATAGCACTTTCAAGGTTTTAGCGCTTTGGGTCCCTGATTTACCATTTTTAGCTGATAAAGTAGTGCTTTTTGGATTTAGTGCTTTGGAAGCCTATTTTAGCGCTTCCATGTTAGAATTGAATATTTTGACTTAGTGAACCTTGATTTCGTCAATTCCGATCATGTCCATTCTTCTAATTGGTATGATTGACAATCCACATTCTCAATGTTGGATTTGATGATTTAAATAAGACTAACTCTCATGATAGGTGAGAAGAAATCCTATTTATTGATGATCCTCATGATAGGCAAGGAAATGATTCAATATCTAATAAATCTCATGATAGGCAAGATCCAGATAATGTTTTGATGAACCTCATGATAGGTAAGGTTTGTTGATGATTTGAGAACCTCATGATAGGTGAGGTTTGATGTTCACCTATGAATTTTGATTGAAAATTCATACCAAAGATTTTGAAATAGACTTGATAGTAGAATGACCTTTGATTTCTTGACATAGTTCATTGATTGTAGATTTTTCGTTATGATGATAGGAGGATCTGGGTACTCTCTAGATACGATAGAGGTTTCCTCAGATGACAAACTTGATACCTCATTTCACATCAAATGAGCTTCAGGTGATAGGCCATTGTGGCCTTACGAGCTTGCTTGAGATGCCCCAGATTAGGATTAATCGGGGTCTGTTGACTGCATTGGCTGAGATGTGGCATAGTGACCACAACACCTTTCGCCTACTCACTGGCGAGATGACAGTCACACTAGAGGATGTGTGGCATATTTTGGACATTCCGTTCATGGGGGAGATTGTCACTTGTGATTCTTATGGGACGAGTAGCAGAGATGCTCTTTGTAGAGTTTTTCAAGATCAGGACATAGAGGGTCTGAGCATTCAATGGCGGAGTATTGCAGATTCCTATGCAACACTACCAACAGTGCTAGCTGGATTCATTGGAGGTTTCCTTTGCCCTGATCGGAGGTCAAAGGGATTCCTCATCAGCTGGGGTAGGACTCTTGAGAGCATGATGGTACATGGTACCAGATATGCATGGGGGATGTGCATGCTAGCGCATCTTTATCACGATCTACACTCAGTTGTGTACCTACGTGCACATAGTTTATCTACAGGGATGACCCTGCTACAGGTGTGGGCTTGGGAGCATTTTGCTATTTTTTGGCCGTTTCTAGTTGCAGACAATCCAGCTAGTAGACCATATGTTTTTAGATACAGAGGTCAGTTCACACAAGCTCAGATGGGCAAGTTAGAGAATTGGAGATGGGTGTTTGATGACACCGAGACAGTTATCTAGTGTCCATACCTTGACTGCGAGGAGTGGGATGATGATGGTGTAGTGTTGGGATTTCTTTATGATTCTATGTACCTCATCAGTCAGACACCATTTGTTCTTGAGAGATTCTTGCTCCATCGGGTATATAGACAATATGGCATTATTTAGTGCATGCCATAGGGAGTAGCCCATTATGGATGATGATGGATGGATATTCCTGATTGGGGTCCCATACTGTCCTGTGATGTTATTGTAGAGGGATTCAGGACACTACAACCATCTCCTTGGGACATGCAGAGAGATATCTCAGAGGTAGCAGTGATAGAGGATTATGCAACATTCCTAGCCTTGGTCCCCCATCCTCGCATTACTATCCCCGATGAGCCAACACCTTTACCTGTAGAGGAGGATGTGGCAGAGGGTTTTGTCGATAGTAGGGGTCGAGATGATTCTTCATCAGGAAATAGTTCAGAGAGCAGAGGGAGCTCTGACAGTAGTGGTGATGATAGTGATGGTGGCAGTGGAGGAGATAGAGGGGTAGGGCCAGGCATCAATAGTGCTCCTTCTTCTAGTAGGCCTCACAAGAGGCAGGTAGTGACAGTGCCAGCAGTCGGGCAGTAGAGACAGATAGCTGGGCTCCAGGCACAGGTCCAAACTTTGTAGGGGTAGTTGGTACAGGCTCGGGGTATGCTTGTGCAGACTCAAACTCAAATGCATGCCCAGGCACATGCTCACGCATAGGCCTTACATAGGTATAGGGATAGTTAGCCACCATGTAGAAACAGGTTGATACCCTAACATTGAGTGAGATAGTGCTCGATAGATTGCCGAGAGGGCATAGGAGATAGCAGAGACTCTCTAGAGATTCGTCGATGGCACTTCCATAGGTGATTATATGAGAGAGGTTCTGCGGGTTGGCTGAGAGGCTGAGTTCTACATTGGCCGATATCATGATGTAGTGCCTGTCGAGCACCGAGTCAGTTATGCCCCGTCGGGATCTGGGTGAACACATACACGGACAGTCAATGAGGGGGTGATAGAGCCTCCAGGTAGAGATTCTAGAGATTCGGGTCCTTCTGGGGGTGGGGGTGGTACAAGTCCTGTTAGGCCCGCTCACTATGGCAGTAGCAGGTCGTAGATGCCATTGTGATCCTTATGATGTATATTATGATTGTAGCTCATTGTTGATTATGTATTTTGTATACCAAAATTTATTGTATACTTGACATTTATGATATTTATATGAGATGTAGTTGATGTGATATGATGATGGCTTTATGATTTCTATGTGATGGATGCTTTTATTATATGATTTTGTGATGATTTAAATCTAAATGTGATGATGTATATGAATGATTTTATTTGAATGCAATGATGCAATGATAAATGCATGTGTAGAATATGATATGTGGATAAATGCTTTTTATTTTATGGAATGATCTTATGATGAATTATCTTTGATGGGTGTAATAATAAGAATGATGTGATTTCATTTATTAAATGTATGGATGGTAAATGATTTATGCATATGATGTTGGTAGATGATAATGTAATGAATGGTGTTATGGTAAAATGAAACAGGATGTACTTATGGTACAATTTAATTCATAGTTTATTTGATGTATGTATGAATGATGAAATGATGATACTAAATGATGGGATGATGACTTTTACATGTTTTTGATGATTTTTTGGATTTTATATCAAGTATACTTAGTCTTATGTGTAGATTAGATAATCATTGATTGGAATCCTTTATGCAACAACTACTCTACAAATAATGAATGATGATGAATGCAATCTAGTTTAATCATGCAATGATATGCAAAACAGATGTCATTTTAATAGTATTTTTGTGCTTGGTATCATCATAGAGCTTTATTGAATGTTGAAAGTGAATACAAGCATCAATGGTATGTGTTAGACCAATGACGATCTGAGTATTACTTTCATGATTTTTGATATTGCAATCGAACACAAGCATCTGGGTATAATTGAACCAAGATGACCTAAGCATTCATTGTGTAAATGGGTAGAGATAATCATTTGAGTGTGTGAATTCTGAATGTCATCGGTGATACATTTGCATAGCACATCCCCTGACAATTCCCACATTTATATGATTATCATATAGACAACAGACAATAAAAATATCATTCTTTTTCCTTGTTCCTCTAGTTCAATACATCATTGAGTTACTCCAAAGAAATGATAATAAAAAAGGTACAATTTATCCATTGTTTACTTCGAGTGTTTCATTTAGTATTCAGATTTTAGATCATCCATCCCGATTTTGACATGTTTTTTTTTTTTTTGGATTTTCGAGATTTTGACTAAAGACCTAACCTACTAACCTATCTTATGGGTCTCGGGGGCTGATCAAAGATTAGCCTTGCCTACATTACACACACAGAGACCACATAGTTCGATTGACACAAACCTATGTTTTTGGATTTTCGATAAGATTTTTGACATGTTTTTGGATTTTCAATGCGATATGGATGGTTGATGCTCTTCTGATGATGATTGATATTGCACTTTTATTTTGTTTTTGGTTTTCTGCCATACTATCATGTTCCCAGATTGGTGAAATTGATACATTTGCACTGCCCCTAATGATATCCAAATGTTGCCCCCAAGCTATGGAGTGATATATTGACCATGTGACATGGTTTATGATTATGGATGTAATGATGGCCAGACGAATGATATGATATCAATTGATACTGACTTTCAGACGAATGGTCCTGACATATATCAAAATAGATGGGAAAGCTGATCTTAGAATCACATATGATGCTTGTTTCCAAGTTTTCACCTTATGCTTTGATTACACCCTTTGTGTTTTTGTATTTTTCTTTTTTTTAAATTTTTTTCTTTCTCTTTTTTTTATATTTTTGCATTTTCCAAAATGCCTGTTTGCCAAGTTTTCACCAAGGAAACAATTTTCAGTAGTTTCCCTCGTGCACTAGGAGATTTAAGCATAGAATTTTCTAAGATGAATACTATTGATAGGTTCATTAAACAGATCCCCTTTTGACGTTGATAGCTAATATGCTCCTAATCCATACATGGATATGAGAAAAAATGGACCAAGCCAGTTAGGCTCAAATTTTCCTTTCTTTTCTCTATCTTGCTGATTCCTAGGGTTTTCCTTTAGTACTAAGTCACCAACCTGAAAGACCCTCGATTTTACCCTGTGATTGTAACTTCTTCACATCCTCTGTTGATAAGTTGTTAGATGATTAATAGCTTGTTGACGATGCTCGTCCAGCAATTCCAGTTCCTGTAGTCTAGATACCCTATAGTCTTCATCTAAAATGATACCTCTAAGTGATACACGAAGGGATGGAATTTCAATTTCAATGGGCAATATGGCTTCCGATCCACATACCAAAGCAAATGGTGTAGCTCCTGTTGGTGTTTTGATGCTTTTTCTATAGGCCCATAGTGCAGGGTTCAGTTGAACATGCCAATCATGTCCAACATCGTTAACCATCTTTTTTAGAATTTTGAGTATGGTTTTGTTTGAGGCCTCTGCTTGGCCATTCCCTTGAGGATAGTGTGATGTGGAAAAATGATGTTGGATGTGGAACTTATCACATAGCTCTTGGACATCTTGATTCTTGAAAGGTCATCCATTATCAGTGATAATGGATTGAGGGATACCATACTGACATATTATGTAGTTCAAGATGAAAGAGGAAATTTGCTTCCCAGTGATGGTAGTAAGAGGCACTGCCTCTATCCATTTCGTGAAATATTTTGTAGCTGTTATAATGAACTTGTGTCCATTAGATGAAGATGGATTTATTTTTCCTACCACATCCAGACCCCATTGACAAAAAGGCCATGTCAATGTGAAGGGATGCAATTCTTATGCTGGTGCGTAAACTAGATTGCTGTGAACCTAACATTTTTGACATTTCTTGACAAATTGATATGGTTGTTTCTCCATGCATGGCCAATAATATCCCAAATGGAGGAGTTTATTAGCTAGAGTTATTCCACTTGAGTGAGTACCACAAATACCCTCATGAACTTCTCGTAGGGCCATTTCAGATTCGTTGCGTTCTAGACATCAGAGTAGGGTACCATCAAGACCTCGACAATAAAGGACATCTGTGATTAAAGTATGTCAGGCGGATTGGCAGATAAAGTTTCATTTTTGGTTCCTAGAAAGATATGGAGGAAGAATATCATCTTTCAGGTAAGCATAGGTTTTTTCATAGATGGAGGGTTCAGTGGTTTCTAGATGGCATATGGTAGCAGATTCTAATTGATAATGGGAAGGACATGATACTTGTTCTACCATAAACTCATAACAAACATGCTTCTCAGGCAATTGTAGTAATGAAACAATTGTAGCCATAGCATCTACAGCTTTGTTCTCTGCCCTTGGAATATGATCAAACTTGATACTGACAAAGGACTGTTTTAGATTTTCTATTTGTTGCTTGTAGAGAATCAATTTTTCATCTTTTGTTTGATACTCATCATTGACTTGGTAAATAACTAGTTGAGAGTCCCCATATACTTGTAAATCTTTGATTTTCCATTGAATTGCTATCTTGACCCCAATAATCAATGCTTCATACTCTACCACATTATTTGTACATTGAAACATGAGTCTATATGATTTCAAAATTGTGTGTCCTTGGGGAGAGATGAACAATATCCTTTCTCCCAATCCTCATTGTGTATATGATCCATCAAAATATAGTATCCATTGTTGGGGCATTGCTGTCATAATGTTTGCATTTGGAAATTCCATTGTCATTGGGTGATCATCTGGTAGAGGAGCTTTAGCTAGCTATTAAGTGATTTCTTGTCCCTTGATTGCCTTTCTCTTGACATATTGAATGTTGAACTCACTTAGGAGCATAAACCATTTCGCCAGTCTACTTGTTAAGGCAGCTTTACTTTGTAGATACTTCAAAGGGTCAATCTTTGCAATTAACCTAATTGTATGAGTCAGCATGTAGTGTCTCAATTGTTGCATAGCAAACACCACTGCTAAGCAATACTTTCCTATGAATGTATAGTTTATTTAATAGCCATTTAAAGTTCTACTGATGTAGTAGATGGCGCACTCTTTCCCTTCATAATCCTCTTGTGCTAATAGTGCCCCCAAAGAGATATATGTCATGGCAATGTACAAAATGAGAGGCCTTCCTTTTGTTGGTGGCATGAGAATGGGTGGTGACATTATATATTGCTTGATTTGATCGAATGTTGCTTCACACCTCTCATCCCACTTAAAAACTATATTCTTATGCAATAGATGATTAAAAGGATGACTTTTGTCTGCCAGCTGGGAGATGAATCGTCTAATTGATTGAAGCTATCCTTGTAGTGATCTAAGCTGGCTGATATTCTTAGGAGGTGGCATCTCCATAATTTCTTTGCTTTTGCTGGATCCACCTCAATGCCCTTTTCTGAAACAATGTATCCTAGTAGTTTTGCTGATGTAACCCCAAAGACACACTTCTTAGGGTTTAACCTGACATTGAATTTCTCCATCCGTGTGAAGATTTTGTCTAGGATATGTAGATGTCCTTCCCTTGTAGTAGATTTTTTCAAGATTTCATCCACATAATCCTCCATGAAAGTGTGCATCATATCATGGAAGATTGTCATCAATGCTCTTTGATAAGTGGCTCCTGCATTCTTTAGACCAAATGGCATGACGTTCCAACAGAAGGTTCCCCATGGAAATGTAAAAGCCGTCTTTTCTTGATCTTCTAGAGCTATTCTTATTTGATTGTACCCAGAGAAGTCATCCATGATTGATAACATGGCATGCCCTGCCATCAAGTCCACGATGATATCTATAATTGGTAGTGGAAAATCATCCTTCAGGAACACTTTATTGAGGTCCCTAAAATCTGTACAGATTCTGATGCTGTTGTCTGGCTTTGAAATAGGTACTATGTTAGATATCCATTCAGCATAGTCTATAGACCTTATGAATTTAGCATCCAATAATTTCTTTAATTCTGACTTTACCATCAATGCGATGTGAGGATGCATTTTTCTTAAGTTTTGCTTAATAGGCTTGATTCCTATTGGCCGAGCGAATTTGATGCTTCTTTCATTAAATAAATTGATAATTTCCGGTCTCTCTTGATCAGTCATTGACTCTGCTAGATGTAGAACTTTTGCCTTCTCTTCTGTGCCAATGTCCACTGCTTGTGTAGGTTCGACCATAACTAATTATCGCTCATGATAATGTTTTGGGAGAGTGTCAAATCTTCCATCCTTCAGTGCCTCATAAAGGTTTTCACCATTGGATGTGTTCTTTATTTTTACTTTTTCCAGATCTAATGCTGCCATAGAATGGTTTTCACCATTAGATCTATTTTCCCTATTGTCAATTTTGCAACTGGAAGATTTGACACCCTCCTGTTGAGTTGTATTGTTATGAGTATTATAGATAGCATTTGTATTAGGTTTGATATGACATAGGAAATGCATGATGGCATCATCATTTGCAAATTTTGGTACAGTCAAAGGTTTGATAGGTTCCCAATCAATAAGTTCCAGATGGATTAATGGCATGGTATCATCAGATTGATTTAGGTCAATGGAAGTAAGGGTGAGGATAGAAATATCATCATAATTTTCATTTGGGATATCAAGATCTATGATGGTACCCTCTTCGAAATCATCTAGTTCACTCAAATTTTGTTCGTCCTCACTAGAGTCATCGATATTTAGTGATCCCGCAACGAATGGTCTAGACCTAGAGCCTTGGCCCTCCTCACATGTAGGTGCATATTTTTGAATCACATCAACTAGAATATCAATGAAAAGTAGATCACAAGGTAATGCCCACTCATATTCATTTGAGTCTATTTCAAAACCATCTCTAAAGTGAAGGATATTTTCTACAGCCATCTTTGTTAGCTCCTGCTTCTCTTCTTCAGAGTATCCTAGTCCTAGCTTTTCCTTTGTGTGGAGAGTGAGAGGTTTGATAGGTTCTATGATTCCTTCCTTTCTTAATCCCATAGGTCCTTGTCCTTCATAACCCATCTTTTCAAGAATAGCCTTTACTTTTCCATACTTGTCTGTGTTGATGTTAACATTTTTGATACGGATCTCTGATGTTGATGGTTCTTCATCCTTGTATAGCCAATCCAATACTGCTTTGTTGTCCATTTCTTCTGCTATGGTTCTAGATTTTACAAATGTTTCTTGAAGAACTGTGCCAGGTGGAGATGTTGGAGGTTTGATCATTGATGGTTGACCATATTTCCTAGGAGATGGCATTAACTGTGATAAGTTAAGCGATTGCTCCACTGAGTATTGTCCCATTCCTTTATCTATCAGCTGAACTTGCTTTTGAAATTTGTCTAGTAGAGAAGTATGTGTATCCAGATTGTTTGTTTCAACATGACTTGTTTCTTTTTCTTTACCTTTCTTTTCCACCCACTTGGTAGTGATACTCGAACATTGTTCTTTGCTTGATGACTTTGAACTGGAAGCTTCCCTATTGTGAGGGACAAAGGTGTCTTGATATATTCTCAATGTGTCACAATGTTGTGGATGATTATAATCAGCAGCTATAGTCACCTCTTGTCCGTTTACTGGAAAATTTAGGCATTGATGGTATGTAGAAGGTATGGCCTACATTTCATGAATCTAGGGTCGTCCTAAAAGTATGTTGTATGTCAAATCTCTTTCTAATACTTGACATGATATATGCTTCATCATGGGTCCCACTTGAATGGGTAATACAATTAAACCTTTGGACGATTTGTCTTCTTCATCATATGCTTTGATGGTCATTTTCCTTCAAGCATCAATAGAATCATCGAAATACCCTAGTGCACGAAATAATTTGAGGGTGCAAATGTTCAAACCAACTCCCCCATCTATTAGAACTCTCTTAACACAATGATTATGGATACATACTTTGATATGAAATGCAATGTTATGCAGATGGTTTAATGAGACATCATCTTGTTGAGAGAATGACAAACAATGTGGGGTAGTCAAGTGTCCCACCATAGCTTGGAATTGACAAACATCCAAATTCTTTGGTACGGTTGTGGCGACTAATGCTTGTTCAAGAACTTCCTTATGTGATGGTGACAATTTAAGGAGTTCCAGTATCAAGATTTGTTTAGGAATGTTTTGCAATTGATCAACAATATTATAATGAGATTGAGATGTAACCACACGTTGACATCCCACTCCTTTTAATACTACCTTGGCTTACCCCCTAGTCATGACGTTTGCTGGTTAATGTTCTTGATTCTCTCGAGGAGTGTTTTCCATTTGATTGATAACATAATAATGTCATGGAGGTGGAACTACATGTGTGGAGCCCATTCCTTTTAACATTACCTTGGATTGTCCCCTAGTTAGCACATTGGCTGGTTGATGTTCTTGATTTTCTCTGATTTTTAAGACATTTATTTGATTATCAGAGTTTTGCACGCTTGGGAGTAAATCCAAAGAGGTAATGTTGTTGGTTTCGTTTTCATCAATGTTATCACTAACTGCATGATCATGTTTGACTTCAGATAGACATAGGATTGTTGTGTCATAGACATGACTGGCGTTCTTTCCTTTCCTGTTTGAGGATGATGCACCTTTGTCATAATTGGGCAAAGGATCTTTGAAGGCTAAATGATCATTGTTATTTTGAGGTCCTTCTACATACACTTTGTTGCTATCCACCAAATCTTGCACTGCATATTTCAACTCCATATAGTCATTGGTTTTGTGACCCTTGTTATTATGATAGTTGCAATAATCAACGTCATTCCACCATGATGGTTTGACTTTTGGATCCCAGAACCTAGCTTCCTCTACAGTGAGAAGGCCTCTAGTAACTAGTTCCTTCATTTTTGATTCCATTGTTTCACCCAAAGGTGTGAACCTTCGCTGATTTGACGGTTTTTGATACGAATGTGGTTTTATGATTTCATTGCTTTGTATGGTATTTGATTTGACATTTTGCTCATTGTTTTGATTCTTCGATGTGTATGCAGTCAAGTTGAAAACTGGTTTGACATTTTGGGGATCATTCGTCATTTCACTTGTGTTTCGATTCTTTTGCCAAAATTTTGGCTTCTCAACACTTGAGTATTGATTTGAGGAGTTACTTGTGTTGTTTGTTTTATCATTAAAATGCTTGATAACTCCTCTCTTGACTAATGCTTCTTTGATTTTAAGACCATTTTCGATCACTTTTTCAAATGTTGGAGGACATTGTAGTTGCAATCTATAACTCATTTCTTCTGTCAAGTTTTCAATGAACAACTCCATCTTTTCCTCTTCAGGAATGGATCTAGGATACCTAGTGAACAAGCGTCGCCATCTTTGGAGAAAAGAAAAGAATGTTTCTCCCCTGTTTTGTTTAAGATTGTAAATATCTTTGATAGTAACATCATGTTGTATGTTGAATGAGTATTGAGAGATAAATCTGTTGACGAGTTCCTCAAAAGTTTTGATACCTGGTTTTAACTTTGAAAACCATTCCATGCATGATCCTCCCAAACTCCTTGGGAATAATCTCATTAAATAAGTTTCTTCTTGCACAAAATCAAGTCTCATTGTTTTAAATTCTCTGATATGATGTATGGGATCTATTCTTCCACTATACTTATTGTATTTTGGGATCTCACAATGTCTAGGAAAAGGTATCAAGCCAAATGTTGCGTTGAAAGGATAAGGACAAATGTCCTATATCGCATATCACTTGGTATTCCCTTTCATCATATCTTGTATTTGTTGCTGTAACATTTGCATCTGTGATATTAAAGTAGCAACTGGATCTATTGTTTACGTTGGTTGTGGTATCTCAGTCTCATTCATTTTCGGTGTTTCCTTCAAATGGATTACATCAAAATCTTTTGGAAGTTTTGCCCCTGATTCGGCCAACATTAAAAGATATTTTTCCATATCTTGCTCTAGAATTTTTTCCATAAATATGTGAGACTTGGGATCTTGTTGAGCCGCTTGGATATCTTCCAGATTTATTCCATTCTTATCATTGCAGTTCAGATTGGTCCAAGGATTTTCTTCTACCATTTCTTGTGATTTTAAAATTTCTTGCTCTAAGAGTCTCTATTTTTGGTACCTAGTTAAGATTGGCATACAAATTTTTGCCCTTTCTTCTGAAATGTTGATCTTATGTGTAGGATAGTGTCAATTTGAACCTTTTCAAACAAAGTCGAATAAGTTGACTGATCTTATTGATGAGACAATATTTAAAAAGTTGAATTACTATACTTTGTTTCGTGATGAAGGATGATAGTATCCTAATAGTGAAACTTCAGTGTAGTAATTGATTGTGTATTTGATTTTTGAAACTTGTGATTTGTAAGATCTTGTTTCAGTTGATAAGTTTGGAAATTTTTATAAACCTTTCTGACTTTGGTTCCTAGATAGTGATTCTGATGAAAAATGTGGATAAAATGATAGACTGATAGACTGGTTAAAATTTTGAACTCTCTGTTTTAAAAGCGCTAAAATAGAGACCAGAAGCGCTATTTCCCATAAATGCTGGAAAAGAGTCCATAAGCGCTAAAATAGGTGACTGAAGCGCTATTTTGACAAAAGCGCTGAAACAATGCCTGAAAGCGCTGGAGAAAATGACGAAAGTGCTACTTCCTAGAAGTGTTGTAAAAAGTGAAAAAAGCGCTAAAATAATGACTGTAAGTGCTAAAACATAGCCTGAAAGTGTTGTTTCATGAAAGCGCTAGAACAGTGACCTGAAGCGCTGAAATAGGTTTTCTAGAATGCTAAAACAAGACCTTTTAAGACTTTCTACTATAAAATGTGATCGGGTCTTGTGGCATACTATATCAGAGATTGTAGAAGATAAGAAGGATGAATCCATTGACTATGGTTGTGGAATTGTGTGAGAGCTCTCCTCTGGAAGAATGCTACTGAGTAGATTGGCTCTACTGCATAATCTAATGTGTGACCCCTAGAAAAATCATGATATATGTGGATGAAAGTTCTATGTTGTAAAAGAAGTTTCTTATTTTGATACAAAAAATGTTGTTTTCTCAATTTGTTTCTATAACTAAGAGGTTTTTGGGGTTTCGTGACTTTGATTTTTCTTTTGAGAAATGTGGTGGACTTCCACTTTCACAGCATGGATTTTCTGATTTGTTTTGACTTGACATTTTCAAGATGATCTTTAATCTGATTTAAATGAATTTGTAAAAACACGGCAAGAAATTTTGAATAAGTGTTTTAAAATTGAAAATATTGTGTATGTTCAAAAATCACAAATGATCTTTATTGATTTTGACGGGTTGTTTCAAAATTTGTACACAAATCAAACAGACTCACACTTAAAGACAAGTAGGTCATCATTATACTCAAAGCCCACATCTTGAATTACGTTGACTCACACAACAGTGTCACCCCCTAGAGGGCGCCCATGTTTTTGTCATTGTCAGGCATGTACTCAAAGTGACGGAAGTAGATACCGAATCCCTTGAGCAAGCGGTCCTTGGTAATTATATGGTGAGTGTCTTGGGGGAAAATTCTTCCCTCCCCTTGCACCGTGAGTATGACAATGTATGGATACAGACTCGGCAAGAAACTACTCTATGGTTTGTAGATAGGGTTCCGTTCGGTGTGGAAAATAGATAAACTCCCTCAAGAGACCTCCTAATCTTTAGAACAAAGATTTTGGGGATGGTTATCTTGCCTACTACCGTCAAGTTGGAATTTCATCAACTTGCATTTTTACTATAGTGGGTTGGAAAACCTGGCTTTGGTTGTTCCCACTTAGGTCGTTCCCATAGGGTGAGTACTTTTTCCCACTACGGAAGGCTTGCTAAAGGATTTAATAAAGTGTAAATGACATGAGATAAAAGTGAATTTGGCACTTTGGTCACCCAGTTAAGGGGAGAGCATAAGCCTAATCACCACAAACACAACATATAAGTTTTTTTTGTTTTAAAAGCCCAAAAAGAAATTTTCTAATCTATGTGAAGGTGTTGCTTCACATAAATCATGATGTTCTTTTTAACTTCTACTATAAAAATGCGGTGACTATCCTAGGATTGATAGATTTGCTTTAAGAAAAACAAGAAAGTGACTATCCTAAGATTGATCAATTTTAGAAACTTTTAAGTGGCTATCCTAGATTGATCAATTTTAGAGAACATTGAAGTGACTATCCTAGATTGATATGTTTTAGTCCAATTGTGAGAAAAAAATAAAAAATTAAAATCTGGCCGTGGATGCATCAGATCCAAACTAATTTTACAAAAGCACTAAAATAGTTACCTGATGCACTAAAACCTGAAAGCGCCGAAATAGGACCCCAAAGCATCGAAGTTTGCTACGGAAGCGCTAAATCACCCAATGCGCTAAAACAATGACCGTATGTGCTAGAACAGTGACCGAAAGTGCTAAAACCGAAAGCGCTAAAACAACGACCAGAAGCACTAAAACTTTTAACAGAAGCACTACAAGAAAAAAATGCCGAGAACTTGCCTAACATTTCTAGAAAATTGATAATTTTGACAGAATAGGGTTTAATGCCCCATGGTGGGTGCCAAATTGTAAGTGTGAATATGTGAATAAGATTAAAACACTTCTTAATATGACATTATATCAATGATTAAATAAATTGAACTAATTCAAAATAGTAACCAATTGAAAGCATCATATTGTTCTCTATCCTCAAAGATTTATTAAATCAAAATTGCTCTCAAATTCTTTAAGCAAATAAGACTGTTAAAATGACAATTCAAAGAACAAGATGATGATAATGCAATACTAGATGATAAATCAATTAAACTAGCATAATATTGATGTGAAACAGATAATTGCAGGTATAGAAGGCAGCCATGATTGAAAGCTTGATAGCTTGATGCTTGATGTTGAATGCTTGATGCTTGATGTCTAGATTCCTACAGAGTAAGAGTGCATAAACTTAAGATTATCTCCATCCTTTTCTTGGTTCAAAGAGGCTTTATTTATAGAATTCTTGGCTGTATAAATGCACAGGGAAAGCTTTGAGAGGCTTGGATTCAATCTAGAGAACTGAATGGTGAGAGATGGAGAAGATTGAGAGAAAGATGGAGATTGTCTCTACCCATGAGAACACCAGGCAAGAGAAGAGGAAGGATTGATGGAGGAGGATTAAGAGATCAAATTCCAAATTTGTCTCCAATTTGTCTCCAAAACTTCTCATGAAGTTTCAATCAATTAATTGTGACATATTTTAGACATAGATTAGACATAGGAAATCTAATTCATTTTTGAAGAAATATAGATTGGAATATTCCTTATGCTCTAATTCAAATATTTTTTATTTAATTAAATTAGGAAAAGGGAGATAAATAATTTAATAAAACGAACTATGGGATAGTTGTTTATTAAATTAAACATAAGAAAATGACAATTAATCAATAAAGTGTTTTGTCTTTATTTAATAAATTTAAGATTGATGTGATAGATTGAATTAGGGATGTGATAATTAAATCGAACAAAGTATTTAATTTTGTTTATTTAATTAAGATGATATATTAGAAGAATTTAAATGTGGTGTGATTGTGAAATATTTAAATAAATATTTTTATTTATTCAAACAGTAGAGGAAATTAAGGGGTTAGCTATGGTTAGAACAATGAGGGATATAACTCCTATAGAAGCTACCACTATGAACATGCATTTTGCAATGTTCACCAAGGATGTGGTTGAAAATATGGAGAAAAGGATTAATGATTATTAGAAAATATTGAAATTATCAAATGATGAGGTAAACAAACCGATTATTGAAAGTGCAAATTTAAAACAACAGTTGCAGCAAGCCACCACAGTGAGAGGGGATGAATTAATTGTTTATCAACCCCCTCTCCAGGATCCATAGATACAAAAAATGAGAGATTAAATAGATCAACCAAATAAAAATAACATGGAGGATGTCAAGCATCATATCATGGAAGTTCTAAGGAAGATATTAGAACATAGAGTCAAGATATTGAAGGAGAAGATAAATGGATTACATGAAAGCTTCAACAATTTTATTAAAACTTTGGACTAGATAAATGTTAACTCCATATCCTTGAAGAGATCCCAAAGAGATTGAAACCAACCTATCACATACAAACCACTCTATGCAAAGCTAAAAATATGGATCTAGATGCCCCATCAAGGCTCAAAGCTACACAAGAAATGGTGAAAGGCGTGATTGTTGAGTGCACATATTTGGTGGATATAAGGAAGAAAATGGAAAGCAGGACGAGAGCATTTGAATCCATTAAATACACCTTCATCTCATCAATATTTAAAAATGACAACCAAATAAAAGGCATGGATGAATGGAGAGAATAATTTGATCAGATGATTCCTAAATGCTTGAAACATATATAGAATGACAGGGAGATCAATCTCAACAAATTCCATAATTTACTTGGTGGGATCGCCATACTAGATAGTGGATACATAAGGTTCATGGTGGATGTTAGGAACCTCCTAGATAATATATAGAAAAATCACCTTACAAATTTTCTAGTTGCACAAGAATTCAAATGGCTTGGTGATCTAACAATCAATAAGTGGCAGGAAAAATATTTTGGCTCTGATGAAGATTGATTCTATGCATTATAAAGAGAAATTATCATACAATAAAATCTTTGAGTAGGTCTTAGATGACCATGGGTTTTTATTAGAAGATTAACAAATTGATATACATGTTATGAACATTTTTCTTTAGTTATCTTTAATTTCAAAATTATGTTTTTTTATCTAAAGACATGTCCTTTGGTTTGAAGCTTGTCACCTCTCATATAAATAAGAGAGACCAAGACCAAAAGAAGATATTAGATTAGATATAGGAGAAAGAAATAGGTGAATAGGGATAGATGGATAACAAAATTTTGTCATAATTCTTACATTTAAAGAGACCATGTTGCAAGCATCATTTTGAAGAGGTTAATGAAAGATCTTTGATTTTGTGGTGTCATATTGGTATTGATTTTTTGTTGAATTAATTGAAGAGTATTATTTCATTGTCTCCAAGGTTGGATTTTCTTTATTATTTAAATTGATATATCAAGGATATTTATAATTTATCAAGGCACATTTTTTTTTCTTGCATGGTTCATTTCATTGAATCCTTCAGAGAAGGATTCAATTCTTTTAATTAATCATAGTAATCTCGAAAAGGTGATTTGGACCAATAATAAGAACTTGGTAATTGCATCCTTGTACGTTTATACAAGTTATAAGCCAATATTAGTGTGCAAAAAAAATTGAGTTATAGCTAATATAAGTCATTCACTCTAGATCTCCATTTGACTCCATTCACCGAACAAGGCACTGGCCTTATCCATTTAATCATTTAATTTTATCAAATTTGTTTTCAAAATCTTACATCTGTTAATTGACCATATTAGGTTTCACCTTGATATTTATTATACAATTTATACCAAATTAGGATCACATCTCTCCACTATCAATTGCCATTGTGGATAGATTACATAAGTAGGAATCACACAGTTAAGTCTGCATCATTTACATAGGTACACCCACCTAGGTTTGGTAAAGCCTAAAGAGAAGAAGTTTCAACTACATCATTTGACCTTCTTCATTAGACTAAAACATACCAAGAGCTTGGCAACCTCTTGTGGTTTTTCAACTATAATTTTTTGAGACCTAGCAGTTTCTTTAGCCTCTGCCAAGACACAAAGTGGGCTTGTGTTTTCTCCATTTGATTAACTGGGTGGGATTGGGAACTAATTTTTGTGTTTTTGTGATAATGTGTTCATCATGGAAGTTATCCTAGTTTCCTTTATCTATATGGGTTCTTATCAGTTGATATCATGAAGTTTTCACTGATGAATGTTGATTACAAAGGCTCAACAACATGTAGCAGCGGTTGTGGCAAAATCCACTAGTTTTGGCTAGTAGTATGAAATTTTGATTCCCTTGTTTAGTAAATGATTACAGATAACCTTTTGGGGAACTTCTCAAATGTAGTTAAAATTTATTTTGAAATTAAATTGATTTGAATTGTAATTGCATTTGAGTTGGATGCTTATTGCTCCATTACTCTATAAAAGGGATTTCATGGCTCATTGCAGAGGTCAAATTTTGAAGTCTCGATATTATCTAGCAAGAATTTAGCTCACATGTGAAGGATACTGTAAATGTTCAAGGAGTATAAAAATTAATTATCTTGGTTAGGGGTATATATGTAGTAGTCTTGAATGTGTTTTATAGAAATTACTGATGTCAAAAAAAATCTTAAGTTCTAAAACAATACTCTCCTTTGTATCCTCTTTTTTAAATTATGAATGAAAATCTCAAAGGTCTTTTCATTTATCTTCAATGGTTCAATTGAATGTATGGCTCTATTTTTTCTTTAACTCAAAGAGTTAATTAAATGATCGAAGGGAGTCATAAATTTGTAAAGAGTTGCATAGGATTTGGTAATAAGTTATGTTCTAGGAATTGTGAGTTCTCATATTGCAAAGCACTATGATCATTGGCCACACATTTTTTATTCATTAATTGATATATACTGGTTATTACATATTTGACTTCATTTACCCAATTGATGATGGACTAGTCTATTGATGGATAATAATGAAGCATTTGAGGTGGTAGTACACCAGATGAGGGATTCAAAAGAAGAAAAAAATTATAAATCATTAAATATTCCAATTATGATGTATGTGCTTAAAGTATCATTCAATTCCTAGCATTAGGTGGTTATTTTCTCAAAAATCTGCCAAGCCTTCTATAAGTAGCATCTAGTTGCACTTAGGAGGAACATATTTGTGTGTTGAAGTGTTCTTGAGGAACTAAATATCAAATGAAAACAATTGAATACCCTCCTTAGTCCCAAAGAGCCTTAAGAGTAGGGGTACGAGCTTGAAAATATTTACTCATTATTTGGCCACAAGCTTTGGTAGTTCTTAAATACAAGGGCTGGCAATCCTCTGGGGAATTTCAAAGCTTAGTTGGAAAAAATACAAACGAAGAGGATCCATAGATACAAAAAATGAGAGATGAAATGGATCAACCAAATAAAAATAACATGGAGGATGTCAGGCATCATATCATGGAAGTTCTAAGGAAGATATTAGAACATAGAATCAAGATATTGAAGGAGAAGATAAATGGATTACATGAAAGCTTCAACAATTTTATTAAAACTTTGGACTAGATAAATTTTAACTCCCTATCCTTGAAGAGATCCAAAAGAGATGGAAACCAACCTATCACATACAAACCACTCTATGCAAAGCTAAAAATAGGGATCTAGATGCCCCATCAAGGCTCAAAGCTACACAAGAAATGGTGAAAGGCGTGATTGTTGAGTGCACATATTTGGTGGATATAAGGAAGAAAATGGAAAGCAGGACGAGAGCATTTGAATGCATTAAATACACCTTCATCTCATCAATATTTAAAAATGACAACCAAATAAAAGGCATGGATGAATGGAGAGAAGAATTTGATCAGATGATTCCTAAATGCTTGAAACATATATAGAATGACAGGGAGATCAATCTCAACAAATTCCATACTTTACTTGGTGGGATCGCCATATTAGATAGTGGATACATAAGGTTCATGGTGGATGTCAAGAACCTCCTAGATAATATATAGAAAAATCACCTTACAAATTTTGTAGTTGCACAAGAATTCAAATGGCTGAGTGATCTGACAATCAATAAGTGGCACGAAAAATATTTTGGCTCTGATGAAGATTGATTCTATGCATTATAAAGAGAAAGTATCATACAATAAAATATTTGAGTAGGTCTTAGATGACCATGGGAT